>JAOXXN010000252.1:6615581-6626135 GCA_026770055.1 Myrmophylax atrothorax
GTTGGACCAAGGGTTGGACTTGCTGATCTCGGAGGTCTTTTCCAACCCAATCCATTCTATGATTCTATGAGAGGTCCAGGAGGGCTGCTGGGGCTGGGCTGTGGCCATGCCGAGCTGCTGCCTGAGGTCTGGGGTGATGTCGGGCTCTGCAAGTCCCTGTGCCTTTAGCACTGGCATCCTGTGACTTCACGTCGCTGCCACCACACAGCCTGAATCCAGACACCAGTGTGTCTGCCCTCCCTCCTCCTCCTGCCTGGTGGATCCCTCTCCCTGCCTCCACAACCCCTCAGCCAGGTAAGGCACCTCTGCTGGGGTGGTCAGGAATCAGCGTGAGGTAAAACGTGGGAACTGTGGCCCTTGGGACAGGCTGTTCCTCTGCCTGCATCTCCTTCCTCTGCAGTCTGCTGCTCCCTGTCAGGGCTTGCTCCTTGTTATGGAAATGGTGCAAAAATAGCTGTGGAGACCTGGAAGCAAGTGAAAAGTGCCCATGCAAGTAGTGAAGGGTGTAATAAAATCATTTATTGCATTTTGTGCAGACAGGAGTCTAGAAAAATGAATACAGGTAAAGCAGTAAAGCAGTAACAGGGAGCATTCAACAGCTGAGGAGCCACTCCTCCATGAACACCTGCACAGAGAACACGGGGTCTGCACTGAGGCAGCCTAATGCACAACACTGAAACACGCACAGAAATTAAATGCAAGCCTAATACTTCTTTTTTTGGTTAGCAACCTGTTTTATTTACAAGGTTTTAAACTTAATTGCATTGCTCTGCACACAGATTCTCTAAAACACAAAGCATACTAGGTCACTACATGTCTATTGAAATATTGCACTCGAATAAAAGTCACTTGAATGGACGGAGAACATCTAAGCTACAGTGATTAAAAGAGTATTGAATGAACCGACTTCGTGATAACATTCATAACAAATATATTGCACATGTAGCACAGAAAGTGTTATAACCAGCAAATCTCAGACCTCTCGGTCTTTCTGCTAGTTTTTAGTCCTGCTACACAGAGGAGGGTCTTGACTCTTCTAGTGCAACTCTTGCCCTTGTGCAGTCTCGTCCTTCCTCTCGTCCAGCCACGGACCAGCACCCGCCAGGCTGGATGCTGCCTGTGCTTCCTGTCCCTGCTGCCTGGTGGCTTGCTGCCTGTGCTGTGTGGTGGCCACAGAGACCTGAGCTGCCACTGCCAGTCGTGGGGACCAGGGCTGCTTGGCACTCCCACAGCAAGGTCTGGGGCAAACACCACCCACGCTGTGTGCTGGGCCAGCACTCCCTGCCTGCTGTGGCCACGCTCCAGCCCAGCCTGCCTGTCGTGCTGCTCAGTGCTGCTCCCAGCAGCAACCTGCCTGTGAAACAAACTGGGGGGTCAAGACCTTCCTGTCTGGAACAAAAATCGGACCATGTCTGCGCATGTGCCAAGGAGGAACTTGCATGTCTACCAGAGGAGGACACTGTCTTCACCACGGTGGAGCGGCAGGAGGGTGCTCCATGGGGAAACTGAACACTCACAGAGGCCAAACGTGCAGGGCTGGGTTTGTAAACTAACATGCAGTGCTGTCTGCTAAAACTGGCCCTCTCCAGCCGACAGCAAGGGGACACGCTGTGGAAACCAGCTCCTGTCTTGCCACAGCCAAACTGCCTGATTCTGCCCAGAGCTGTGCCCCTGCTCTTGCTGGAGGATGGGGAAGGGGAATACCTTATTTCAGAAGTAGTGATGGAAAGGACTGGCCTTCCTTCTCCCTGGCAGAGCCAGGACCTTGGCTTTGCCATCGGGGTGGAAGTGGTGCTGAGGGGAATGGGATCCATTGGCAATTCAGGGGGGGTGAAGCAAACCTCTCAGCAGAGAAGTGTGCCCTGGCTGCTCTCACGTCATTCCCAGCTGCCCTGTACCTGCGGCCGATGGAAGAGCCCTTCACAAGGTGCTGCAAGGGTGGGTGTGTCTGCAGCCCTGGCAGAGGCTGCGCGCGACCCACCTCTGCCCTCTGCCCTCGGCGCTGGCCTGCTGGGGCAGGAGGGGACCAGGCTCACTGCCCCAGCCCCAGCAGGGCAGCAGCCAAGCTGCAATTAGAAGGTGACTGCAGGGAGAGTGGTGGCATCTTGTGAAGAGGCAGAGCAGCTGGCAAGCCTTTGAGGCCCAACAACGAGGTGCTAGCACATGAGCTGCGTGGGCAGGCAGCTGTGCCTCCCCCACTGCTGCTGAGGTGCCTCAGATAATTTTGGGAGGCTGCAAACAGCACGTGAGCTTGTGTGTGGTGGTGGAGGGCCAGCTCCAAAGGGTAGAGCAGCCAGACACTGGCAACTTCTGGTTCCCATGGGCTGCCCTTCCCAAAACTAAAGGAACTATTCACTTGCAGACTCCTGCCTGCTGTTCCCACTGCTGAGGCAGTGGCAGGACCGGAGGGTGCTGCCCTGTGCATCTGCACCGTCTGTCAGCCCTGAGCTCCTGTGCTGACACCTCAGCCTGGCAGTCCCCCTGTAAACTCTGAGTTTCCCATGCCTGTGGGACTGATTTCCACAGCAGCATCTGTGACACAGACCTGCAGCCAAGCAGGCAGCCAAGCTACCCTGGCAGAAAGTCTGGCTGTGGCTGGGACTGCTGCTGGAGACAAGGGAGGCACTTTGGGAGTGATGGAAATGTAGGAGCAAGGTATGAGCAGGCACAGGTGTGCAGCTGGGGCTTGGTTTTGGTCTAGGAGTGTGTCCAAGTAGTATCTTAAAGCAAAAAAAAAAAAAATCCAACCTCAAAAAACCCACTGCTTTTTATCCAAGCATCCCCAAATAGCTTTGGCCTGGACCTGGAGGACTAGAGGAGCTCTGCAGAGGGAACAGGGGCTGGACTGTCTGATGCAGAGGGGGTTTCCTGCTCTCAGGGAGGCAGGAACCAAGGTTGGCAGGGGGACAGGTGGGCAGGGGGCTGAGACCGGTCAGGGCTGCCTGTGCCAGGCAGGAAGCAGTTGCTACCCGGAGAGACAGCTGTGTGGATGCTGCTGCAGCACCCGCTCCCTCTGCACCCGCTGCAGTGCAGGGCAGCACGGGGGAGCTCTCTGGGGGGCTGAGGGAGCGAGTGCTTCAGCGTGGGGGCTCAGCTCTGGCCAAGGACGAAATGCTGCCTCAGGGGCCAGGCTGGCACAAAGCCACCAGCACTGCCGGGAGAGGGCAACTCTTAGCAGGCTGCACTTTGAGTGGAAGCTCAAATCTGCTGTGAAACAAGTTCAGAAAAGTCTGTGACTTCTTTTCCCTGAAAACTCTTAAGAAGCTAAATTGAGAAGAGAATGAACCTGCGACCTGGCCCTTTCCCAGGGGCTGCTGGTGGCTGGGGAAGGCTGCAGCCTCCACCACCGCTCTGGAGCACTCGGTGCAACGGATGGGCTCCTGGTTTGTGCAGGAGCAGCCCAGCTCAGCTCCCTGTCCCTGCGGCCTGGTGCTAGCAGAGCCCTGCATCTCTCAGAATAGATATAGATCTCTATATATAGACTTCTTCTGGTTCTATTAACATAAATATGATCACTTTAAAAATACACGTACTGTATTATGTACACTATGTACATGGGGCTGGGGCGGGCGCCGGCGGCACCTGCTGCCCTCGCACCGCTTCCTGCGTGGTTCCTGGAACCGTTCACATTTGTTAAAAGCGCCTCAGTTTCTCTGCTGTGAGAGATGCTGGGAGGGGACGGCGACGGGGGGGACCCTGCAGCTGCTGCCAAAGATAAGAGGTGTTTCATCTGCCCCAGTGGGCCCTGCTGCCCATGCAGAGGGGCTGACAGCTGTGACCGGTGCCTGGGCTGCCCAGGACAGCCGTGTGAGGGGGTGCAGAGATGCTGGGAGGTGGTGGGACCCCTACAGCCCCCACCTCGTTGCAGGGTCTGGCTGGTTAGACCAGCAAACAGCCTTTGCATATGTTAGAAATACGCACAGATCCAGACTGTCCTACAGCCCCCGGCAGCATCTGCGTCTGCCTGGGGCCGGGGCTGGGTTAGCAGCAAGCCCTGGGGAGCAGCAGGGAGCGCAACGGGTACAGGGGGACCTGGACACACACACAGGTGCTGGGGCCAGCCGGGCTGGCCGGCGCCGGGCCCTGAGAGCCTCCAGTGCAATGCGGCAGAGGAGTGGGGTGGGCACACCCCTGTACCAGGCCAGGAACAGGCGCTGGTGACTCGGGGGGCCGCAGCACCCACGCGGCTCCAGCCGCCGGAGGGTGGCCCCGGCTCACGCTGCGCGTGGCGGGGCCTCTGCACGGCTCCCAGCACGGCAGCTCCGCATCCCGACGGCTGCGCCAGCACCTGGAGAGCCACAGGGCAGAGACAGCCTGGAGTCAGCAGGGGTGGGACAGGGCGCACCCCACAGCCAGCCCAGGCCGGGGCTCGTGCTGTCGCGACATTGCTGCGCTCCAGCACCTGACTCCTCGCAGCCACCCGCCACCCTCTGCCCTCTCCAAACCATCACACCGCATCTCCATCAGCGCGGCCCACGACCCTCGGAGACGGCAGTACCGAGGCAGCGGTGGGGCTGTCCAGGCCCAGGAGGGACGGGGGGGGACAGTACCGCGGGGAGCAGCCCCGGGCGCTGCTGGAGGTGGGGAGAGAAGCGTTCGGCGGCGAGGGGAGCGCGGCGGTGGCCTCTGTCTTCTCCCAGCGCCCCGCAGGGAGGCACGGCACAGGCGGCGGGCACAGCGCACAGTCCAGCCGAGCTCCGCGCAGGGGTAGCAGCACGGTGGGGCCGAGGTTCGTGTCGGCACAGCCGCCCTCCTGTCCGGCCGGGGCGGGCGGTGGCGGCAGCGCCGGGCTCCAGGGCTCGGTCCGCGGTTCACTGTATATATTTATATATAAACAAGGACAGCAGTGCTGTGGTGTTGCAATGAGGAACAGCTGCTCTGGTGCTGGATGCTCCCGGAAGATCTGGTGCTGCAGTTCGAATGGAGAGATCAGGGGCACGGCCAAAGCCTGGTGAAGGTTCTGCGCACCAGCTGCCATCCGGCCTTCCCTCCTCCCCTCCGGGAGCGCGGTGCAAAGGGGTGGCGGGGCTCTCCGTGTGCAGACAAACCTCTCTCGTGCGTCTTTCAGGAGTAGATGGTGATGACCTCCCGGCCCCCACCACGCACCAGGAGCACTCGGTCCAGGTGCTCTGTCAGCACCTCCAGGAACTCCATGTCTGCATGGCCGTCAAGGAAGAAAAACACGTTGGCACATGGGGACAGCCCTGCGCCATCCCTGCCCAGCCCTGCCCTGCAGCACCAACACCCCCACACCAGAGCAGGAGCTGGTGGGGTCAGTGCCAAGCCGAGGGGCTGGGGGAGCCCACCTGTGCTGGTGCCACACAATAGGATGGTGGCTGAGCCAGCAGATGGCTGAGCCCCCTGGATCTCTGTCCAGGCCCCTGTAATGTGCCATTGCACTCATGAGAGCAGGTTCAATGTCACAGGGCCCCATCACCCATTACATGTTCATCATTGCTGCTGGAGGGACAGGATGGTGCCAATGAGCCTGTTGGACGAAGCCAGGAGCAGGAGGGGTGGGACGTCCTGGCTCAGGCACTCGACCTGTGCCTCTCGGCACTCGCCTGCAAAACCCAGCAGCTTTGGGAAAGTCACAGACCCCGACCCTTCCTGTGGAGAGGGGTCTTGGAGCCTGGCCCTACAGGAAGGATACAGTTCTCATCCCCTTTCCGGTTACGGGGTGGTCCTGGCATGTTCAGCAGGACCAGCTTGGCATCCTGGGACTTCTTCACGATCACCTCATTGAGCTTCACGGCCGTGTGCATCCTCCTCACGTTGGACTGGTTCCTGTGGGTGACAGCACGTGTGGGCACAGGACAGGCACAGTCAGCCTCCATCCCCACACTGGGCCCGACAGGCCACAGGGCAGGCTGGCCTCCTGCCCGAGAGGGGTCCAAGCTGAGCTGTGGCTCAGTGTGCAGCAAACTTTGCCAGGCACAGCACTAGAGATTCTGAGCCCTCATTGGTGGCCATGAGCCACAGGGCCACACACAGGGCCCACAGGCAGTGGCACACTGTGACTGCTGTGCCAAGCCGTGTGGGACTGAGCAGGAGCAGACGGTGCCAGTGTCCTGGTGGGTGCCTGAGCCCAGGCTCACAGGGAGCTGCCGTCAGTGTAACGGGGCAGACGGCGAGCGTGCGGCGCGGACAGTGCGCGGTGCACGGGGCTGGCAGCCACAGCCCCCGCGTGCTGCCCGGGGTGAGCCGTCTGGCACGGCAGATGTCATGGCTCACTGAGCCATCCTCCTGCATGGGGGCAACCCCGATGGCTCCCCATCCCAAGCACAATCCAGGCCCTCCTGCCCCAGCCCCAGCCCCCAGCCAATCCCAGACTTACAGGTTCTCCCACTCCCTGCCAGGAGCACAACGAGGCCAGGAGAGAGAGAGACAGAGAGAGAAAGAGAGAGAGAGCGGTGAGTGCTGGGTGTGCACCCCAAGTCCCCATAGCTCACGCAGCCCAAGTATCCTTATCTCTCGCTGTCACCTCTACAGGGACCCTGTGCCACGTCCCCCCCAGCCCCTCTCAGGGATGCATTCAGGGCACTTGGGCTGCCCAACCTCTCCTCAAGGCAAGGACTGAGCTAGTGCTGCCATGACCCTGCCTTGACCCATCCAAGTGGGGCAGGCAGGGAAGACCAGGGAACACAGGGCACGGGTGGGACAGGGCGGCAGTCCAGCATGGAGGGCCATACGGCTTCATGTTGAAGAAGTCCTTGATGCCCTCAGGGCTGACAGGGCTCTTGCTCTTGTTCTTCTCAGCAACAGACTTCTCCTTTGTCCAGGTGAGATGCACCTTCTCAGGGGCTGCCTCTACCTCATCACCGGGGGACTGGGAGCTGCTGGAGAAGGTGGTGGCATTCTTGTCATGGATGAGCTGGACCTGCAGAGAAGAGACGGGGATGGTGGGCAGGGGCCAGGGCCAACCACCTGCCTGATCTTGTCTCAGTGCCACTCCTCACCTCCTCCTCTGGCTTCTCCTCACCATCACCAGCCTGCTCCTCAGGGACGTTCAGGCGCAGGCGTGTGTTGGCTGGGTTCTTGCGCCGGATGGAGCCACGGGACTCATCCGTGATGCTCTGGATCTGTGCAGGACGGGGCCAGTCAGGGGAGTGGGGAAGAAAAGAGCTTGGCTGGGCTCAGCCCAGCCTGGTAGCCCCGCTCCCTGACAGGAGGAACACACAGAGCTGCAGGGCAGCTCAGCTGGAAGCAGAGCCACCACAAGGGTCACAGGCCACCCAGCCTGTCCTGCAGCCTCACCTCCCTCTCACGCTCATTCTTGGTGAGGTGCATTTGCTTGAGGATCTGGGAACGCTGCTCCATCACCAGTGTCTTCTCATAGGTGTAGGCAGAGATGTCACTCTCATGCTGTGGGAGGAGGAGGAGAAATATGGGGCAGGGTGAGCTGCACTGACTGCTCTCAGTATGTCCCAGCATGTCCCTTGTGGTGCTGTGCCCTCCCATGGTGCTGTGTTCCCCTCTGGAACTGTGTGTTCCCACATGGTGCTGTCCTCCCATGGTGCTGTGTCCCACTGTGGAGCTGTGTGTTCCTGCAATGTTGTGTGTCCCCTCTCGGTGCCATATCCCCGTGGCAGGGTCTGTCTGTCTCTGCTATGCACAGCATTCCTGACTGCAGCACATACCCTATGCCAGAACTCACCATCTCCACCACCTCGACCTCTGCAGTGATGCGCAGGTGGTACAGGAATGTGGTGAGGTCCTTCTTCATCTGGATGCTGTTGTCATCCATCTGTGCCACCGTGAAGATGCGCATCTTGCACTTGCGCCAGACCTGCGAGGGAGGGAGCAGTGATGGGCATGGCTCCACTGGGACAGCACTGCCCCAGCCCCTGCCCTGCCCTGCGGGGCCCAGCCTACCTTGTGCTGCCGCAGGAGGAAGGGCAGCAGCATCAGCATTCCCCCATCGTGGACAATCCACCAGACATCAATGTGGCCCTCTGAGAACCGCTCCTGGTTGCCCGGGAACATGGCAACATTCTTGGCCACCAGCAAGGCCAGGTGCCCAGCCGTGGTCTCTCGCACCAACTCTGGGAGGGGAAGGGCCACATCAGCCAGGGGCGCTCAGAGCCCCCCAGCCCATCAGCACTCGCCCTCTGCGATGCCTACCAATGAAGTTCCTCCAGGTCTGGTGGTCCTCCTTCTGGCGCCAGCTGCGGGGCCAGCCCACCAGCACTGTGTTGTGCTGCAGGCCCCCCAGCCCACTGGACTGGATGAGGTGGGACATGCCATCCCGGAGGTTGGAGGAGATCACCACCTGGCAAAAGCCCTTCACCTTCTCTGCCTCCATCAGGCGCCGGATGGACTGTGAGGGAGAGGGAAGTCAGAGACCCCAGCATCTAGGAATGGGCACGGGCCACAGGCACAGCAGCTGCCAGCCCCAGCAGTGGCACCCTTGCCAGTGAGGTGCTGGAGTGTGGGGCATAGGATGCAGGCTGTAGGGTACAGGGTGCAGAGTGTGCGGTGTGGGGTGCAGGGTGCAGGCTGTGGGGTGCAAGTCCCCACGGGGTGCCCAGGTCTCTGTGCCCCACGGCAGGCCAGTGGCTCCAGGCCAGGGGGGTGATGCCCAGCAGTGTGCAGAGCTGGCACATGGCTCTGTGCCGGGCAGAGCAGAGGTGTCCCCGTGCCAGGGCTCTGATGGGCGGTGGAGCAGCAATTAGAGTTATTTACTCAGGGAAATTATAACATGTCTGCATGGGAGAGAAACTGTTTGCTTCTGAGGGCTTAATCTCATTAATGTGCCGCCCGGCGTGTGCGGGGGGTGGGGAGGGCTCTCACTCTGGCAGGGAAATGCTCCTGTCTCCCACCCTGCCTGGCACCAGGACCACAGAGACCGTGGGGACAGTCGAGGCTGCAGGGTCTGCTCAGTCCAGCAGCACAGCAGCCCCTGGCCAGGCACTGTGCCATGCCGTGCTGTGCCATGCTGTGCCAAGCACTGCAGCAGCTGGCCAAGACTGGGACCACTGTCTGGCTGCTGCCAGCATCTCTGGTTTCTTGGAGGGGGAGAGGGGTCTGGAGATTCCTGCAGTGCTCCAAGCACCACTGAAGCATGGAGTTGGGGTTGCCGAGTGCCACTGTGAGGCTCTCCAGGCCATCTGGGGCCACCAGTCCTGGTCACAGGGCCAGAACCACCCTGGGCACCTGAGGATCATGGGCACCTGCTGCTGGCAGTGCCCATCCCAGTGCAGGCAGCTCTCACCTCCTCTGCCCTCTGTGCCTGTGGATGGTTGTCCAGGAAGGTCCCTTCCAGCACAGAGGCCACGATGGTGAGACCCTTCCCAGCCTTGAGCTGCGACGTGAAGGACAGGAGCTGCGGATGCACCACATTCTGCTCCTGATCCCCACGGACCAGGACCAGTATCTGTGGCCTGTAAGGAGCATCCCGCAGTCAGTGTCCGCACCCAGCTGGTCCCTGCCCCAGCACCCCCCAGATCACTGTTCCCCCGCTCAACCTCACCTCCAGTTCTTGGTGTGTGGGGGCCCTTCCTCCAGCCTCAGCAGGGCATAGCGGGCAGCGCTCAGGGACAGCCCCCGGATCCCATCACCCCACTCCTTCTCCGCCCTGTGGAAACCAGTGGCACATGAGGAATGGCCACAGCTCCAGCCACAGAGAACCATGCTGGCACCCTGGGGCATCCCAGGACAAGCAGCCTGAGGAAGCTGAGCAGCTCGTGCTGAGGGGCCATGGGGGGCAGCCCAGGCTCTGCGGTGCCGTGGCCGCCCTTACCCGCGGTATTCGATGTATTTGTAGATGAGGCCAGCGATCAGCATGGCCACCAGCGCGTAGTACCAGGAGCAGATGAACATCAGCGCCAGGCAGAGGCTCATGCCCAGGAAGGACAGGGTCCTGGAGAGAGCACAGCACTGTCAGTGTGCCATGGGGTGCCCATCCCAGGGTGTCCTGGGGGGTCCCTGTCCCGCCTCCCCCCACCCCAGCCCACCAGTGGTAGTAGCGGAAACGGGGCCGCCAGTTGGGTGTCCGCAGCAGCGTCTGCACCGCACACGCCAGGTTGACAAACATGTAGCACATGAGGAAGAACCTGCAGGAGAGAGAGATGGGGCTGAGTGGGTGCACTATGAGCGACTGGAGCTGCACCTGGGCCCTCTGCTCTTCCCAGTCCCAGGGTAGCCAATGCCAGAGTGGGCCCTGCTGATGGACAGGGGAGCAGGGCCGTGGAGTAGCCAAGCCCCAGTGCTAGCCAAGAAGGGGACCCTGGAGTCCCCGCTGGGCCCCCTTCTTCCCAGGCAGAGGCCAAGGCAGCAGGTGCGTCCCCCCACCCTGAGGAGCAGAGACCCACACGCAACCCCCGCAGCTTGTGAAGGTGCGGGTGGGACAGCACGCTGCCTACATGGAGAGGATGGGAGCCACCTCGTCCAGGGAGGCGATCAGGATCCCAATCTCGCAGATGCAGGCCGTGAGCAGCAGGGCCCATGTCGGCTCCCCGTTGGCTTTGCCATGACCGAAGACCTGGAAGCAGGGGGAAGAGTAGCATGTCAGGGTTCTGCAGCCCTGGGAAAGGGTTCTCAGCACAGCCCAAC
>JAOXXN010000252.1:6649308-6663950 GCA_026770055.1 Myrmophylax atrothorax
CGGCCCCGCTCCGTTCGCCTCGGTTTGGCCCGGTTCGGCCCGGCCAGGCTCGACTCGCCGGGACGGGACCGCTCCGCTCCGCCGCGCCCAGTCGGTCCCGCTGCTGCCGCCGGACTAGGGGTGCTGGGACCGTGCCCCAACGGGGCGGGAGGGAACGGGACGGACCGCGCTCTGCCCCCGCCCTGCCCGGAGCCTCGGCCGCTAATTACAGCTAATTACAGCCTGGGACTGCGGCTGCCCCACCCTGCCGCGGACCCGGGCACGGCCCCGGCCCTGGCCCCGCGGTCGGGCTCTGCAGCCGCGCAGACACAGGTCAGGGCTTGGGGGCTTCTGTGGGGCCAGCCCGCGGTGGGGACCCGGCTGCAGCGCTAGTCCGGTCACACGCTGTGTCCCAGCCAGTGACAGCCGCCCGCTCCCCATCGCGGTGCGATGCCGGAGTGCCGGAAGGGAAGCGCATGGGCGAATATGCGGAGCCGTGGCACAGGGGACCTGGGGGTGGAGAGGTGCGGGGGAGGCCGCGCCTGGAGTAGGACTGGTGGCGGGTGATGCTGGGATCAAGGGACATCCTCCCCGGTGGGACCCAGTGTACCTGAGAGATCAAGAGTCCTTAGCAAAGGGGGACTTAGTGGCAGCTCCCCTCCCAGGTGCCCCTTTTCCACAGGTGCTGGCACACCCCAGTCTCCAGCAGAAGGGGGTTCTCTGCACCGTGGCCCCAGTTGCTGATGGAGCACTCGAGGCTGTGTTGAAAGAACTCTCTTTATTACAAATGAGTGGGTGGTTGGTGGAGTGGGCGGGGGCAGGAGTGGTCAGAGCCCTGTATCCCACCCCAGTACGTCTCCAGGCGCCAGCTCCCAGTGGGGCTCAGCCTGACCTGGCATCGCTGACTCAGGAAAAAGACAATTTTGTCTCAAATTCATGTGTGGTTTGCACCAGGCAAACACCTCTGTCTGATGGAGCCAGCGCTGGCAGGGGTGGCACGATGCCAGTTGTGGCGAGAGCCCTGCTCCCCATGTGGGGCTCTCTGGGCTGGGCAGCTCCAAAGAGGTGACCCCAGAACCCCCTGTCCCTCCCTGCCAGGGAAACAGTGAAGCCCCCTCCTCAGCTGGGGCTGCCCACAGCCACAAGGCCCCCAGGAGTCAGCCTGCGAGATTGGAGCCCGTGGGTTGGGAGCAGTGGGCAGGGAGCAGTGCTGGCTGGAACAGCGGCTGGTCAGGCCCTCAGTGCTGGGGGCACTGCAGGATGTCGTACTTGATGTAGCCCACCCGGTCCACCTGATAGCGTGGCGTCATCCTCCAGTAGAAGTCACCCCGGCAGAAGTGGTACTTGCCTGAGCCAGGAGGGGAGCAGAGGGAATGGAGAGTCAGCAGGAGGCTGGCTGTGTGGGGACCCATCCAGGGGCTGCCCAAGCAGCAGAGGCACCTAGCACCCTGCACCTTGCTGGGTTGCTGCCAGCCCCACCACAAGGACCCACCAGAGCTGATGGTGTGCCCCACCCCAGGGCCATTCCCCACACCCCCAAGCATTCTGAGTCTGGTACCAGGACAACGCAGCCCCTGCCCGCAGGAGGCATGGGATAGCCCAGGGGTGTCCACATCACACCCAAACACCGGTTCCACTCACCTTGGTGGAGAAACACGTTGCGTGAGTCAAGGGGAACACCAGTGAAGACGTCGTCGATGGCACGGGGGTAGCCCTTGTCCACCCTCTGGACCTTCACATCCAGTCTGTGGGAGAGCAGAGCTGTGCTCAGGGCTGCCAGGAATCCCCCTCCCAGCCCCTTGCCAGGTGGCCAGGCAGGCACTGTCGCTCTCTGGTCCTGCTCACCTCCAGTAGTTCTCCCCACTGAAGAGCAGCACTTTGCCCCGGCCCCGCTGCAGGGCCCCTGAAATGCGGCCGGCTTCCTTCCCTATCCCCAGCTTCTCAATACCTCGGGGGCCCAGCACGCTTTTCCCAGAAAACACCCAGAACTGCCGACCTGCGGTGGGAGATAGCTGGTGTCAGCCGGCCCTGAGGGCGCCCTGGCTGTACCGGCTCCTCCCACAGCCGGTGGCAGCAGGTCCGAGGGCAGAGGGGGCAGAGCTCACCGGCAAAAAAGAAGACTCTCTTGGTGAGCAAGTCCTGGAAAACAGCATCAATGGTCGCCGGGAGACCAGGCCATGTGTCAGCAACAGAGAAGGCACCCTGGATGCCCGATTTCCAGAAGGATGAGTGAGTCCAGTATTTCCTGGTGGGAAAGGTTAGCTGTCCTGATCACCTTGGCCTGGCATAGCCCAGTGCCCCCCTCCATGCCCCCTGCATAGCCTCTTGTTCCCCCACATCCCTTCATCACCCCAGGAATTGCCAGGGAAGGAGGTGCCAGGTGCTGCCGCTCACCCATCCTTGAAGAAATACAACTCCCCATTGATCTCTGTGATAGCGTCGAAGTTCTTCTCCTTGCAGGCGTCCCGGCTGGGGTCCACGGGAATGGGCCCAACCGTGGGCTCTGGCGTCTCCTCCTCTTCCTCCTCAGTGGTGGAGGTGCTGCCAGCCTCTGTGGGCAGGGGCTGGGGCTCCTCTGTGGGCACGGGCTGGGGCTCTTCAGTGGGGGCAGGTGCAGGTGCAGTGGGCTGAGGGCCAGAGCCACGACCTGAGTGATTAGAGGCGAGGGTGTGAGGCTGGGGCCAGCCTGGTGCTTTGGGCCCCCTGATGTGCCCAGCTGTGGTGCAGCTGCTCACCATAGAGGTACTGGATGCCCTGGACATCATCGGGGTGCAGCTGGAAGTCCTGGATGTAACTGTACATGGGGTACATCAGGGCCTCACGCACGCTGGAGTGGTCCAGTCCTAGCGAGTGCCCAAACTCATGGGCAGCCACCAGGAAGATGCTGTAACCTGGGGGAAAGCACTGGCCTCAGTGCCCTGCAGGTCACAATGGGACAGGACAACCTATCCAGAGACCACGGGCCCCACTGGGAGCACGGCAGATAGTGTGGGTATGGGGGACACAGAGAGGAACGCAGGCACGAAGGGTGGTACCTCTGTCAGGGCAGAAGCCCCACTTCTTGTCAGTGTCGTAGTTGCTCGTCGTGGCACACCAGAGCTTGCCATCCTGCCGGCCCTGGCTGGTGCAGGCGCTGTAGGACTGCCCCAGGAAGGTGAAGGGGAAGACACACGGGTCCCCCTGGGAGTTGCCGCCGATCACCGCAGTGTCTGCAGTGCAGTGTCAGTGGGGCTGTCCTCAGCCACACCAGCCATAACCAGGGACCTCCCTGAGATCCCTCACATGCCCACCCTGCACGCCCCCTCCCTGTGCACCCCCCACACCCTGCTGGCACCTCGGTTGGGGCAGAAGCCATATTTCTTGTCCTGGTCGAAGTTGGCGGTGGTGGCACACCAGCGGTAGCCGTCGGAGCGCCCGTCCGTGGTGCAAGCGTCGTAGGAGGTGCCATCAAAGATGAAGGGGAAGATACAGGGGGCCCCATCACTGTTGCCGCCATTGGTGTACAGGACTGTGGGGCAAGGGGGAGTGAGGAGGGCCCCAGACACCGTGGGGCTGGGCAGGGGCTGTGGCCACTGCTACTCACGCTCGCTGGGGCAGAAGCCATATTTCTTGTCCCTGTCATAGCTGGCAGTGGTGGCACACCAGGGCAGCCCATCCTTGCGCCCCTCCGTGGTGCACTGGGAGTAGGAACGGCCCTCAAAGGTGAAGGGGAAGTGGCATTCGGCACCATTGGCATTCCCATGACGGGTCTTCACCACTGCTCAGAGAGAGGCAGCTCAACACCAGGTCTGGGGCTGCTGCCATCAGACCCCCTGACCTGCCACACCCTGCCCTTACCTAAGCCAGTTCCCAGCGTCCAGAACTCATCATCATCAAAGTGGGCATCACCCTGGATGCCCTTGCCTGGGGGAAAAGCATGGGCCAGGAGCCCGTCCTTTCCATCAAAGGGGTATCCATCTCCGTGCTCTGCAGAGAAAAGCAGTCTCAGGGCTTCTGTCCTCAGACAGAAGCCCTCATGCTCCTGGTGTACACACAGACCTCCAAGCCCTGCTGGCACATGTAGGGGCAGAGGGACCCTCTTCAAGGAGACATAGGGCAGGGATCCCACAAGAAGGGTGTGTCATCACCCCCCTTCTCATTCCCTGCCTGCCCATGGGACGTCACCTTGGCTGCCAAACATGATCATGATGTCTGCCTCGCCGCTGTATATCTGGGTGAAGGTGAGGGGGGTCACGTCACTCCACACTTGGAATGCCCGCTTGAAGGCATCATCGATCACTGCATGGTCCAGGTCGGGGGAGTAGTTAATCACCCTGCCAGGGACAGAGTGAGTCAGTGCTGCCAAGTCCCCTCCTCATGCAGGAGAGACCCTGCTCTGGGCAGGGATGTGCACCCACCCCGGGGAGGATACGGTGGCATTGGCATGGCTGGCCAAAGCAGCCACCACCACTCTCGGCCCAGGGCTCAGATGATCTCCCAGGCACCAGGGAGCAGATGCTGCCACTGTACCAGCTTGGTGCTGGCAATGCCGAGACCCAGCTGTGTTGGCAGCACCAAGCCCAGACAAGGGCTGAGCAGAGGCTGCTGCCCACCTGGTTCCTCAGACTGTCTCCATCCCCCTGGGACCATCACCCTGAGGATAGAAGGGTTCACCTCCAGGACAGACTCACCGGTAGGTCAGGTCCATGTGGTCCCACTTGAGGTCCCCCTCAAAGGTGAGGAAGGTTCCCACGTCAGGGACACCACAGCGGGGAGCTCTCATGGCCTCCAGCGTGGTGGCATCCAGCTCCCCCGTCTCCTCCAGGCCCAGCTTCTTCTGCATCTTGCGCAGCGCCTTTTCCAGGGACACGTGCCTGCTGCCCGTCTTTGCCTCCGCCTCCGTGGTGTAGCCAAACTGCAGCAGGTAGCGCTGGGGAGGAAAGGCAGCCCGAGAGGTGAGAGGGGCAGGAGGGGCTCCAGCAGCTCCAGGCACCCATCTCAGCCTGGGCACCTCCCAGAGCTCAAGGAGATAGACAGCTCTCAAGCTCTGCCTGCAGCCCCTCGCTGCCACCCCGGGAGCCCCTTGGGATCCTGGATGCTGGGAAGGGACCACGGGACCATGCTCCCCTCACCTCCGCCAGCTGCAGGTCCGGCAGGGTGCTGACCAGATCCCCCGGGAAGGTGACAACTGCCTGCGGCTTGCCCTGGAGAGGGGCCGCGCAGCAGGAGACAGCCAGCAGCCCCACGGCGAGCGGGGCCAGGAGGAGCAGTGCCATGGTGTGTCGGTGGCAGGAGGGCTGTGGCTGTGCTGGTCCCCGCTGTCTGCTCTGGGTGCTGCCGGGCGCCCCGCTCCTATTTATGGGGCAGGAGGGCAATGAGTCACCCTCAGACCCCTCAGAGCCGATTCACACTCCCTTCTGCCTTCCCACCATGACGAAACACTCACTCAGGCTCCTCCGATCGCTGCTTTAACTGTTTCATCACCTTGTTTACTAAACACGCTGCATCCGGTGGCCACGCAAGGGCCGGATCCAGGGAGAGTGGCTGGGCAGCTGCACTGGGCCATGGCACAGCATGGCACGGCCCCCCTGGGCCTGCCCTGCACAGGGCAGCTGGCAGCCAGGGGCACTGCCCTCCTGGCCCCAAGACTGTGGTGGGGTGTGAAGGCAGCAGAGGATCCCTGGGGGCTCACTGGGCACTCAGGACCCTGCAGCTGTGTCATCACACTGCCTGATGCTGAGCTTGGCTGGCCAAGGGCTGATGGTGACAGAGCCAGACCCATGGGGGGCATGGGGGCAGAGCCAACAGCAGAACCCTTGCCCTAGCACTTGCAACCCACCTGCCCAAGAGCTGTGAGCTTGGACCCCCACCAGGACACTGCATCTGTCCCCATGTTGCCACTGCAGCTGCATCATTCCAGTGGGTCAGAGTGTTTCCAGCACTAGAGATCTCCGTGGCTCCCCACCCCATGGTACCTCCAAATCCCCATGCCAGAAGTTGACTGGCATAGCCCCACAGGACCAGGGGCAGTGCCTGCCCAGGAGCAGCTCTGGGCCTGGGGACACCCCACCTGGTGCCATGGGACATGGGGGTGCCATATCCTCCCCGCCTGGCTCTGCAGGGTGCTGCTGACTCAGGTTCCCACTCAGCACAGCACAGACATCAGCATGGGATGGTGTTTTCCTGCTTCTCCCAAAGTGCCGACGCTTGTGGGAACAGGAGTGGTGAAGGGGAAAGAAAACAGGGATGAGGAGCAGGGGGAAAACAGATGGCAGAGAACAAGGCGCAGTGTCAGCGAGGGGAGGGAGGGAGGGAGGGAGGGAGGGCTGCTGCAGCCCAGCAACGCTGCCTGAGACACAGGTCCCAGGCTGGATCCCCTGCCCCAGCTCTTACTGACCCGGGCACACAGGGCTCCACGGGGTCCTTGGCTGGCTTTGCCAGGACAATCTTCCTGTTCACCCCATTCCTGTTGGTGCCTGTCCCGGCTCCCAACAGACCCAAACTGTGTCCCAGCTTTGACTGTGTCCCCCTGGCTCTGGCTGAGCCAAACCAGCAGTTCTCAGAGGACAAGCAGGTTGCACTGGCACCCAGTATAGCTGGAGATGGTGAGAAGAGGGGGCCACACTCCCTGTGCCCTTGCAGAGGAATCGTCATGCCCAAGGGGGTAATCATCCCTGAGGCAGTATCACCTGCCAGGTGCCTGGGCTGGCCAGGCACCCCGCTGGGAGGAAGCAATGGTGAGAAATCAGGGGGTTGCCTCACACCCCACCACAGTCCTGCAAGAGCTGCCCCTGTTCCCCGGTGCAGGAAGTTGCTCCACAACCAGCCATCATCCTGCACCGGTGTGACAAACATGTCCAGCCAAGCGCCTCTCACAGTGGGACACAGCCCAGGGACCCCACAGCCAGGCCACCCCACTGCCCCTTCCCACGGGGTCCAGCCTGACCCCTTACCCTTGTGCATGGCCCAGTTGTCTGCCAGGCAGGAGGCAGTGGCTCCCTGTGCTCTCTGCCTGGCTGGCAGCTGAGACAAGGAGGGGGCTCTGCCATGGTGCTCCAATAACTTGGGGCTTCTGGGGAGCAGGGACTGCTCCATATCCTCCACTCTGCAGGCTGCCAGGACCTCAGCCCACAGCGCAGAGCTGTTGATGGATCTGGGTGCTGCAGAACCCCCAGGGCAGCTCAGGAGAGGAGTCATGCCAGCTCCCGGATCCAGCCAGAGGGTCAGATCCGGCTCAGGCCTCCCCAGTGCTGTGGCAGATCCCTGGGCCTTTCCCATGCTATTCCCATCCTTCGTTTCCACTACATACAGGAGCCACAACTCCCACAGCCTGGGCACGCCATCATTATGCTGTGCTGCTGGTGGCATTCTGAGGGCAGAGCCACGGCCCAGTACCACAGAGTAACTCTGGCAGGAACGGGGCTGGGAGGGGAGCGGGGGCTTGGAGCAAGAGATGGCAGGAGGGGCCAAGAGCCAGTACCCCACACGCCATGGAACCTGTCCTGGCCAGCCCTCAAGCTGGGCAGTGGGAGCCCCAGTGTGGGGTTGCTGACCGCAGCTCTGCCCTCGACCTGGCCGCTCCCACTGACTCACGGTCCCGCTCACCAGCTTCCTCCTGGCACCATCCCGGGGGATTTTCTGGTGACTCTCTGGAAGCTCGTCAGGGAGCAGGGCCAGGGCAGAAGGGAAACCCCCATGTCTGGCAGTGCTGGCAGCCTCCATACCAGGCAGGGAACTCTTGGGGATGGGCTTGGCGCTGCTGGCATGATGCCCATGTGAGGCTGCCTGGGCCAGTTCAGCTTTGGGAGCAGGAGCAAGGCACAGATCCCTTGGCATGGGCACATCTGGAGGGATGATTGGGGTAGCCAGTACGGATGGCAGGAAGGAGAAGAGGGCAATGGTGAGCAGGGGCAGTGCTGCAGGCTGTGCCCAGCAGGGACCTCAGGAGCTGTGCCCAGCCCAGACTGCCTTGGCCCTGTTTACTCCCAGAACCTCTGAAAGGATGGGTGAGATGGAAAAAACCACGCAGACATCCTCCATCCCAGACACTGCCTGAGCCACGAGGCTTCCTGTCACCACCGTCTCTCCCAAAAGGGGAAGGAACAGCCACCACCGCCCCTTCCCACGCCCTTACCCACAGCTACCCTCATGTAGACCCTCTGTGGGAAAACTGGTCCGGGACCCTGGAGAGACCTGGTTCCCTGCTTGGATCCCTGCCTGGGGCAGAGGCTGACAGGACACAGTAGCACCTCTGTGAGGCTGCAGGTCTCCTACTGGGAGGTGCTGGTTGGGCCAGCAGTGAGGACTGGGGGGATTGTGTGGAGGCAGGGCCTGGACCCTCCCCAGCTTTATTCCTCTTGTGCAGGTGAGCAGGGTGGGGGTCAGCCGGGGAGGGAGCGTGGCACTGGCACCAGCTGGCCAGGGGAGAGGTTGAACAGTTGCAGCCACAGGGTGCACCAAGGTGCCAAAGGTGTTGGAGAACTGAGGAGCTGGGGGTGAGGGGACATGCAGCTGCCACAGTCACTGCCTCACACCTGGGCACCCTGGGCAGGGAACAGGGCAGACAGAGGAGCGAAGAACAAGCCCAGGCGTGTGGATGGCATCAGGTGCCCTCCCAGTGCAAGGGGCTGGGAAGGAGCAGTGGCAAGGGGAAGTGGGGTGGGAGAGAGTCAGCATCTTGTGCGGGTGAGACAGCACCGGGTCAGGAAGACCAAGTGCCAGTTGCATGGGGAACACAACCTGTGCAGATGGAAGGGAGCACTTGGACTTGGCAGACACCACAGGGAGAGTCAGTGCTACAGCTGCCATGGCACAGCCAGATTCCCCAGCCAGTGGGCAGGGCACCAGTGTGTGCCCCCAGACATGCTGGGCAGCTGCCAGCCCCACTGCCCTGAGCTGCAGTGCCCCAAGCCCACCCCTGCTCCTGTCCCATGGGCTCTGCAGCACCCCATGCCCAGGGAGCAGAACTGACAGCTCAGCACTGGCTGACCTGGCCTGTGGTGAGCATGGTGACCCGGGCATGGGGGGTGCTTGGTACACGAGCAGGACAGGACACAGGGACCAGCTCTGCGTCAGAGACTTGGAGCCCCATCACTCCTGCTCAAGGGCTCCAGACAGAAACAACATTCCTGCACACACTTCCCACATCTGCTGCCCCAGCGCTGGCCCTGTGTGGGCTGGACTGCAGCTCCAGCTGGGCCCGGGACCTTCCTGGCAAACCACCCCACGTGCCACGGCCCTGCAGCGGCCCAGCACCACCAGTCCCCAGGCTCACTTCCCTTTCCTGCCTGCCCCAAGCACTGTGGATGCACCTGCTCAGGTCCTTGCCTGTCCCTTGCCTCACTTGGGGAACTCCCCAACCTCAGCTTCTTGCCAGTCTTTCGTCCCTGTTTTCCCAGGGCAGCAGATGATGTTCTGCCCTCTCAGCCCCACTGCCCCCCAGCCCTGGTGCTGCTGCTCCCACAGCCTCTTGTCTGGGTGAGGATGACGTGGCCGGTGCCAGCCGGTGGCTCACCCCTCCCTGCAGGCACTGAAACCAACACTGTCATGTCACCACCCCTCCCAGCTGCAAAACACACATGATGGATCCTCTGGCTGCCACACCAGCTCCCGGCACACAGGTGGGTGGCACAGTCACCTCCCTGCGTTGGGCTGGGACATCCCCCTCAGACCCTGCACACCCTGGGAACCCTCCCCAGTCTGTTGAGGTCCCACGCAGAGCTCCATTTAGCAGGCACCAGGGCCAGCAGCCAGCACGGTGGCACACCCGTGCCGAGGCTGCCAGACAAACACTGCAGGGCTCTTGTGCTTCACGACTTGCTTTGCTGTAAACTCTGTCCCATCCCTTGACCCTCCTCCCACCTCAGCTTCTGCCTCCAGCTTTGGCCAACCTTTGTTCTACCAAACTTTCCCACCTGCTGGGAGCAGGAGCACAGGGTGTTCAGGCAGGTGAGAGGGGTGCAGGGCCCAGGTCACCCACAGTGCCCTTGGAAAGGAGGGTCCATGGGCACTCCTGTGACCACCTCCTCAGCATCCCCTCCAGGGTAACCTGCAGGATCAGCCCCGTGGAGGCATCTCCTGAGCCTCGTGGGAGTGAGGCAGCGGCTGGGAGATGAGCGGGGCAGGACAGGGCTGGGTGGCCACCAGCTCTGGAGGGCACAGCTGCTGTGCCAGACCATCAGTGGCACAACACAGCACAGGTGGGCATCTCTTTGTCCCTGACAGTGACACAGGGAGGGCAGCTGCCTGCTAAAACAGGAAGAGCAGCAATCGTGACAATGACAGGGAACCTGCCCGCCCGCGCTCAAGGGGACACCGTGGTGCCGGGAGCCCGTCAGCGGTGCAGAGGCTCGGGAGTGAGGAGTGGGGGTTTGTGGAAGGTGGAATATGGGCAAAACTGGTGGTATTAAACTGTAAACTGTGCCAAGCAGAAGGAAGGGCGGTAGATGCAACACGCTCGGGTTTCAGTAAAACATTTGACAACTGTTCTACAGCTTGCTGCCAAATTAACTCAGAGAGGCTCAGTTGGCAACACAGGCATATGGACAAAGCCCAGGCAGCCCGGGAATGGCACATGGCCTGGCTGTCCTCTGGGAGCTGCCATGGCCACACAACCTTTCCAAACACGGTATCACAGGAGGAGAGGAGGGCAGTCCCCCAGGCTGCTGGAGCGCTGGGATGGGAGAGCTGCTGTGCTGCCAGGGAAGAAGGGCTGGGGAACACCCAGGTGGGAGCCACTGGCTCTGTGGGAGCTGCCACGTCCCCACAGGTTGGGCAGTCACCCCAGAGCTTGCCTGCTTGTGACGCCCTCCCATGGGGCAGGAGGGAGGGTGACTGAGCAGAGCAGCCCTGCAGGACCAGTCATGGGCAGGGCTGCAGGGCTGGCAGAGTCCAGGAGCCCCAAAGGAGTGCCAGGTACTGACCCCCCATTCCAGGGAAGCTTGTCCAGGCAAAGCCCTGTGCAGGGGGCAAACACAGGGAACAAGAAGAGCCCAGCACAGCACATACCCGAGGCCTCTGGGGCCCTGCTCGCAGTTCTCTGCCCACCTTGTTTATTTTACTTATATTTCAGTAATTTGCTGATTACCATTTTTTAACTAACCAGCAGTGATGAATCAGCAGCACGGGAGAGGGTGGAAGCCAGTGGCCTTGGACCGTGGCTCCGAGGTCCCAGGGTCTGGGAAGGAAGCCACAGGTTCCTTCCAGAAGAGGAAAAAAACACCCAGCAGCAGGGGCAGCAGTTCTGGCAGGCACAGAGGAGCCAGCTGTTTGCATCCAGCAGCTCCAAACACATCCTGGAAAGGCTGTTGATGGTCCCAAAGCCTTCCGGGAATGGCAGCCACGACTCCCACATGGAAGCAAGACAATACACGTGGGAGAGGAAGCGCATGGCTTGGCACTGCCTTTGCTCCTGCCTGTGGGCAGGTCAGGCACTGATGGTGCAGGAGGCAGCAGGACAGACAGGACACATAGGGAGAGCCCCTCCATTCCCAGGGCACAGCCATCAGCAGCACCTCCCAGCGTGGGGGGCAGAGCCAGGGCCAGAAAGCTGCCTCCTGCAAAGGGGACCATGTGAGGATGCAAGTGGCCTCACCACAGGCTTCCATGGGCTCCTCCAACCTCTCAGGAGCTGCTGGGAGTGGCTCCTGCCTGTCCCAGGAGTGCCCTGCCAGAGCCCAAGGTTGGCATTATGGCTGAGGCCATGAGTTCAGCCACAGCCTTGGTGGCCACTGAAGGCAGGTGTTATCCTATGGCACTCCCACTCATGCCAGTGCTCTGGGAAGTGGGGATCCCAACAGGAACAGCTAGCACAGGAGGGATGCTGCTCTTTGTGTAGGTACCTGTACCTACACCTGCAGGTGAGATCCTACCCCAGGTCACTGCCACCCCTGCATGGAGACATCCCCCAGGAGTGCCCCAGGAGCCTTCTTCATAAGCTGGCATTGCTGGGAAGGCACAGAGCAGTGAGGCAATCTGGTGTGAAGAAAAACCATTTCCTGCAGCAAGGGCTGCTTTGCTCAACGTTTTACAAAATGTGCTGATGCAACTGCCCTTCCCAGGTGGGATATAAATATAAGCCTTGATGTGGATTTGTGCCCTGCAGCTACACAAACATCGCAGCAATGTTTTCTTTGAAAAGAAAAAAGGAAACAAGGAGGAACAAACAAGAGCAGATGACAACATCACCAGCAGTGGAAGTTGGGGGTTCGGGTTGCAGAGGGGGGAGAGGCTGAGGCTCTGCCCTGGGCACCGTGCTCAGCACAACCACCTCCTATTCTGGGATGGTGACCGAGGCCATGAGCTCATGGGGGAGCTATTGTGGGAGTGGGTCAACAAACTGTGCCAGGGAGGGGCAGCTCGATGTGGCCACAGGGCACCAGCAAGAGCGGGACCTCAACCAGTGTCACCCACCGGCCGCTCTCACCCTGCCCAAGTGGCAGTTTCTCCTTCCCAGTGCCACATCCAGAGCTATGAAACCTCCCAGGGCCTGGGACAGCCTGTCGGTGCAGCCCATCAACCAAGCTCACTAAAACCTAACCGAAGTCTCGTACCCCACCCAAGCCTGAGCGCTTTGTCCTCCAGTCACAAGCGCTGTGTTGTCTCCTCAGCCTGTTCCGAAAAGGCCTTTAACCTGCTGCTCCCCCCGCTAAGGTATTTGGACGCACATCCAACACATGCCACAGCCGTTTCTGGATTCTCTTAAGCCTCTTGCTGAGATTTCTTTGTTTTCTTTGGCTCTGCAGTGATGTCAGGCTCAGAGCTGCAGCAGCAGAGCATTATCAGCGAGGCTGTCCCCGGCTCCGCGCTCTGCCTGGCCTGGAAATCCCCCGCTCACCAGCCCGGCGGCACACGGCGCTTTTAAAAATAGCAGGTTACCAATTGCAGAAAGCTCTGCTGGGACAATGCTCCGACACAGAGGACATGGGGCACCTCTGAAGGGCAACAGGGAAGCTTGATGCAACTTTACATCAGTCCAGCCAGCACCAGGAGGGTCCCAGAGCTCAGTCTGCTTTGTCCTGGAACCATCACCCATTGGGAAAATCCTTTATTTGTCTCACACAGCAGCTGACTGAAGGCAGAAACAGGAAACCTGCAGGTCTAACACAAATCCATTCCGTTTCCTCTGCCTGGGAGGCAGCTTTTGCCAGGGGTTCCTCCACCACCACTCCTCCTTCCTGACAGGAACAGAGAGCTTCTCCCAACAGGGAGCACAGGCACACCCCAAGCCCAGACAGAGTCAGGCCATGGCTGGTCACAGGCACTGCCAGCCTGTGTGAGCCACTGAACTATGGAGAGGGGACATCACACACAGGAGCCCCCCATGTCCTCCCCAGCTCTGCTTCCCCCACAGAGCTACACAGGGCTGCTTTAAAGAGCACTAATGAAGAAAAAACTCCAATCCCTCAGCTCCCTCTGGGCTTCTGGCATGTTGGTGACGGCAGCAGCACACGGGAACTCGGCCCCAAGGCAGCGGCAGCAGCGCTGCGGCAGCAGGAGCGCTCACACAGCCAGCCCGGGGGACAGCTCTCACCGCTGCTGTCTGCCGGTGATGGATGAGGGCATAAACCTTTCAAGGATGCATTTAATTAGCTTGAAAAAGAGCCGGGAGGTGCAGGCGCGGCAGCTGGCGGAGCGGCGCCTCTGCTGCCTCTGGCGGGCACGGGGGCTCGGGGCAGGACACGAGGGACTCGCTGAGCCCCGCGGGGAGCACGGGCCGGGGGGGCTGCACCCAGGGACACTGCCTGCCTGCCCCGGGAGCACGGGCAGCGCGGCCAAACCCTGCAGAGCGCTGAGCCAGGGTGCTGATCCAGCCCAGCACCCCCGGCTCGGATTCCTGGCACGCTGTGGGAGCACGCGCAGCCAGCGCCAGACGAGATGCTGTCTGTCCTCCTGCCGCTGGCACCACCTCAGCGCCGGCCGTCCCGGCCAGCGACACGGTGGCACTGCCATCCCGGCCCGCACTGCGGGCTGGCTCCGTCCCAGCGGCTCCTGACCCCCCGCACCCCGCGTGTCCCTCCCGCGGGCACCCCGCGGCCAGGCTCGGCCACAGCAGGGCACAGGCACAGCACGGCTGCCTTTCTTCCGGGAAAACACCGGGACAGAGCCGTGCCCGGTGCAGCACAACAACACGAGAAACATGTTCGTTAAACATGTTACAGACACCGGCACGGAGCAGGGCCCCGCGCACGGGCCCAGCCCAGGCCACGCACGGCCAGGCAGAGCGACGGCGCGTCCGCTGCCATCTGGGCAGGGGGAACCACCCCGGGGGGCACGATGGGGTGAGCGAGAGCCCAGCAGGAGGTTGGGCTGCTGTTCAGCTGCGGAACTGCCACCGAAAGAGGCAAGTCTGGCAAGACGGAGCCAACCGAGCGCCGGGGCCGCTCCCGCGCCGGGACCGAGGGACAGCGCGCTCAGCAGGCACAATGCGGCGAGGCCCCGTGGCTCGGCCACGGTCGCTCCGGGAATGGGTGGCGCCGGCCCCCGAGGCGCGCCGGTCTCTGCGCCCACCGCGGGCTACGTAACGGGAACCGGAGCGCCGGGACTGCACGGCCCGCCCGAGGTGCAGAGCCCGGCTGGGGCAGGGCCGGCCGGGACCGCAGAACCCCCGCTGGGAGCCCGGGCAGGGCCGGTCCGGGCCAGGAGGGAGCGGAGCGGAGCGGGGCGGGGTGGGCGCAGCGAGCGCC
>JAOXXN010000252.1:6665799-6677265 GCA_026770055.1 Myrmophylax atrothorax
GGGCACGGCCCGGGGGGCCGTGGGCCGGGGGAAGCGGGCGGCGGGCGGCGGAGGCCCTGACGGCGGCGGTGCTCCCGCAGGTCGAGCGTAGCGGGCCCCGGCAGGGCGGGCATGGAGGAGAATGCGGTGGAGAGCAGCAGCGACGCGGCCCCGCAGGCGGCGCGGGAGGAGCCCACCGAGAGCGGGCTGGGCGTCGGGAGCTCCGAGGCCGTGTCGGCGGACAGCAGCGACGCTGCCGCGGGGCGCGGGCGCCGCTCCCGCGCCGATGACTCCGTTGTGGGGCAGAGCTCCGACAGCAGCGCCGTCTCCTTGGTAGGCGCCGGTGGGGACAGTGGGGCGGCAGGGAGGGCAGCCGCGCTCCTGGGGCCTGGGGGGGTTCGCTGGGCGTTTCTGGTAGACTGTGCTCCGGCCCGGTGTGTGCTCGCCGGTGTGAGGAGCAGAACTTCCCTTGGTAGTAAGGGCAGCCCTGGAGGTCCAGGTCCTTGTCAGCACCAAAGGATTCTCTCTGGTGCCTTTCCTGGCAGTTCTGCATTGATACACCGAGTTGTTTGCATATGTTGTCTGCCCCAAGGGCTTGGTCTGGTAAAGGTGTCTTAGCTGAGCTGAACCAGACTCCTTTTTTTTTTTTCCTGCCAGGAAGAGGTCTCAGAGAGTAGCTCCAGCACAGATGCCATTCCTCGGATTTACCTGCCAGACTCATCCTCCATCGCCCAGTCCACCTTGGTCTCCAGTGTCTCCACTGTGAGCCAGTCCGTCATGGTGTCAGAGTCCCCACAAGTCCTGGTCCACTCCAGTGTTGTCACCGATGGAGCCACAGTGGTGTCAGACTCCACTGCATCCACTTCCTCAGACCTGGGCTCTGCCATTGACAAAATCATTGAGTCCACAATCGGGCCTGACATCATCCAGAGTGAGTGTGTGATCCCACGAGGAAATGGCCTGGGGGTCTGGGAGGGAGCTGCTGTTGTGCCAGAACTCGGGAGGTGGGAGAAGGGAGGAAATATATACATAGAATCATTAGGTTTGGAAAAAACAGCTAAGATCATCCAGTCCAAGAGGTCAGCAGGGTTTTCTTTTCTTGCCTTGCTGCAGTGGCTGGAGGGTTTGGCGAGGAGCTTGTGTTGCTGGACAGCTTTCCCTCTTGTCCAGCTGCTCCTTCAGCCCAGGCAGGCTCCATCCCCGGAGCCAGACCCCCCTCCCACCTTCCCCTTGTTTCTGAGCTGAGGTTGCCCCAGTGCAGCCCCAGGCCTGGCAGTCACCACTCTGCTCTGCTCTCCCTGCCAGGCTGCATCGCCGTCACCAGCGCGGAGGATGGAGGGGCAGAAACCACCCAGTACCTCATCCTGCAAGGCCCCGATGACGGTGAGGGAGCACCCTGGGGTGTCCATGGAGGCTGGCTCTGCCTCTGAGCCTGTGCCACTGGAGTGGGGCCTGGAAGGAGTGTCCCAGCTGGATCAGTCCCAGCACCTCTACCACAGTCCTGTTGGGTGTCTGTTCCTGAGCTCACGTTCAACCCTGTGCCCCCAGTGTGGGTGCAGCCTTTTGAGTGCAGGTGAGGGTCTGCCCCTTGGCTGAGTGGGCTTTGGTGTTTCAGGTGCTCCCATGGTGTCCCAGATGGCCACATCTGCTCTGGCCAGTAGTTTGGTGATAGAAGCTGTTGCTGATGGACCCACCTCCACGTGCCTTGACCAGCCTGGCCCTTCAGACCCTTCTAAACAGTTGGAAGTGCTGGACCTGCCTGCACAGCCAGACCAGGCTCAAGAAGCAGATGGTGGGGAGGAGCTGGACCAGCCAGACATGGAGACCCTGGAAGAGATGATGGAGGTGGTGGTGGTGCAGCAGTTCAAGTGCAAGATGTGTCAGTACAAAAGTGTCTCCAAGAAAACGCTGATTAACCACATGAAAGAGCGTCACTTCCAGCCAGGTGTGTGCCAAGGGCTGAGGGAAATTTACCTCACTGCAGTCAGGCTCTGCTCTGTCTGGGGAAGAAACAAGGGAGGAGTTGGAGCATAAAGGGCTGTTACAGCACACAGTCCAGTAAAGAGCTTTTGCCCTGTTCTGTGTGGCAGTGGGTTCAGCTCTGGCTTTGAAGAGGGGACGACCACGAAAGAGGGGAG
Source organism: Myrmophylax atrothorax (assembly GCA_026770055.1). Classification (NCBI taxonomy): domain Eukaryota; kingdom Metazoa; phylum Chordata; class Aves; order Passeriformes; family Thamnophilidae; genus Myrmophylax; species Myrmophylax atrothorax. Next base: position 6,667,917 of record JAOXXN010000252.1, read on the forward strand.
CTGCTCCAGGAACGGAGGAGGACGAAGCCCCAGAAGAAGAAGACGATGATATCATGGATGCCGGTGCTATTGATGACCCTGAAGGTAGGACTTGCTCTTCTCACATCTTATGTAGTTTAGTCTTTTCCGAGCCTGACATTTTGGGGCACTTGCCTGCAGAGGACAGTGACTACAACCCAGCTGAGGATGAGCCCCGGGGACGACAGCCCAAGTACGGCCGCACTGTCCCCACGTCCAGCGAGGAGAGGCTGCGTCGGCACCCGGGGAGACCCCGCAAGCGCCCTCGTCTGGAGGACATGCCTCAGGATGGGCCAGAAGGTGAGAAGGGCAGGAGGCAGCAGCCCCATGTGGGGCTGGAGCAGGGAGTGGTACACAAGCTCCCAGATCCCACAGCAGGGGTATGACAGAGCTATGCTGTGCTCTGTGGAGCAGGAGGGGAGGTGGAGCCCCTGGTGACATCCCAAAGCACGCCGAGCCTTGAGCTGCAGAACTCGGAAGCAGCCAGTTCCTCTGGCCTGGAGAACGGGATGGGCGAGAGCCTGGTGGAACCGAGCATCAGCCAGTCTGACTCTGAGAACAAGGACCCTTCCTCCAACACGGGTGCTGAGGACGCAGACGTCATCCCCCGGCGGCGCGGGCGGCCCTCCCGCCGCTTCCTGGGCAAGAAATACCGCAAGTACATGGGGCGCAGGTGAGGGGGGTGTGCTGGGCCCTCTGGCCTCTGCCCAGGGCCAGTCCAGCCAGTCAGCCACTGCAGCTCTGAATCCTGCTTCTGTTTCTGCAGGTACTACTACAAGTCCCCCAAGCCCCTGATGCGGCCCTTCCTGTGCCGGATCTGCGGCTCGCGGTTCCTCACGCACGAAGATCTGCGCTTCCATGTCAACTCGCACGAGGCCAACGACCCACAGCTCTTCAAGTGTCTCCAGTGCAGCTACCGCTCCCGGCGCTGGTCCTCCCTCAAGGTGAGCTCTGTCTGCCCTGCCCCAAGCTCAGGAGTGCCTGGCAGCCCCAGGTCTCATGGCCCTGCTTTGCTTCTCACAGGAGCACATGTTCAACCACGTGGGCATCAAGCCCTACAAGTGCGAGGAGTGCAGTTACACCAGCGTGTACAAGAAGGATGTCATCCGGCACTCCACGGTGCACAGCCGGGACAGGTGAGGGAAGCGCAGTGCTGGGGTCTGAACAGCACTGACACTGTTCCTCGTACTCTGGGACAGCAGCCATGGCCATTTACAAATCAGGGGGATTTGGTGTCTGGGTAGCTCAGACTTGGGGTGTGGCTCACAGAAGGGACTTTTCTTCTATTTCAGGAAGAAGAGAGCTGATCCGGTGAGTTTGAGTACTCTCTTTGTTTGTCTCTCAGCACTGTTGAATAGGAAGAGGCACATCTGGGTCTTTCACAAATTCTTGGTGCCTCATTGAGGGCATTGTTTCTGGATCTCTTGAAGAAAGGCAGCCTAGGTCCTGCAGTGGGGAGAGGGTAAGGAAACTGGTGAGCCTGTCCAGGTGAGCTCATCTTCATGCTCTCCATCCAGCCACCAAAGCTGAACTCCTTCCCATGCCCCGTCTGCAACCGTGTCTACCCCATGCAGAAGAGGCTTACGCAGCACATGAAGACACACAGCACAGAGAAACCTCACATGTGCGACAAGGTGAGGGGGGCGCAGCCTGGGAAGGGGCTGGGGGCAGGTGGGGTTGGGCAGGGGTGAACATTGCTTTGCTTTGTTTCACCACAGTGTGGGAAGTCCTTTAAGAAGCGCTACACCTTCAAGATGCACCTGCTGACACACATCCAGGCCATCGCCAACCGCAGGTACGAGCCCAGGGCAGCCTGGGCAGAGCCTGTGTCCTGCTCCCCTTCAGCACCTGTGATGGGTGGGTTTGTCCTGGCAGGTTCAAGTGTGAGTTTTGTGACTATGTGTGTGAAGACAAGAAAGTCCTGCTGAACCACCAGCTGTCACACATGAATGACAAGCCCTATAAGTGCAGTGTCTGCAAGTATTCTACCTTCCGGGAGGACTTCCTGGTCTCACACATGGCAATCAAGCACACAGGTGAGAGGAACCCGAGGTTCTGCACCCTCCCTTCTCCCAGGTTATAGCCTGCCTGTTCTCCCCTCCATCCCGAGAGCCTGACTCCCATCCTGGGCCTTGCAGGAGGAAAGCCATTTGCTTGTGAGTTCTGTCACTTCACCACCAAGCACAAGAAGAACCTGCGCCTGCACGTGCAGTGCCGCCACGCCGACTCCTTCGAGGAGTGGGCGCAGAGGCACCCTGAGGAGCCGCCCTGCCGCCGCCGCCCCTTCTTCACCCTGCAGCAGATCGAGGAGCTGAAGCAGCAGCACAGCCAGGTGCAGGCACCAGCTGAGCCAGAGGCCAGCCCACCGGTGAGTGCCGTGCCCAGCCCCGGCTCCTCCCAGGGCTCGCTGCCTGCCATGCTGTCAGCTCTCCCTCTCATGCAGGTGCCTCTTGGCCCCACCACCTGCCATGCGGTCCAGGCCCTGGCAGGAGCAGAGCCCCCTGTCCTCTCGCAGGGTTCCCTGGAAGGGGCCACCATCATCTATGAACAAGGTGAGTGAGCTCCCAGGAATGGGGTGGGATGTGGAGGAGGTGAGCCAAGCGCCTGCCTGACCCTCCCCATCTGACCCCCAGATGTGGCTGGATCGGCTGAGCTGGCCACACAGACGGCCCTGGATCTCCTGCTGAACATGAGTGCCCAGCGAGAGCTGACCACAGGCTCATTGCAGGTGAGCAAGGCCAGGCCTGCACAATGGTGGCAGAGGGAGGTTTCCCAGCCCTGTTGCACTGCAGGGGTGGCTTGCAGAGCCTTGCACTCTTCAGCTGAGCTGCTGTCTCACGCAGGTGGCAGTCGTGAAGCCGGATGATCCAGGAGAGACACTAGACCCCTGTGAGCTGCCAGCACAGGAGGAGGGGGCAGAGGTGGACTCCAAGGAGCAGCAGCAGCAGAAGCTGGTGATGCTGCACATGGCAGAGCCTGGGCAGGCACTGGTGCAGGAGGCTTATGGGGAGGAAAGCCTGGGTGGCTCAGAGCTGCAGCAGATAACCATCCCCTTCGGTGGGACAGCGGAGTACAGCATCATTGCACCCATCAGTGAGGAAATCCAGGCCCCTGGAACGCTGTACAGGTCTGCTGTAGGGGAGGAGCAGGGAGAGGGAGGCTCTTCTGCTCTCCAGTGAGGAGGCTTTGAGTGGTGAGGAGGAGGAGGCAGATCCTCACTGACACTGTCCTCTCTAGCAGTGAGGAGGAGAGCTCTGTGGAGACCTCCCATGCAGTTGTGGTGAGCGGAGCTGTGGTGACAGAGGAGGCCCTGAAGGATCGCAGTAATCACTACATCATGTCATCCAGTGTCCCGAGGAGCCAGGTGCAGACTGTGGAGGTAAGGAGCTGAGCCTTCTCCCTGTCCCAGGCAGCAGTGTGAGCAGGTGTGACTGGTGTTTCTCTCACAGTCCCTCAGTGGGGATGGTGCCTTTCCCTCGCCTGCGGAGGGCCAGGAGGCACAGCCCACCGGTGTCAAGTGGCCCCTGGTGCAGTGTGTCACCAGGCAGCTCCAGAAGGACTCATCTTTATCCCCAGCCTCTGAGGGGCAGGAAGTCTCATCCCCAAAGGTCAAGTGGCCTGCTCTCCAAGGCGTGGCCAAGAAGCTCTCATGCACGGTTTCCACAGCCAAGAAGCTCTCGTGCAAGATTTCCACAGCCAAAAAGTTTTCATGCAAGATTTGCACAGCCATGTTCACAGGGAGAGCGGAGATGGAAAGTCACAAGAGAGCCCACATTGGGCCCAGCACCTTCAAGTGTCCCGACTGTACCTTCACTGCCATGCTCTGGCCGGAGGTCCGGGTAGGTTCCCTGGCACAGAGCAGCCCTGGGAACCAGGAATTTGTAAAAACAGGGAGTTTCTGACATGGCTCTTGTCCTCCTGCCCCAGAGCCACATGGTCCAGCACGCCAGTCTCCGGCCACACAAGTGCCCCCACTGCAGTTTTGCCTCCAGGAACAAGAAGGACCTACGCAGGCACATGCTGACCCACACCAACGAGAAGCCCTTTGCCTGCCACTTCTGTGGCCAGAGGTGAGTGATGCAGAAGGGCTGTTCCTGCTTTGGGAGATCCCACAATGCTTTGCCACAGAGAGACAGGATCTTGGCAGAGCTCATTGCCCCAGCCCTGTTAGAGGGGACTCTCCCCCTGCTTGCAGGTGGATCCAGCTTCATCCCCAAGGAAGCTCTGCATGGGGAGGTTTGGTACCTGGGCGCTGACGAGAACATGCTGGAAGCTGGGATGGGCTGTGTTGTAGGATGTGCTTGTGGTGCCTGTGGCCTGGGTCTCTGCAGAGAGCACAGGGTCCTGTGGCAAACCCCACCTTGCTCTGCTCCTCCTGTAGGTTTAACCGTAACGGGCACCTCAAGTTCCACATGCAGCGTTTGCACAGCTCGGAGGGGAAGAGGTCAGGGCCTGCTGCTGCCCAGCAGACCATCATCCTGAACAGTGACGAGGACACCCTGGCCACCCTGCACAGTAAGATGTGTCCCTGTGACCAGGGCTGGTCTGCAGGTGTCCTGCAGTTGGAGCCTTGTGCAGTATTCACCCAGCCCATGGGCCAGGCAGGGCTGAGTTGGGGTTGGGGCCAGGAGGATCCTGCTGCGGTTGGGATTGCTGGTGGAAACAGAGACCAGGGGGCTGGGCTTGGGGAGCTGTGCAGAACAAGGGGTCCCATATTCCCCCCAGGCAGGTCCTGGTAAATCAGTGCATGCAGGAGCAGCTCACGCTGAAGGCAGAGTTCAGGGTCTGATGTGGAGGGTGTGTTCTGCTCACAGCGATCTCTGCTGTTGAGAGGGTTTGATGTAGCGCTGACCTTGTGTGAGCAGAGCCCAGAGATTGCCCCACGCTCCTCACCAGGGTGAATGCCAGGCAGTGGCCTTTGGAGGAGCAGGGCCATCAGTGGCCCCAGCGGTGTCCCCACTGATGTCCCCACCAGCCCTCTCTGCATTGCAGCGGCTCTGCAGGCTGGACAGGCCGTGCTGGCTCCTGAGCAGCTGCAGCAGGCTCTGGGGCAGGAGCACATCCTTGTTGCACAGGAGCAGAGTGTCACCAGCCAGGTGAGTTGGGTCCCTCAGCCTCAACCTCCTCCCCCAGTGCTGTGGCCCAGCCCCCTGAGCACACAGGGCACTTCCTGACCTTGCAGGAGGAGGCAGCTTACATCCAGGAGATCACAACTGCGGATGGACAGACAGTACAGCACTTAGTGACCGCTGACAACCAGGTGAGGGGATACAGGAGACTGCCCAGTGGGAGCTGGGATAGCTGGGGGGCAGTGGGATGGTGAGAACAGGCACAGGAGACAGACAGCTCTAGCCCTTTGGTGGTGGGGGGTGGTGGGCATTGGTGGTCTTTTCTGGGTCTGAATTCCTATGTTTGCAGGTTCAGTACATTATTGCCCAGGAAGGCGTCCCACACTTGCTTCCACAGGAATATGTTGTCGTCCCAGAGGGACATCACATCCAGGTGAGCTTAGGCTGTCCTCTCTCTTCACACGGTGGGTGGGGCTCATGGGGTGCCATGGGTGGGGCTGAGCCACCTTGAGTCTCCTCTGGCTTACTCAGCTCAGGTCACAGCCAGTAGCAGTCCCTGACACAGCCTCACTGTGTGTCCCCAGGTACAGGACGGTCAGATCACCCACATCCAGTATGAGCAGGGTGGCCAGTTCCTCCCAGAGTCACAGGTATGGGGCCAGGCAGGTGTGGGAGGGGCTGCTGTGAGGTGGTCCCTGAGCCTGCCTGGAGAGGGTGATGTGAAACAGAGGGTGCTCCTGGGCTCGTGTGTGGATGCAGTGACTGTGGCCAGAGTGGCTCCAGGAGGGGCCCTCCCCTCAGGGCTCCCCTGTTCTCCCCTCTGCAGATCCAGTACATGCCTGTGTCACCTGAGCAGCAGCTTGTCACCCAGGCACAGCTGGAAGCTGCGGCACACTCGGCTGTCTCAGGTAGGAGCAGGGCCCTGGGCCAGCTCAGCCAGTCCTCTCAGAGCCTGGGGTGCCAGTGCTGCTGGCAGTCATGGTGGGGGCTGACAGGAAGCCTTGCAGCACACTTGGGCTGGAGAGCTGGGAAGGCGAGGCTGGATTGCAGTTTGTGGTCAGCCATGGTGTCTGAGGGCAGATCTTTGCTCGTTCCAACCTGTCAGTTCTGGAACAGAGTTAAGCAGAGCTGGGCTCCCTTCACAGAGCGTGAGCCCCACATGAGCAAGGTGGGAGCAGTGGGGAACGTGGCGGGGGCAGCCCTGCCTGGCAGCTCTGACCTCCCTCCCTTCCCTGCAGCAGTGGCAGACGCAGCCATGGCCCAGGCCCAGGGCGTCTTCAGTGCTGAGGCAGCGGCCGAGCAGATCCATCAGCTGCAGCCGGGCATCCACTACGACGTCATCACTCTGTCAGACTAGCACCGGGCCAGGGCTGGACACCGGCTGGGCAGGGGCCACAGCGGGGCAGCCACCCAGCCAGCAGTTGCCTTATTGCATCAGGGCTGCGAAGGACATGCCCGAGCCAGAGTGGCACAGACACAAATGTGGACATGTTGCTGCTCAGCCCTGTGCCAATGGGATCCTGTGCATCCCCCCAGAGACTGCTCAATGGCCACAGGGGCAGCCCTTGTGTGGATGGTCTCTTTGGCTGTTGCACTTGGTCGTCTGGAATCCCTTTTCCTGGACTGTTTGTGCAGCCACGCATCGGTGTCTGCCCAGCCCACGGGGGTCCTGGGGGAGCCATGGGCCTGGGCACAGTGTGTGGGGCAATGTGAGAGGCGAGGTGTGTGCAGCCACAGCCACATGCTCCCCGCAGCCATGGGGCCTGTGGTCCTGGTGTGCCAGCAGCCAGCCCTCCCGTGGTGTCTCTGGCCTGCAGGCAGGCAGCAGCAGGGCTCTGGACTGGAGAAACCCAAGGAGGCAGAGGTGGAAGATGCTCTATTTTTCTTCTGAAGAGGGATGGACTCTGGTGTTGGTCCATCAGTGGTTGTGGGAGGGTTCAGCTGTCACATTCTCAAAGCTTTTACTATGCTTATGAATAAAAAGGGATAGAGACCTGTGTGTGTGCGTACCTGGGGCTCCAGGCACCAGCCAGTAGGGGTGGGACAACCCAGGCTCCTCAGCGTGGCCCCTGGGGCTGGGGCGTGGGGGTCCCAGAGCCCGGCGCTTGCTGCACCCATCGCTGCCGGCAGGCACGCTGGGCTATCGGCTGCCTCCCGCCCCGAGTGACCTTGACTGGGGAAGGGAGCCGGGCAGCTGGGACAGCCCTGGGGCCGGGGCTGGAGTCATGAAATTAATCGAGTGGTAAACAGCCTAAATCCCGTGTAACTCTGTCCCGAGCCCCGCACCACCCTCCTGAGCGGCTTGTCTGGGCGTATTTACATGTGATTATAACAGCTAATCGCGGAGTTTAGTTCTCTGCTCCTGCATTAAACTGATTATCCATGGAGGGGGAAAAAGGCCGGGAGCCACCCAGCCTCTGTGAGAGCCTCTGTGAGGCCCAAGCCCCACAGCTCCAGGACAGGGGCAGTGCCATCCCTGAGCACTCCCTGTCCTCATGTGGGCAGTGGGCTGGCCCCCTTGACTGCCAGGGCAGTGAGGTTTGTGTGGTCCCACACCTGCCTGGGCTCAGCAGTCCTGGCTGTGGATCTATCCTGCCTGTGACTGTTCCTCTGCCTTCACACCAGCCCTGTCCATACCCAGTGGTGCTGGTGCATGGCTGTGCCTGCTTGGCTGTGGCTCGGTCAGTGTCCAGCTGTGCTGTTGTCTGGCCGTGGCCCTCCCTCTCCAGCTGTGCTGTGCAGGGTCAGGGTGCGTCGCAGCAATCCACAGGCGCTTTCCTAGATTACAGCCCCATTATCTAATCAAGTGGATCTGTGGCACTGATTAGGGCTGGAGGAGTCTTGTGGGGACAAGGTTATGGGGCCACTGCAGGGCCATGGCCAGGGCAGGTCTGTCCCAGCCAGCAGCACTGGTGTTCCAGCTGCCCTGTGGCTTCCACACCTGGGGCTACTCGGAGCACAAGACCAGTCACAGTGGGATGGATGGGACCAGAGCTTCCACTGCTGCCTGCTGGGAGCTCCAGGTGCTGCTCTGGGCATGGGGCTCTGCAGGGGCTTGGGCCCCCTCAGTGCTGGCACCTCAGCCCTGGGACCTTCTGCTGTCCCCGGGGCCTGCAGGGAGCCAGGGATGCAGCCAGGCTCATTAGCACCGGTGACCTTCGCCTTCCCGTCCTGGCCAGCGCTAAGCGGGTTTGTTACATATTTAATATCCTGAGAGCGTTATTAGTTGGTATTTAATGACGGATACAACCTGTGGGATAATCCCAGTCTTAGCGGGGGGGGGCGCAGTGGCAGGAGCGAGCGGCTCGGGGGGTCTTGGGCTCTTGGGGCCCCTCACACAGCTGCCCAACACTGCCCTGCCCACCCAATGCCCCCACTGCACCAGCCACAGGACCCCCACAGTGCCTGCAGGGATCCCCAGCTGTTCTGGGCCTGCAGGACCCTTCCTCTTCACTGCTCTGCTCCTGGGAATCCAGCGGCAGGTATGGCAGTGCTGGGGCTTGGGTGAGGACCTGGCCAAGCCAGAGGAGGAGCAGAATGGGGCAGCACGGGGTGTTGTTCTCCCTCCAGGCATGATTTCACCAGCTTTTGTCCCTCCAACCCAGCCCTGCACAGTCTGGTGGGTTCTGCTGACCCCAGCCCCAGGACCAGGTCGGGACTCGTGTCATGGACAGGACTGATGCTCCTGTCACTGCAGTAAAGCCCGAGGTATGCTGTGTCCCTGTGCCTGGGAGTGGCTGTGGAGCTCCTGTGGGCCCCATGCCCCAGCCCCTGGGTGCCACTGCACCCAGTCCATGGCGGCTGTGCAGGCTGGGCAGAGATGGGGGCCGGGGGGGCACAGGGGGCTGGCCGGTGGCAGGCAGGGGAGGAGGACAGTCACTGCCAGTCCCTGCCCAACAGTAGCTGGGGGAGGGGTATTGGGTGCCCCAGATCCTGCTGCTGCTCTCATGGGTCCTAATACCCCCTAATCAGCTGTCAGTCACTGCGGACCCCAGCAGCTATAAAGCACCCGGGAGCAGCTCCCCGGCTCCTCTCCTGCAGCATGGCAGCACCTCGGGGCAAGAGGAGCACAGGACAAGAGCTGGGGAGCTGCGGGGGGCCTTGGGGGACCGTGCAGGGACCCCCTCAAGCCCTACTGCCCCGCCCCTACCCCTGCCCTTACCCCATGCTGGCTGGGTACAGCCTCCTGCCACCCCGTGTGAGCCTCCTGACACCCTTGGTAAGTACCGTCCTGCAGATCTGGGGGGCCAGGACATGGGACC
>JAOXXN010000252.1:6682933-6693278 GCA_026770055.1 Myrmophylax atrothorax
CCATGCTCCCGGCTCACCCCTGCCCTCCCTCCCTCTCTTGCAGCGCCGTCCCCGCACTGGCCGCGACCGCGCGGCTGTGCCACACGGGGCTCCCTTGCCCCCGGCGAGGGCCGCGGCTGAGGCCCCTCTCCCGCTGGCAGCCGGGCGCTCCCAGCTCCTTCCTGGGGGCCGGCGTGCAGTTCGCAGGGGAGAGCAGGTGCCGTGGAGCTGCTGTGCAGGAGTTCTGGGCCGGTGCTGCACACTCAGCAGTCTCTGCTGCCCCGGCCAGCCCCGGGGCCGTCGGCACCTCCTCTGCTGCCTCACACCTCTCCTTAGTTAGGATTAGTCTCTCTGCTGCTGCTCTGCTCTCGGCCCAGCTCCCGCTCTTTGTCCGCTGTAGAGGAGGACGAGGAGGATGAGGAGGAGGAAGACGAGGAGCTGAGGGTCCGGCCCGAATGCTTGTAGGCTGCAACGAGCTCCTGCAGCCGCTCCGGTGTGGGCTCCCACTTGGCAAAGCCGGCACTGTTCTGCAGGAAGAGGACGGCTGTGTTGTGCACAGCCTTGTAGTACATCTCCTCTCTGCAAGGGAAGAGCACAGGCATCAGCACCTCCCCTGGGCCCCAGCAAAGCCAGCAACACCTGCTCCTCCTCTTCCTGCCCACCATCCTTAGGACAAGTATTTGCCCTGGTCCTTTCTCTCATTCTGAGGGAGCTGGAGGCACCGTGCAGCCTCAGGCAGTTCTGAGTACATCAGAGGCTCCTGAGCTTTCAGAGGGAAACACTCCTGCTGCAGAGCCCCAGTGGCTCTCTATCAACATGTGCTGGGACCTCGCTGCAGAAGGGACTCGGCACAGGGAGGCATCAGTCCTAACCAGGTGAGCAGAACTTCAGTTTTCAGGCACTTGTTGCTAAAACAAGCTGTTGCTCAGACTTGTTGCTGCAGCAGCAGAGCAGGGGTGAGCCTGCTGTACTGGGGATCGAGCCCCCACTGCCCCTTGTCCTTGCTGCCCACAGTGATACCCACCCAGCTGCTGCAGCTCAGCTGGCTCACAGGCCCAAGGGCTGGCAGAGGAGTACAGATGAGCACCACAGGTGTGACCTGTTCCGGCCGTACTCATGCCCAAGGCATACATCTCTCACAAGCTCTGTTAGCAGTCCGTTTAATTGTGGAATTCACAATGCTGCCTGCTCATCCTGAACACCCAGGGTGATGATGCGCTGCATTTGTCCTTGCCTGCTCCCTGCTTCCCACTGATCTCAGCTTGGGAGAGGATATTTCTGTCACACGGCTTCAGAGCCGTGTTCCCAGAGGGATCTGAGAACAAAGCCTACTTTTTGCAGACGTGCTGGGACCCGCTGCGGTACTCGTGATCGAAGGCCGGCAGGATGAGCTGGTGCCGCTTGAACTTGCTCTGCTCCATGCGGGTCAGGGCCGGCGTGGGGGGGTCCCGCCACTCGGGGATGAAGACAATGAAGGAGAGCGGCTCACCGGAGCTCTCCAGCAGTTTCTAGTGGAACAAGGAAAGGAACAACCTCAACACTGGCTGGGCAATGACGTGTGTAGTAAGTGCCATGGAAAGGAATCACTTCTGCTTTGAGCGGTGCTGCAGCCGTCACCGTCACCAGCCCCTGCCCTCAGCCCCGCCAGGAGGGTGCAGGAGGGGTGGGGAGAACAGGATGGATGGCACAGCTCCATCCCAAACAACCCCATCAATGAGTAGATGTACCTCAAAGTGAGAGACCATGGCATCCATCAGCTCCTCACAGAACGGAGGATTTGCCTCAAAAGAGCCACTTATGGGGAAGAAATCCAGGCACGGGCTGGGGAAAGAGGCAAAGATCCCTATCAGTTCGTCCTGAGTCATCCCATAGGCACACACCCACACAGACACAAGCAATGAACATAAGACTCACCCCCTGGATCCAAAATACCCGTCTGTGTCCAAGAAGGCTGAACAGTACTGCTTAAAATAGCAATTCAGGGGCGAGGCAAAGCATTCAAAACTCACTCCAAAGAGCTTGTGGAGGGCTTCAAAGATGTGCACGGGAAGTGCCCCTTGCAGACCAGTCCCTTCATAGAGCCCCACACCGAACATCATCTGAGGAGAGCAAATCCCGGTGAGCTGTGCCTGCACTTGCTGCTCCTGCTGCTCCCTTCACTGACCACGGACCCAGAGCCACACGTCCGTGCACCCACTCCTCTAGGTATGCAGGGCCCCCTCGTCCTTTCTCAAATTCCTGTAGGTCCCTGCATGTACCCAAGAATAACCTTCAGAGATTTCATCCAACTCTGGCCCCACAAAAATGTCAGTTTTCTCTTGTACCCCTGAGGGTCTTCAGCTGCCCCTCAGAGTCAAGAGCTACTGAAGGTTTTCTTCACAAAAATCTTTACCCTCGTGTCAAGACCAGAACCACTCTCCAGACCATACTCCTACCTCAGCATGCTGGGAGCAGACAACAGACCCAGTTTAAACCCTGTGTTGCTCCAGGCTCCCAGAGAGAGCCATGTCCCTTCCCCAGAGCAAAGACAAGTTCAGTTCCCAGTGCTGCCAAGGCTTTCTGATGCACAGCTGTGCTGAGACTTTACCTGGTATCGACGGAGAAGGCACCAAACCCTGGGCAGGAACTTTTCAAAGCCCGAGTCGTCAATGCAGCTGTACCGATAGAGAAGCCACTGGAAGAGAAAGCCCAGCCACTGAACACACCAGAACAGCCAAGGAACAGCAATACACACATGCTGTGACAGGGAAATGGATGCTGAGGAGCAGGTGGGCTCTGCAGGGAGGCATGTCAGCACATCTGCTGTCACTGTGTGAGCCACCAGCTTGTCGCCAGCATGAATGAACCACCACACCAGCACGTGTCTCTCAGCAAGGGCTGCCTTGCTGTTTAGTATGACATTCTGGATGCACAACAGATATCCAGAGTACACACCCAATACCCGGGAAATACTCCCAGCAGCGGCCTGACCCCAGCTAAGGTGAGAGCAGTGTCTGACAGCTCCATGGTGTCAGCAGGCCATCCTGTGCCCAGCCCTGTCCTTGGGGCACTCTGAGGTGACCCTGCCCCGAGGCAGTGGGCCCAGCCCTTACCAGCTTGCTGAAGTAGTTGCGGCTCACTTTGACCATCTCCCCCTTGTACCGCACACACGCCACGTTGTTCTCCATGTGCATCTCCACGCTGGGCAGCGGCGGGGAGGGGATGGCCAGTCTCACAGGGTAACAGTACACCAGCCTGTCCTGGACCTCGGTGGCTTCTACCTCAGCTACAGAGAATGAAGGGAAAGGCAGCCCATGAGAAGCCAAGGGCATTTGGGACCAGTCTTCCCTTCACCTCCAAACACACAGGGACCTGAACAGGGCTGAACAGCAGGATGCTCCTCCCAGAAAAACACTGTGGGGGTCCCTCACAGATCTCACAGGCAGCTACCTACATTCAGAGCTGATTCCCCAAACTAATTCCATCTCCCACTGCCAGAGCACAGAGAGGACCCATTTCACAGTGTTTCTCCCTCTCTAACCCAGCAGAGGTGCAGACAGCGTACAGCCACCCCAGCATTCTGAGGCACCTTCCAGACCCACAAACACTCTCTTTGTGGCTACTGTTTCTATTTTAGTTTTCCCCAAACTCATCCAAAGCACAGGAAAAACTCCCAGGCTGCCAAATAGGAGGCAAAGGAATTTCCTTGCACCTTATGGTTACCCATCACCTCAGCTTCAGGGAAAGCTCACAGGAGAGATCAGCTGGAAGGAATCCCTGACTCACTGGGGTTAGAAGACAAGCAGAAAAAACACTGGCAAAAAGCAGACCGTGGGACCTGAAGGGAGTCTGAGCAGAGCCAGGACCCAAAAGGGAAAAGGACTACAGACAGATGGAGGAAGGAAAAGCTGACTAGAGGTAGAAGTACACCGACAAACTATGAATAAAGGACAGAGAAAAGATCAAGGAACTTGAACTCTGCCAGGAAAGGGTGCTGACATGCCAGGAGGCACAGGGGAGCAGACGGTGCTTAGAAGAAACATGGCAAATGAGAATACAGGGAGCACACTTGGCGTTGGCAAGGGGATGTCAGCCGTCTCCAGGAATTCATGAAGCAGCAGAGCGAAAAGTAACAGTCCAGGGAAATGAACAAACACCTTGTTCAGTGTGAACAGCACCTAACAAGCTACTTCATCCCAGCAAATCACACATTTATGGTATTTGATGTTACAGCCAGTCACAGCACCTGATGGAAGACAGTCTGTCACTGCACAGGCACTGTGTGACTGACAGCTGAAGCTTACAAAGGACCGGCTGTTTCTGACTTAGAAATGCCACTCCGTGGATGCAGAGCTGCCCTCCCAACAGCTCGGAACAGGGACAGGCCACAGCACAGGGCCTTCAGCTGCAGTGCTGTACCCCTACAGCTCTTCAGAGCTGGCTGCGTACCAGAGATATTGTTCTCCTTGAGGATAGCAAGATGCTTCTCCCGGATCCGCTTGACGTACTCCAGCGATATGTAGTAAATCTTGCTGCAGATGCCTTCGACGGAGTCCTTGGCTGCAGCAGACACGTGGGGCCCGCACTGTTTGCGCAAGTGCTCCAGGCGGTCCTGTGGGACAGGGAACCAGAGTCCCTCACACAGCCACCACCGACTCCCTGGGGGCATTCAGAGTCTCCAGGCTGCTCTCCCACGGCACACAGCGAGGGGAAGCAATGGCAGCCGTCTCCCCATGTGCCCCCTCCCCGGCCCCTGTGCCCAGCAGGACACTGACCATGTAGTCCTCCTTAGAGGCAGAATGGTCCCGTCGCAGCCAGCTGAAGGTGTCCTCCACATTCCACTTCACCACCTTCCTGCTGTCTGGGGAAGCACTCCTGCAAAAACAGAGAGGCAAAATTTAAGCCATGGCTGCACAGCAAGATATTCCACTCCCCTACATTTTCTGTCAGAGGGGAATCTGGCCCTGTCCTGTCACTGCCCTCCAGTTCTCCCTAAGAAAGGGCTTTCAGACGTTTGCATGACTAGGGCGTGCCATGCTCTCCCAAAAACTCAGTGTAGCTGGCTGTCATCCTCTCTGCATAGGAGAGGCTCACAAAACTTATCTGTCACAGCAATGGTCCATTTTAATATTGCCTTTAATTTTCAAATATTCCTAGGAGCTTGTGACTAAGAAAACTACCCTGTTAACAAGGTTTTCCTTTTCCCCACCAAGGTTTTCCACACAATCTTCCACAGTTCTGTCCTGTGGCAGAACCCTACCAGGTACACAAAATACCACTGTTAAGCTTGATGCTCTGTGTGCCCAAGCACTCTTGTTTTTATCTCAGGGATGACAGAAGACATTCCATGTCCAGTACTTCACCAACTCTCACTTGTCTCCACACACATTCCAGCTTCCTGGCATTACATTTTACAGTAATGTCTCTATCAAAAGGTGTCTCCAGCACTACTGTTTTTCTTCTACATGTTCCTAACCTTGCTTTTCCTCAACAAGATTAGGACCAGCACTGGATAAGGCAGGATGAGCAGCCCCTATAATCCTCTTCTCCTTCCTGAATGTGACAGCACTGCAAGAGGAGCCCCCACCTGGATTCAATCAGCCGTTTTGCAGCCTCAGCATACTTGAAGAGCAGCCTCTTGGCTTCCTCCCGGAACTTGATTCTGGATAACCTGAGGTAAATTAAATTCATATGCATCAGTCTCACAAAGGCATGAAGGTCAGGTCCAGTTCCCCAGCCTTCCATCACCAGCATTCCACCACTTCATCAGCCAGAGGGAAGCACCACTGCACAGAACCCTGGCAGGTAAACCTCCAGACCAGATGGATACAGAACCACTCCAGCAAGGTGCCCTGTCTGTGAAGGTACCTGATGGGAATGTCATTCATGATCTCTCTGAACATGGAAGGAGACACTACTGGCTCGCAGTCACTCGGTAAAAGAGGATCTGTCCCTTTATCAACCACTTTTCTCTCCAACATCCAGCGGTTAAAGGACTCCCTTGGGGGGTCAATCCCTGGAGACACACAGAAGAGTCTAATCAATATGATACAGAGACACCCAGATGATGTGATAATGATCATCACACAAGGTTCAGCCTCATCAATTCACAACCAACAATGCCAGAGTACAACCATCACAAGAGACCACAGCGACAAAACACAGGTAAACCAAAACGAAGAACACCCCAGCACAGCAGGACCGGGAAGGAAATCAGGGAGTCCAACACAAACTCACCTTCCCGCTGCTGGCAGAGCTCACGGTAATGCTGCCGCAGCTTGAGAATGAGCTGGGACCGAAGCAGCTCCACCTCAGGGTGTGGAGAAAGCACTTCTGATGGTGCCCTCTGCTTAATCACGGCGTTTGTCTGAATATCCAGGTCCCAATATACTCTGTGGCAGAAGCAAATGTCACCAGGATGGCCAGATCATTGGCTAATTATCAAACAGTACTCCTAAAGATGCTTCCTTGGGCTGTTTCAGCCAGCCAGGAAGTTGAACTATCAAGACTCCTGGCGAAGATACAGGGGCGAGTTATATACCCCAGGTTCTTCCTCAAAGAAGTCTGAAAACCTGCATGTCTCTAATCCTTCACTGAGAAAGGAACAGAAGACAAATGGAGACAACTCACTCAGTTGGTCGTAGAAGAGCTGCCTGCTGTTTGTCTTCAGGTGAAACACACCATGCCTTCAAAACAGAGGTTCCTGGAATACTGGGAGAGCTGGGGACTGGCTGAGCAGGGGGGTTCCCAGGAACATCAGTCTGTGTGTGTGAAAGATGAATTACTGCACCACAGACACAGATAAAGGGGAAGCAGCCTGGTAAACCAAACAGTCCTGTACTAGAACACCAGGCAGGAGACCCCCATGAGCTCTCCAGCTTGGTTTCAGGTTGCACACATTTGTTTCACAGCACCACACCCACCTTGGGCTTCTTCACGCTGTTGCCGCTTGGTGGAACTTCCTCTGAGAACCTCCTCTTCCTCTGCTTGCTCTCCACAGAGGTATCTGCCACCCCACCTTCCAGTGGCATTGGAGCCGCGTTCAATCCCAGAGGATCTGACTGTGAGAGTCCAAACAACAGCAGCACACATCAGCTCACCCACCACCACTGCAGACCCCAAACAAAAGCTGTGAGTCCTTAACTTTCCACTACACTATTCCCAGCTCCCACGTGGATGGAAGTAAGAACACCACTATCCACACCAGCACAGAGCTAAAAGATTCTCCTCTAGACCTGTGCCTGTACACTTTATTTAAAGATTGGGATGAGAAAAATGCATCCCAGCTTCCCCAGCCTGAGTGTTCTTCGAGTAGTGCACGACACCTGGAGCAGCACCACCCAAAGGGGGGACATTTTCCCAGAACCATGCTGCACAGCACGGAGCTGTGAAGGCACAGAAACCCTCCCACACCTGTACTGAGGTGCAGAGATCACGGCACACGTCAGTCCTGGCACAGCCCCCCCAGGTGAGTGTGCACTTACGATGACATCGTGCTGTCCCAGCACAGGCATCTCCCACAGAGACTGGTTGGTGAAGCGGTTGAAGTAGTAGGGGCGGTTCTCCCGCTTGCTCCAGCACTTCTCCCAGCCAGCCTGCACCAGCTCATCTGAGGGGACAGCGACAGTCAGGAGGGAGCACCCTGCTCTGCAGGCCCCAGCACTGCCACAGCACACTCGGGAACACATGACTCCCAGTCTCCCTTGGCAGCCCTGCTTTGCCCCCTCCCCGCTCCCACGGCCCTGCAGAATTCCCGAGGGAGTTGGTACCTGGCAGGTCCTGTACCAGGCGCATGGGTTTGGGGGAGCTGGGCTGGTTCTGGTTGGAGGTGCCAGGTGAGTGACTCATGAGAGACGCTTCCTCAGCAGGGCTTCTGTGATTCTCATTGGCCATGTCTCAGCAACCACACTAGGAGAGACAGACACAACACCCAGAATTATAGCAGGAATGGTACCAGATCCACTCGGCCCACTCAGCTGTAGCACTACAAGTTCATTCTGACAATAAAACAGGGATTGAATCAGTACATACAAACAGCACCTCAGCCCTGAAAAACACCTGTTACGCTGGACACAACAAGCTGTGAAGAATGCTGAGCGTTAAATGGGGTCAGTCAGGGTGTTCTTCAGGCCAGCATTCAAAACATTCACTTTTCAGCTAAATCCCTCCTAGGAGTGGAGCATCAGGACTGAGAGTGTAAAAAATAACATACACTCCTCTATGATTATGTGCCACCCTCTGCCACACCAATACCACCGGCCATGTCTGACCTGTTGTCCTCAGAGACAGTTTAAATCAACACCCACACATAAGTGCACATCATTTAAAGAAAAGGCTTTAATTAAAAAAAGTCTGCTACACAAAATAGCCCTGGAGCTTCACTAACAACTTCTGTGGTTCAGAGAACCGCAGGCTGGGCGTTGGGACCTTCAAAATTATTTTCCTCCATATGTCCCAAACCCACAGTAACTGCTTGGCCTCAGCCAGACTGTTTTGGCCCTTGGTGCTTTTTCATCTGCATAACAACAGTTATGCAAAAGAAAGTCTGTTGGAACAATAAAGCTCCTCTTAATCATAATCTAATGTTGCCAGCTGGAGAGAAACAGCCAGGCTTTTCCTCTCTTAGTCACCACTCTTCCCCCGGGGAAGTTTCTGAAGCGGTGCCGCAGATTGCTCCTCTCTGGCAGCCCGAAACACACTGGCAATGAACTGGGGGAAACAAGGCATGTTACGTAATTCCCAGCTACCTCAGACACTGAACTCTACTCAGGCCTTGGAGACACCTGACAGGACACACCAGCAGTCAGGGTGGCAGCAACACAAGCTGAGCACGGCAGTGCCCGGTAACAGGAGCCGTGTTCGGCAGCTCTGCCGCACAAACTCTGGCTTTGGGGGCCAAGTCACTCGGATTTGGTCACCTTTGCTACCCCTCCTGTGCACAAAGCCCACTGGCTATTTCAGCAGAGCAGAATGGCAGGAGCCAGCAGGGACCAGTGGCTCACACACCCACAGCACAGGCTGTGGAATCAGCATCAAGGAACTCAACCCTTTCAGCCCCTTGGAAGATGTTCCCATCCTTCCAGGCAGGGTACACAAAGAAAGGTGTGGGACACTGCAGAACTGGGGTCTCTGCTCAGAACTGGCAGGTAACAATCCCTGTGCCTGCTGCAGAGCACACAGTGCAACTGTGGACCTTTAACAGCCTCAGCAGGTGCGTGTTGTGCAATTTCATACTGAACTCCAACCCTGCTGTGCTCCCACCATCACGTCTCAAAGGAGCTCAGGGGAGCTGGGCCAGTGGCATCAGCTCAGACTCATGCTGGGCTGTGAGTGCAGGAGCCTCACCTGGCAGCTCTGCCAGTGCAGGAACCTCTGAAGGGAGTTTAGCCCCTCCTACTCAAACTAAACCCCCACTTGTACATGCACCTGGTGCTGTGTCCTGCACGCTGCACAGAGCACACACTGCAGTGAACTGGTATGTACTGGTGGGACCAGGGCTCCCACAGTGATGTGTCAATACACAGACTGTGCTGGGCACTGAGCCCTGCCCAGCCAGGATGGCACACACAGCTCCAGGGACCTGCCAGTATTTCTCACCACCCGTCCCTCAAAAGAGCTGTCAAATAGGGTCACTGGCTCTGCCTTCTCCCATTTATGGATAAACTGGAATGGTGGAAGTAGCCAAGCAGCTTTATCACTTGATCAGTGTTGACGAGTATTAAATCCAAGTACCCTTAAGGTCTGGGAAAAGGAAACAGCCAAACTAACAGGAATCCTGGAAGAAGCAACTCCACCTTTATGTAACTACACTGGGACTTAAGACAGTGACAGGGATCCAGAGGAAGCTTTTTGTGGTGATTACGGAATGTTTTTATACACCATGGCAATGCATACAGCGCTTCACAGACACGGTACAACGCTGTCCCTGCCCAGAGAGCTTACAACCTAGAGCGGCAGCACAGCCAGCGACCACAGCGAGGGGAAAGGAGACACAGAGTAAAGAAGTACAGCAAACAGGGCCGGTATTTGTTTCCATTTCACCGAGGTAGGATTTTGTACAAGACAACAGCAAATGCAGACAAAGGAGTGCAGCGACAGCCCCCCGGGACACCCCCGCGGTTCTGCCCCATCCCGGAACCGGGGCTGCTCCCGAGGCTGGGAGCCAGGCCACCGCCTCCGGTACCATGCCCTGCCCGAGCGCGGGCCCGGGGCAGCGCGGCACTCCCGGGGGAGACGGGCGCTGGGGCCGGGGCACCGTGTCTGCGCGGGCAGCTCCCGGGGCTGCCCTGCCGGCGGCGGAGACGGCACGGAGCTCCTCGGCGCGGCGGGCCGGGCCCGGCGGGCGGCCACGGGCACCCAGCGAGTGCGGAGCGGAGGCGGCGGCGGC
>JAOXXN010000252.1:6694622-6704711 GCA_026770055.1 Myrmophylax atrothorax
GCGGAGCGCAGCGGCCGCTCCCCGGCACTGCCGGTGGTCCCTGCTGGTCCCGGCGGGCCCTCGGGCGCGGCGCTGACACGATCCCTGCCCCGCAGCCGCTGCTGGCGCTGCGTTAACTCTGCCGGAGGGTGACACGCGGCGGGGAAGGTCACTCGGCTCTTCGGGGGTACCGGGGGCCGCAGGAGCCGAGTCCATCCTGCACAGCGCCCGTCCGCCCTCCGGGGGCTGGTGCTGGCCCACGGCCCCCCGTGAGGACGGGCAGGGACAGCCGCGGGGCCACCACCCGCAGCCACGGTCCGTGTCCTGCCCCTTCCCTCTGGGGCACCCCCGCCCAGCTTCCCAAGGGGTTTTCCATCTTCCCATGGCGCTCGCTGTCCCCGGGGCGCTGCCCTCTGCTCCGGGAGCACCGGGGTCAGTTTAATGAGTTAATGCTGGCGCAGCAGTTCGGGGGGGTCAGTGCTGTGTAAGCACTGGGGCTCCCGCGCTGGGCCCCCCGCCCGGTCCCGCTGCCCGGGGCACAAAGGGCCGGCTCAGACCGACCCCTGGGGGCAGAGGGGACTCTGCGGAGGGGCAGAGTCCTCGGAGCCAAGCGGTTTAAGTGGATTGAGGGACTGGCAAGGTCAGGGACAAGCCCCTTGGCCTGGATCCCCCAGGCAGGATTTTTGGGAAGATGCCCCGGACTGAGGCCCTGCCAGTCCTGCCCGTGACGGGTGTGATGGAGCAGGATGGTGGCATGGGCGCTGCCGGGGACACTCTACCAGTGTCCCTCGCGGTGCTGTGACCTGCAGACCACCGGCAGCACGCCAGGCAGGGCCAGCCAGAGACCCGTCCCGCAGCCCCGGAGCTGCCCGGGTGGTTCCAGGGGCCGGGGCAGCTGCCGTGGGGGCAGCACGGAGGGTCCACAGCCTCGGCAGCTTCTCTGCTCTGGCTCATGTCACGCTTGTGCACGAACCAGAGCCCGGCACAGCCCGGCCCGGGGCCACAGAGCCCGTGCTGGAGCCGGGGGAGCTCAGCACTGCCAGAGGTTTCATAACCCAGACTGGGGGGGTCCCCAACGCCACGACCCTCCCGGCCCTGTTTTCACGTGTGTGCCTCGCAGGGCGTGCTGGGGAGCCCCGGGGCTGGGGCTGTGTGTGCGGGACATGCGAGAGCCGCGGGTTGGGGGGGAAGAAGGTTGCGTGCCTAGCCCGGAGCCGGGTGACCGAGCGAGCCACTGTCCTGGTGGTGCTGGCAGCGAGCCGGGCTCGGCGGGACACGGACCTGCATCCTCCCCGTCCCTCCGTCTGTCCTGCTGTCTCCTCCCAGCTGTGGGCTCGCAAGGAGTGGCAACTGGGGGATATATAAAGGCAGGGAAACCTCAGCCAGCTTAAAAGAAACTCCTGGAGCTGGTGGTGTTCTCCCTCCCTCCGGCTTTCACGTGATTCAGCTTCCCCACGCCGGGGAGCCGAAGAAATCCTCGCTGTAAGTACCCACAGAGCCAGCATTGTGCGGGGGAAGCCCCCAGCCTCGGGGCAGAACGGCGGCTCCGGGCCCTGCGGAGCGGGTTCAACATCCTCTCCCTTCACAGAACGGGAGAAAACGCTGGGGGGGGAGCCCCTCCGATCCCACAGTCCGGGGAGGGGGGTCCCCCATCCTCTCCTTTCATAGAACTGGGGGAAAATGCTGTGGGGGAGCCCTGTCCCATCCCGCAGCCTTGCAGGGGGCTCTGCCTGTGGCTGCGGGATGGACAGGCTCCAGCTCCCGTCTCAGCCCAGCGTGGGGGCAGGCGGCACATCTTGGGGGAGCTGCGAGGACCGTGGGGATGCCCCAGGGGCGAGGGGTCCCTCCTCTGCGGAGTGCCGGGGCTCCCCTCTGCAGCAGCACGCACGGGGCTGGCGCCCGACCGTGCGGTTTGGGGAGCGGGGTGTGTTCAGGACGGTGGGAACATCTGGAGTGGGTGTACCCAGGGGATGTGGGACCCCCGGGCCCCGCAGGGCCAGTGTTGGGGCTTGTGTGCAGTACCCTGGGGCAGGGGCTGTGCCCCTCGAGGGCTCCTGGTCCAGGAGGTTCAGATAAAGGGGACCTGGGCACCACTGGGTGGTTTCAGGGCAAACAGTGGAGCCCGTGGGGTGTTCCTTGCGGCCATCCCCTGCCCCGGGGCAGGTTGGGCAGCAGCCACCTCCCTCCCAAGGTCACCGAGAGCGCCCTGTGTGCCCCACGGGCCAGCCTGTGCTGACCCCTGCACACCCTGCCAGGCCAGCCAGTGCTGACCCTGGTCTCTGCCTCCAGGTGTGAGATGGCTGCCGGCAGCTGCCTCCTCCTCCTCCTCCTGCCCTGGCTGGTCACAGCCTCGCACAGCCCCCCTGGCTGCAAGATCCGGATTACTTCCAAGGGGCTGGACTTGGGTAAGGAGCCGGCTGGAATCCCGGGGCTTGGGAAACAGGAAGGTTGGATGCCTGGCTCCTGGGGTCTGCACTTGTGTAGGACTCTGCCTGCTCTGTCCACCCGTGGGGGGGCCAGGGAGGAGCACAGGGCTGGGGGGATGATGCTGCCGGGGGTGGCAGCCAGCCTGGCTGCCCCAGCCCAGGCTCACCTTGCCTTGCAGTGAAGCAGGAGGGGCTGCGCTTCGTGGAGCAGGAGCTGCAGAACATCACCATTTCAGACCTGCATGGGAAAGAGGGGCAGTTCCACTACAACATCAGCCAGTGAGTGCTGCCCATACCTGCGGCTCCCCAGGTCCATCTGTCCATCTGACCATCCCTGTCCCCTCCCTGCAGGGTCAAGGTGACAGATCTGCAGCTGGCATCTTCGGACCTGCACTTCCAGCCCCAGCAGCACCTCGTGTTCAACATCGACAACGCTTCCATCAGCTTGCGCTTCCGCAGGCAGCTCCTCTACTGGTTCTTGTGAGCTGTCTCCCCTCTCCTGCTGCCTTGGGCACCAGCCCACCCCACAGCTGTGCCTGCTGGGTGCCACGGGTGCCCTGCTGCCCTGCAGGTGGCAGGAGTTGTGTGCTCCTCTCATGCACTTTCCTGGCTTCCAGCTATGACATTGGGTCCATCAATGCCTCTGCGGACGGCGTCCACATCCACACGGTTCTGCGGCTGGCCAAGGATGAGGCTGGGCGCCCCAAGATCTCCAACATCACCTGCAATGCCTCCATTGCCAGAATGCATGCTGGCTTCTCTGGCACACTGAGGTACATCCAACCTCTCTGCCTGTGCCTGGCTCCCTGACCCCCTTCCCACCTTCTCTTGGTGCTTCCCCAGCCCAGCTATGTGCTGAAATGGGGATGGAGCCTCAGGGACAGGAGGCAGTGCAGAGCTGCTCTTGTGTCCTGCAGGAAGGTCTATGAGTTCCTGAGCACCTTCATTGTCACTGGAATGCGCTACCTCCTCAGCCAGCAGGTAGGGCTAAGCACAGACAGCTGATGGAGCCCAGGGTGGGCCAGGCCATGTCCTGCCTGTGCAGCTTCTCATCCAGACCTGGGAGCGATTCCCCTCAGCCCAGCTCCTTGCCTTGCAGATCTGCCCATCCCTGGAGCACGCCAGTCTGGTGCTGCTGAACTCCTTGCTGGACACAGTGCCTGGTGAGTGTTGCTCTGGGTAAGGGACTGGATTCGGCTCACCTTGGGCCAGGCAGGGTTGGCCGCTGGGCAGCTCCAGACTTGGCCATGCCAGCACATTTTCCCTGGCAGTGAGGAACTATGTGGATGAACACATTGGGATTGACTACTCCCTCCTGCGGGATCCATCCATCTCCACTGACACCCTTGACCTCGACTTCAAGGTGAGCACTGGACCCTGTCCTTCTGATCTTTCCCATCCCTGTGGGAATGGCTGTGCCAGCAGGAACACAGTGCTCCCCAGAGCAGGCAGGGTGGGCTGCCCCATGGCTGTGGGAACCTCTCCTGCTTTTGGCCCAGGGCATGTTCTTCCCCCGGGGAAGAGAGGACCAGGAGCTGGAGAACCATGCGGTGGAGCCGGTGATCAAAGAGACTGAACGCATGGTCTACGTTGCCTTCTCGGAGTACTTCTTCGACTCAGCCATGCTTGCGTACTTCCAGGCAGGAGTGCTGAACATAGAGCTGCAGGGGGAGAAGGTAGGGAGCACCAGACACTGGCCATGTGCAGGCAGGAGGGAGGGCTGGGCTTTGCCACAGAGCTGAAGAGGTGCAGTCTAGGGAGCAGCTCTGCTGGGACCCACAGCAGCATCTCACTTTCTCTCTGGTGGTCTGTTCTCCCTGCAGGTGCCCAAGGACCTGGAGGTTTTGCTGAGAGCCACCTTCTTTGGGACCATTTTCATGCTGGTGAGGAGCCCATGGATCGGGTGGGAGGTATGGGACAGCAGGGGGGCAGAGCACAGCCCTGCCCTGTTCCCTGCCTCCAGCTCACTTGCCATCCCCAGAGCCCCTCCGTGGATGCTCCGCTCCAGCTGGTGCTGCAGGTCTCTGCTCCACCCCGCTGCATCATCAAACCCTCAGGCACCTCTGTCTCTGTCTCTGCCTTCTTGAACATCTCACTGGTGCCCCCAGACCGCCCGCCTGTCCAGCTCTCCAGCATGGCCATGGTGAGGGAGAGACCAGGGCTCCCTGTGAGGTCACCCCAGTGCATGCAGGAGTATCTGCCATCCTGTGCAGGAAGGCACCATTGTCCCAAAGCAGAGGGACACTGGGCCTGTGGGGTGAGAAGAGCTGCTGGCCTGGCCATCCCTCTCCCTGCTGTGAGTCAGCCCTTTCTCTCCTCAGGAAACCAAGCTGAGTGCCAAGGTGTTTCTGCAAGGGAAGGCGCTGCGTGTGCAGCTGGACCTGCGACGGTAGGGTTGGGGTCTCATGGGGGCATGAGGAGGGTCCTGTCCACACCCCACTCACAGCTGCTTCCTCCCCTCCAGGTTTCGCATCTACTCCAAGCAGTCAGCACTGGAGTCACTGGCGGTGAGTGCACGGTGATGACCTGGAGACCCTTACACCCAACCAGTGCATGGTGGGCCGGGGAGGTGCTGACCACCTCGGACTCCCACTTGCAGTCCTCCCTGCCCTGGCTGGCAGCTCTGCCTCTGCACTGACCCCAGCTCCTCTCCCACAGCTGTTCTCACTGCAGGCCCCACTGAAGACCCTGCTGCAGCTGACCATTATGCCCATCATTAATGGTAGGCACTGCACTCCTGTGCAGGTGGGTTGGACTGAGGCTCAGCAGGGCTCAGTCTCACCCCATCTCTCCCTCCTTGCAGAGAGGACGAAGAAAGGAGTGCAGATTCCCCTGCCTGAAGGCATGGACTTCACCAGGGAGGTGGTCACCAACCACGCCGTACGTGGCAGGATGGGACAGTCCGGGCACCCACGTCCTGCTGGGCAAGGCACCCTCACCCCCAGCTTCATGCTGACCATTTTTCCCACACAGGGATTCCTAACGGTGGGAGCTGATCTCCACTTCACCAAGGGGCTGCGGGAGGTGATTGAGAAATACCACCCAGTGCCCACGGCCGCTGCCTTCGCCAGCTCCCAGCCAGCAGAGCCCAGCCTGGACCCTGGCTCGCTCTAGCTCTTCTCCCAGGACTGAGGGCAGATCCCGGGCTGGACCCGTAGACTGTAGGTAGGAAGCAGCTTCCCTGCTACCACTGGCACATCCTCAGGGTGCCCATGCCCTGGTGGGGCGCAGCAAGGTGGAGAGGGACGCTCTGGGAACCCCTGCTGCACCCCTTCTCATTACACTAATAAACCACCTGCCTCCAAATGCACAGCCCGGTTGTTTGGAGGATGTGCCCATGCAGGGCGCATGGCACGGAGATGGGAAGGAGGCAGTTGGTGCTGCTGCCCAGCTCAGGTCCTTGGGAGCAGATGCAATTCAGGGCAGTGCCAGAGAGCTCAGCGATTGTGCTGCTGCTGCTCAGGTGGTGGTCTCCAGGCCACAGGGACCCCTGCAGAGGGGGCACAGCCCACAGAGCCCAGAGCTCCCCAGCACAGGACGTTTGCACTCATGGGTGCTCCTCAGAAAGCAGAGGAAAGCGAAGCAGGGACTGGCACAGGGGTGGGAGGAGGAGCAGAACCACCTTGGTCAGAGAGTTTATTGCAAGTTCCTGAAGCACTGTGTGCCCTGGCAGTGGGATTGTCGTGGTGGTGGTGGTTGAGCCTCCTTCAATGGGAGCAGGGTGGAAGGGAGCAGGGCCCAGCTGTCCCCTGCTGCTGCCCCTCAGAGCTTGCCCAGGCTGTGTGTGTAGGGCCAAGGGGAAGTGCCAGGGACTGGTCCCTGCCGGGGAGGGAAGCAGCTGCTACCACAGACAGGGAGGAGGGAAGACAGGAAGCCACAAGCAAGGAAGCGGCTGCAGCAGGTCCACGGACTCGTCTCCCATCAAGGACAGAGCCCTCGGAACTCCATCCCCCAGCCCATGCCCTCCACCCACAGCAGGCAGCCCTGTCCAGCTGGGAGGAGGGCTGCAGGCGTGACAGGTCCGTGGTGTAGCTGAGCAGCAGCGAGGCCTGGCTGTGTGAGGTGCCGGCAGTGTGGGCAGGCGGGCGATGAGGGCACCGGGCACTGCCTCCGCGGCTCCCTAGTAAGGCTGGTTCTTAATGAAGCGGCAGAACATGGTGAAGGCGGCAAGCGGCCGGTCTGTGGGCACCATGTGACCAGCTCCCTGCAGGGAAGGGGCAGCAGTGGTCAGTGTGGCCATGCTGCAGCCCAGCCAGCACCACCCCACCCTGACCACAGCCTTGGTGTCCAGCACACCATCCCCAAGCCCTGTCCCTGGCCCCCAGAGCCCACAGCCCTACCTTGACGGTGAGGAAGGCGATGTTGCTGAATTCCTTCACAAAGCCCCCGATCTGGTTCTCACCGTTTTCAGTGTAGAGCCATGGCCGGCGAGCCACCTGCACCTGGGAGTCATGGCAGCACCCTCAGTGCCTGGGGCTGGCCCTGCCCATGCTCCCAGCACACAGCCTGGAGCCAATGACTCGCCTAGCCTGGGGCCTGCCCTACCCATTTACCTTCTGGCACAGGGAGTCCACAAACCACTCATCCCCAAGGAAGTTGCAGGCCATGTCGACGTCCCCGTTGTACACCAGGATCCGGTATTTCTGTGGGGCAAACAGAGGGGGTAATCCCCTGCAGGGCAGTGGCCCCTGCCAGACAGGAGGCTGGGCTGGCAGAGCCATTCCCAGGGCCCATGGGCTCCTCTACACGCACCGTGGTTCCCAGCAGCTTCAGGTACTGCTCGTTCATCTGCATGTACAGGCGCTTGTAGCCGCGGTTCACCTCGAAGCTGCAGAGAGGAGGCGTCAGCATCACACAGGTGGTCCTTTGTGGTGGTCCCTGCCCACCCACAGCTCGCTCACCTGCACACCTGCCACTCCGGGGCCTCAGGGGAGATATGCAGAGCCTTCCGCACCTCTGGGGAGTTCAGATACATGCTGGGGGCTGTGGAGTTGGTGCAGGGGGGGTCCATGCGGACCTTCTTCCGGGCCACTGGCATCCGGAACAGGTTCTGGGAAGGTCAGAAGAGTCACTGTCGCAGCAGCACCTGCTCCACAGAGCAGATGCAGCAGCACCACTGGGCAGGCACAGGCTGCTCACAGCCCAGCAGCACGGGCACCTCCGCTCACCTGCCGCCAGGAGAACCTCAGTGGCATCCGGATAAAGGAGTTGCCCAGGTCGTGTGTGATGAGATAATCACCCTCATACCTGTAGCCAGGATAAGTACCAGGACAGGCTGAAAGCCCTGGGGAAACAAGGGCTCAGGGCCCTCCTTAAGGGAGTCCTTGGCAGCAGCCAGACACCATCGACCTATCCCAGAGGAACTCTCTGCCCAGCCCACCATGTCCTTCTGCCAGGGGGACCAGGGTGAGCTGCTGCCTGGAGATCCATTTTCTCTGGGGCCACTCTCACCTCAAGCTCCCAGGGACGCCTCCATCACACGGGGCGTAGAGGTTGTAGATGTTTAGGCCAGACTCCTCTACAATCTGAATCATCTCCCCCATCTGCAATGAGCCACAAGAAGGGTCTGGAACTCAGCAGGACCCTCGTGGGACTGTGGACCCACCTAGACCCAGGTGGGTGCTGCTCACAGACACTGATGTGGGCACGTGCGTGGGGGATCCACCTCCCCTCACCTTGAGTGTGCAGTTCAGGTTGGAGTTGTCATGGAAGTTGCACTTTCCCTGAGAGCAGCAGAAGGCCTGCAGGTCCTTCCAAAGCCTGTGGGCAGAAACCAGGGCTTGGACCACGCTGCCCAGGCAGCAACACCAACGTGCCAGCCGCACTGCAGCTCCCTGCCCGTGTGGCACGTGGCTTGGCCTGGTGCCCTCTGCACCCCACAAACATAGGAGCTGCCTGGGATGCAGGGCAACCTCCACAGTCTGACTGCTGGCCCAGAGCAGGCTGGGAGCCATGCTTGTCCCAGCAGCACCAACCCAGCCAGCCCCAGCCCTGGCCATACCCCGCTCCTGCTCGCACAGGGACAGCACATTCAGCACTCCCCCTGCTCTTACTCGGTCCCCAGCAGCCCGTGGTAATAGGCAAAGTAAACCAGGGAGTTGTCATTGATCTCGTAAGATGAGAGGCCGTTTCCCACAGCGATTCCCTGCGAGGCAAGAAGAAAACAACCCTGTTGTGTTCCAGCTCCCCGCGGGGCGGCGGCAGCACAGCGGCCCCAGGCAGGAAGCAGATGTGGCACTGTTTACTCCACGGAGGGAACAGGCAGGGTCAGGGGGGCCTGAGGACGCTTCTCCAGCAGCAGGGATGGACACGTCCACCAGCAGCTGCTGCCAGCACCGCAGGAGGAGATGAAAGGCCCCAGGGCCAGGCCTTGCTGTGTGTCCTGGAGCAGGTCGTGAATGCTGAATGCACAGCCAGTCCCCACCCCAGCACTGCTCAAGGGCCCCAGCAAGGCCAGGCCGAGCCCTCTGCTCCCCAGCAGAGTCCAGCCACCCACCTTCAGGTTGAGGCTGGGGTCCTGCATCACCCACTCTGCTAGGGTGGGGATGTACACCCCTCCATAGCTCTCCCCTGTGAGGAAGAGATCATTCTTGGAGTACTCAGGGAAGAGGCGGAGGAAATCCTTCAGTGCCAGGTAGTTGTTGTGAGCAACCTGCAGGGAGGGGGTGGCAGGGTCAGGTGGTGAGGCTGGACTGCACATGGTGGGCAGATGGGGGGCAGTGCCTTCCCAGCAAGCTGGTCACTCGCCTCTGTGTCATTCGTGCTGTACTTCTTGTCATCGGAGTGTGAGAAGCCAACGCCAGCGGGAGACTCCAGGTAGAGGATGTTGGCAATCTGACAGGACAGCAGAGGAGCCAGTGATCAGGGGACACCTTCCTCTGGCTCAGCGAGGCCAAGGGCTGCTGGCCTCGCCCATGGCGGCACCCACGGGTGCCCAGCCCACTGCAGGGCTGTGCTGGGGTGGCCACATTCCTGTGCTGCTCAACAGCAGACTTGAGCAAAGGGTGTGTTGGGCGGAGGAGACGCTGGGAGGTTTGGCTCCATGCAGAGGGCAGGAGGAACTGGCTCAGGGCCACCCCACCCGGCAGCTGTGGAGAGTGGCAGCGCTTGTGCCCATACCTTGTTCCAGGCGTACTCGTTGTACTTCAGTGTGACCCCATCAGGCTGGATCTGCAGAAGCAGAAGGCGATGAGAGATGGGCAAAGCTGGGCTGGGGAGCAGCGGGATGGCTCGTGCCACACAGCTGGTCATTCCCTG
Organism: Myrmophylax atrothorax; assembly: GCA_026770055.1. NCBI lineage: Eukaryota > Metazoa > Chordata > Aves > Passeriformes > Thamnophilidae > Myrmophylax > Myrmophylax atrothorax. The sequence goes on from JAOXXN010000252.1 coordinate 6,704,285, forward strand.
TCCCCCTGAGCCACAGGACAGCAGTGCCTACTAACCAGGAAGGGGCCATGCTCCTTGAGGAAGCCTTCCATGGAGCTGCAGCCGGGGCCACCGTTCAGCCATAGCACCAGGGGGCTGCCCTGGGGGTTGCTCTGGGCCTCCACGAACCTGCGGGCGTGCAGCCATCAGTGCCCAGTGCCGGCCGATCCGCCCCCAGCACCAGGCACAGCCCCACGTACCAGTAGTGCAGGTGCTTGCCCGGCCCGGCGCACAGGTAGCCCGAGAAGTGGCGGAAGGAGGGCTGCTTGGGCAGCCCGGGCAGGTAGGTCACCTCGTGGTCCGGGGGGGCGGCCCGGCCCAGCCCCAGCAGCAGCAGCGACGACAGCAGCACCGGCCCCATCTGTGGCGGGCGGAGGGCACGGTCAGGGCTCTGCCGGACAGAACGGCC
>JAOXXN010000252.1:6715137-6725841 GCA_026770055.1 Myrmophylax atrothorax
CTGCACTGCTACTTCGTGCGGACAGGTGCGGGGCCGGGCGGCGGGCCGGGCGGCGGGGCTCGGGGCGGCAGCCGGGCCGGGCGGTGGGGCTCGGGGCGGCAGCCGGGCCGGGCCATCGGCCCCAGCACGGCGAGGAGGATGCGGGTGGCTCTGCCGCGCTCGGCCCCTGCAGGGCCGGTCCTCTCTGTGGCTCGGCGGCAGAACGTCCCTTTGCTGTCCCAGGGGACCCCAAGGTGCCGGTGCTGTACGAGGTGGAGAGGACTCGTACAGGAAAGAGCTTCTCTGTTCGCTCTGTAAAGGCCATCCAGCACGGACAGCCGATCTTCACCTGCCAGGCCTCCTTCCAGCTCTCCCAGGGGAGCCCAGTGCAGCACCAGTTCACCATGCCCTCCGTGCCACCCCCCGAGGAGCTGCTGACACAGGAGGAGCTCATCCAGAAGTTCCTGCAGTAAGCAGGACACGGCAGGGACGCCCCTCTCTTCGGCTGGGACAGAGGGAGGTGCGGGGGAGGATTGTGGTGACTGCCTGAGGAGTTCCCAGACATGCCTGGGAGGGGAGTAGAGGGGCAGGACAGGACAGGAGCCCTGCCCCTCCTGTCTCTGTGTGCCCCTGGGTCCCTCGGCTGGAGCCAGCAGGATGTGCCCCTGCCTGCCTGCCTGGCATTAACCTCATTTCTCCATGCTGGGCTGCAGGAATCCTAACTTGGCTGAAAGATACAGGAAGCATCTCAACAAGATTCAAGCCGAAGATGTACCAATTGATATTAAACCTGTGAAACCACCAGATATATTCAGTTTGGAGCCACAGGAGCCAAAGCAGCCCTTCTGGGTGCGAGCACGAGGCTACATAGGTGGGTCTTGCTGAGGGGGTGGTCCAGGTGCCTCCTGAGGTGAGGGCTCAGTCTCCAGCTCACACTGTGAAGCATTGTCATGACAGAATGGGCTGGGAGGGCTGTGATTTGGGGCCTGCCTGTGCCCCACCCTGTAGGGTAGCCTGGGCATTTCAAGGCTGAACTACAGGTGTGGGAGGGGAGCATGAGGTGGTGCTCTGGGCTGTGCTGGGGGGCAAGGAGTGGGCCTGGGAGAATCTCAGCTGGCCCTGGGAGAGTGGAGAACCCGAGGCCCTGCCTTGTGCCGTGCCCCAGGGGCGTCCCCCAGGCACCTGTGGGATGGGCAGTGCCGGTTGCTCTGCAGGGGAGACTGACATGAAGGTGCACTGCTGTGTGGCCGCCTACATCTCCGACTACGCCTTCCTGGGCACGGCCCTGCTCCCGCACCGCCAGTACCGCGTCAAGTTCATGGTGTCCCTCGACCATTCCATGTGGTTCCACGCGCCCTTCCGAGCTGACCACTGGATGCTCTATGAGTGCGAGAGCCCCTGGGCTGGTGAGTCCTTGCCACGCACACTGGGGACCCACAAGGCCAAGGCCAGCCCCTCCCTGCCCAAGGCTGGGACACAGGAGGGGAGGTGTTACTGTCGCACACGTTGCTTCCCCTTCTCACTTCTCATGCCCTACCCATCCTGGGGTGGTGGGCTGCACTCTGACAGTCCCTCTCTGCAGGTGGGTGCCGGGGCCTGGTGCAGGGACGGCTGTGGCGCAGGGACGGTGTCCTGGCTGTCACCTGCGCACAGGAAGGAGTCATCAGGGTGGAACAGACACCACACCAGAGCAAGCTCTAGTTGAGGAGCCACCACGGGCTGAGGCTCAGGAATGCCAAGTGAGGGGCCCTGGGATCAAGACGGGACCTGGAGAGCAGCAGGAAGGAGCCTTGAAGGAGACTGGGCTGGATCCGGCCCAGTGGGGAGTCCAAGTGCCAGGGGTGTGTGCGATGGACGGTGACCCACAGAGCATCGCCGTGACCAACTGGCTGTGCACAGCATGTAACTGCACGCTGCCATCAGTCACCCACACTTCACCCACCTGATAATAAAGCTGTTGGGTGAAGAACTGGACTCTGTGCCTGGAGTTTGTCCCCTTGGATCTGTGACTGTGCTTGCCCAAGGGCAGCACTGGGGGTGTGGGATACCAGCTTTGCCCCTGCCACAGGCTGGGTCACAGAAGGGGAAGGTGCTACTGTGGCACACGTTGCTTCCCTTTCTCGCTTCTCCTGCCCTGCTCATGCCCCCAGTGCCTCAGTCACTGCTTCTGCTTGCCATTGGGCTCCTCCCCAGGGCTGGGCTCAGGTTTGGGCCCCAGCTGGGAGTCAGAGAAATGGGATGAAGCAGCTCCCAACTCCACGTGGAGGCTTGAGGCCTCCCACTGATGGTGCCCGGGGGGCATGGGGCTGAACAGACACAGTGGGTACTTTGCTCTTCTTCCTGCCAAGACTTTATTTAATAAAGTCCTTTTTATTATATAAGTTTTATGGGAAGTTCCTGGCAAGAGCCCCAAACCCTGCCAGAAACCTTCCCGTTCCCTTGTGTGGTGCCAGTATGTCCCAACTAAAGTCCCAGCCACTCCAGGATCCCCCACAGAGGGGGAGTGGCTCCCAGCAATGTCACTGCAGGCAGTGGACCCCACTATGAGCCCCTGGTCCCACAGGACAGACTAACCACAGAGAAAGTGCATTTAGGAGGCAGCTCCGGGAATAGGCTGTGCTGCCCCTGGGCGTGCAGTGCTGCCCCTCTGCCACATCCCCACTCATGGCATTGCCCTGGTCCTGACTGCCATGGGTGTGAGCCTCCCGCAGCCCCTGCCCTCCTGGCCACGCAGCCACGGGCTGCTTCACTCCAGAGGCTCCTTGATCAGGCACTCCTTCAGGGAGGGCTGCTGCTGCAGGGGCAGCCCGGCCTCCCGCAGGTCCTGCAGCCGCGCCTCCGAGCGCCGCTTGTCCTTGCCCACCTTCCAGGCCAGGTGGATGTGTGCCTGCAGGAAGGGCCCCAGCAGTGGGTGGCTGCCCTGGGCCTCCAGCAGCTGCAGCGCCTGCTCACAGCAGCCATGGGCCTCGCCGAGCTGGTCCAGCTCCTGGTGGCACACGGCCAGCCCGGCCAGCGTCACCAGGAAGCGGCCGGAGCTGCAGACCCCCAGCCGGTCCTGCAGCCGGTAGGCGTTGGCCCAGGTGGCCAGGGCCTCGCGGTACATGCCGGTGCAGGTCAGGCGCTGCGCGGCGCGCAGGTCCGGCAGGAAGAAGAACTCGAGGAACTCAGGGGAGCGGCGGATCTCGTCGATGGAGTGCAAATGGGACAGGAACTGCTCGAAGGCTCGGCTCCGCTTGGCGATGGTCTCAGCGGTGAAGTTCCGGCGCAGCCTCTTCCTGGGGAAGGCGACGCCGGCCATGTCGCAGCCGAAGCGGCAGCGCAGGCGGCGGTTCAGCTGCTCGAAGTCCGAGTAGCGCCGGGCGATGGCGGCGGGGGCCTTGTCAAACTGGCCGGAGCGGATCAGGTAGATGGTGTAGAGCTGCGGGGGGAGCTGAGTGTCAGGCAGTGCCGTGGGCACGCAGCTCCTGCGCTGGCAGAGCCGGGCGTGTGGCCACAGACGGGCCAGGAGGGTTTGCCCGGGTGGGGCTGCTACAGCACCCACCAGCAATAGTTACCTGAGGCTCATCTGAGCCGCCAACACCATCCAAGCAGCACAGGGAAAGAAAGAGAAATAAGCGCCTGCTCTGGGGAGAGCCAAACCCACACCCGCCCCGTGCCCGCCCAGCCACGCTGGGCTCACTCACCACGTACTTGGAGGAGCGCTCGCTGACCACGCTGGCGCTGGTGACCTCGAAGAGCAGCCGCTGCGGTGCCAGGCTGCCCCGCGACCTCCGCCACAGCTCCTGAAGCTGCCGGGTCAGCAGGCTGCTGCCGCCGGGGCGCTCCGCCGCGGGGCCCCACTCTGTGCCAGGACAGGGGTGTCAGTGCCCACCGTGGGCAAAGGGCTCTGCCAGCATCGCGACGCCTCCGGGCAGCCCGAGGGACCCCAACATCGCACGGGTCCCCCCGGGGTGCTCACCGCCCCGGCACTCACCTCCGTCCTCCGCGCCTGCTGCCGCCCCCGGCGCCTGCGGCGGCTCCTCCAGCTCCTCGCTAGCTCCGTCCTCCTCCTCCTCGTCGTCGTCCTCGTGGCTGGTGAAGCTCAGGGTGCCGCTGAGGCGCGTCGACAGCCCCTCGGTGTCGTCCTCCAGCTCCGAGCTCTCCGGGCAGTCCTCGGCGTCGCCGCCGCCCGCCGGCTCGTCCCGGCCGCCCTCGCCCGCCAGCGCGTGCCGCAGCCGGTGCAGGATGCGGGCGGCCATCGCTGCGGGGTGTGGGCCGGGGGCTGCGCACCGCGGGGACAGCGCGGCCCCGGGGCAGCTCCCGCCGCTGCCCCCGCCCCGGTGCGTTCGCGCTGCCCCGGGCCGGGCCGAGCCGGGCTGTGCCGAGCGATGGCCGCTCCGCCGCGGCTCGTCCCGGGATCCTCCCTGCGCGGCTCCGCCTCCGCCGGGAACCCGGATCGGGGCGACGGAGCCGGCAGCGCCCGGCACGGCCGGGATCGGGATCGGACGCTGAGGCACCGCCCGGCAGGATAGGGATTGGCCGCTCCGGCGCCTCTTGGCAGGTCGGGTCAGAGTCAGGGCTCAACCCGGCGCTGCCCTCAGTCCCCGCCCGCTGCCTCACCGGCCGTACCGCTGTCCCCTGTCCGAGATGTCCTGGCCGGGCCGAGCCCCTGGTACCTGCCCTGGGGCCACAGGAGCCCCGCACAGCGGTGCCCGGCACTGTGGGATCCCAGGGTATTGATACTCCACACCCTGGTACCCCGGTAACCTGGCATCCCGGCATCCTGGCACCCAGGCGCAGGCTCCTGATTCCACTGGGCTGCAGCCCGGTGAGATGTCCCCCCAGCCACCCTGGCACCTGCCACACTCCCCATGCGTCCTGCGGCCAGGCTTCACCCTCGGCCGTCGCCCGCCCTTTTTTAGTGTCCACCCTCTCACTTCTCACCACTTCCTTGGGAATGTCTATTAATATCGAGGAAGCAGCCCAGCTGCTGCCATCGCTCTGCCCTGCGTGCCCACTGCGTCCTGCTCCAGCACCCTGCACCCCACCGGGGCTCAGATGGGAACACTGCACTCCTCTGGACAGGGTGGGATGCACGGGAGGCTGGGCTTGTGCAGTCCCCAGGTCCCACCTGGGGAATGGGGGTCCTGGCAAAACCAGGTGCCAGGGAACCCCTGAATGCCCCTGTCACTGGGACCTTATGGGACAGAGATTTGTCAATCTGACCCCACTGCAGCCCTGGGGCTCAGGGCACAGGCACAGGCCACTTGGCCAGTGCATCCCTGGAGCCAGCAGCCCCAGCCACCCGTTGGCAGCGGTGGCTGGCACGGGCTGCAGGTGTGAGGGCAGAGCCTTCGAGGAGGCGCTGGGCACAATTCCTGCTCCCTTCAAGCATGGAAAGACAGAGCCCTTTCCAGACCCAGGTGCCAATGGTGCCAGGGACCTCAAAACATGGGAACTCAAACCTCTCCTGGAACTTTGTGCCCCAGGTCTCACAGGGGACCTCTTCCTCACCTGGGGCAGGGGGCTGCAGCACAGCTCTGCCTTGAGCCTCTAGAGCAGAAAATAGGGGTGCAGAGGAGGGACACTGCTCCAGCGAAGCCCAGGTCCATGCTGGGAGCCTGCCCCAGGCAGGGATGTGGGTTTGGGGGGGCAGTGGGTTGATGGTCTGTGGCCCCGTGTGCAGGGGGGCCCTGGCTCCATTGTGTTGGTGATGCTGATGGCTCCAGGGCTATTTTTAACCCCCTCGTTGCTGAGTCGTCCTGGGTGGGGTTGCTATGGGGGTGGGCAGAGCTGCCCTCCTGCCACAGCTCCTCTGTCCCTCCTTGAGAGCTTGAATTTCCATCCCAGCCTTAGCCCCACGTTAATCCCAGCCCTTGCCCAATAAAGCTTTGGCTAAATTAGGTAAAGGCGCTGGTTGCCAGTGAGCGGGGCCAGGTGCGGGCAGGGAGCTGATAGGCTGTGGAGGCCAAGGGGCAGCAACTGGGGGCACGGCCCACAGAGGGGATGCTACAAATTGGGGTGCCAGTGGTACCACAGAGCTTCTGGGAGTTCCTGCTGCAGGAGCTGTTGATTCTCTGGGGGTGGGAAGCACCATAAATTCCCACGATGGTAAGAGCCCCTGTGTGTTGTGTGTCTTGTGCTGTGTACCAGGATGAGACCTGACTGGGCAGGAGCCACTGGGCACCTCATGCTCGGGGGGGATCTGGGCTGTGGCAGTGCCTCTGTGGAGGGCAGCAGGGAGACAATCCCCAGGGCTGGGCTGAGCGTGGCAGTGAGGGCAGGAAGGTGCTGGGGTGGTGCAGAGTCCCCCCAGGACATGCCAGGGAGGGACCATTCAGCTGCACAGGGTGTGGGGGTACCTGGGGACATTGGCTCAGCCCTGTCCGGAGCTCAGGGCTGTGCGGAGGCAGCAGGGACGGGGGGGGGCTGAAAGCCGAGCGCTGGGTCATGCGACACGGTGTCACCACCAGCCCCACGGCCAGCCTGCGCCTCCAGGAGAAACTCGATCGGGGCTGACAGGTGCCACGACTGCAGCCCCATCGGTCCCTACACGGGGAGCAGAGGAGGTTCCAAATATAGCACTGCGTGCCTAGGATGCCAAGGCTGCACACAGGGACCATGGCCGCCGCACCATGGACCCCCGAGTTGGTTGGGGGCCTGGGCAGGTGACTCTCTGCAGCCCACCATGCTCATGGATGCCTGGGAGGCACTGGAACTGTAGGGATTGCTGGGGGCTGGGGTTTGCCCCAGCACAGCATCGTCTTGCAGTGGGGCAAGGGCTCTCCCCACAGCCCTGCACTGTTGGGCTTGCTGTGCAAGGGATGTCCAACCTGATGTGGGTGGCCATGGTGGCCCCTTTCCCTTGTCTTGCAGACGGACCAGCAGGCAGAAGCCCGTGCCTTCCTCAGTGAGGAGATGATTGCGGGTGAGAGCAGGGGCAATGCGGAGAGGGACCAGACATGGCCATGGTGTGAGGCCTGGCCCTGACCTACCTCTCCACAGAGTTCAAAGCTGCCTTTGACATGTTTGATGCGGATGGCGGTGGAGACATCAGCACCAAGGAGCTGGGGACGGTGATGAGGATGCTGGGCCAGAACCCCACCAAAGAAGAGTTGGATGCCATCATTGAGGAGGTGGATGAGGACGGTGAGCTGCCCTTGGTGGTGGGTGACAGGGATGGGCACTGGGTGGGCACTGACCTATGCTCAGTTTTCTCCCTGCAGGCAGCGGCACCATCGACTTCGAGGAGTTCTTGGTGATGATGGTGCGCCAGATGAAAGAGGATGCCAAGGGCAAGTCTGAGGAGGAGTTGGCCAACTGCTTCCGCATCTTCGACCGGTGAGGGGGGTGGCAAAGTGGCCCATTCCACCCACAGGGATGAGCAAGGCCACATCCCCCTCTTCCCTTCCTTCAGGAATGCGGATGGGTTCATCGACATCGAGGAGCTGGGTGAGATCCTGAGGGCCACTGGGGAGCCTGTCACTGATGAGGACATAGAGGACATGATGAAGGACTCAGACAAGAACAACGACGGCCGCATTGACTTTGATGGTAAGCAGCAGCCCTGGCCAAGTGCCCTGCTGTGCACTTGGGCAGGGCTGTGGGTTGAGGCTGCCACTCTCTTGCAGAGTTCCTGAAGATGATGGAGGGTGTGCAGTAAAGGATCAGACATTCCTCAGGCCGGCTGCTGCACCCAGCTCTGCTCCCCCACCGCCCAGGGAGCAGCAGCTCTGCAGCACCTGGCACTGGCTGGGACCCTGCTCCGTGCCAGGGCCTTGGTCTCATCCCACCACGCTGGTGGCTGAGCTTTTCCTCCTGCCTGTCATCTGTGATTTTGATTTGAGCCTCAATAAAAGAGGAAAGGCTTGAGCTGTGGCTGAAGACTTCACTGGGTGTGCATGGGGAGGGGGCTGTGGTACCGTGCCCCTGCCCTGCTTCCCAGGGAGGGGAATGTGCCTGGTGGGTGCCCTATGCCAGGCAAGCTCACATTACAGGGCCGTGCTGCAGGAGCAGCACAGGGCTGTGGTTCCCACGGGCTCTTGGGCAGGAGCCAGCGCTGAGCTCAGAGTTTCCGTTCGGAGCAGCTGGTTCACATGCCAGAGGGTGAGGGAACACAGCCCTGGTCCCAGGGGTCCTGCTCCAGAGTAGGGCTGTGGGACCACAGCAGAGCCACCATCTCCTGCCCCACACTAGGAACCCTGTCTCCCACCCTGAAGACCAGCCTATAAGGCGGAGGGGCAGCAACAGGGTCCTCCCTGCAGGGTCACTGGAGTTTCTGTGTCTGGACAGGCTGTGCCAGATTGCTGGACATCACAGCTCCCTGAGGACTAGCCAGAGTGGGACATAGTGGGGGGGACAGGGGGAACAGCTGGGGTGGGTGGGACCATGGGACCAGCATTGTGCAGCTGGCAGGACAGACACAGCTCAGAGCCACTCACATCCCTGCTGCCCAGTGCTGTGGCACAGGGAAGCTGAGACCCCAAGAGGACCACCACAGGCATTCTGCCCTGTTTGCACAGGGTGCAATGGCACCAGGCAGAAGGGACGGGTGCCGTGGGCGGGGGGCAGTGGGGACATGTGTGGCAGCTCAGGCTGCCCTCTGCAAGGCCACGGCCGGGCACCGGCAGCTGGTGCTGCAGCTTGGGGGCAGCGGGGACAGCCCTCGGCTGCGCGAGGAGCGGCACAGGAGGAGCATGGAGACCCGTGAGCTCAGCACCGGTAAGGAGGGGGGGCTGCTGGGCTGGGAGCCCACCTGCACCCATGCTGAGGCCATGAAGGGGCTCCAGGGCCCCCGAGGCTCAGCACCCTGTCCCGCAGGGCTGCGGCGGGCGCTGCTGGCGGGGCTCCGGCAGGCACGGGCGAGCCCCCTGGAGCGGCGCGAGCTGGAGCGGCTGTGGGTGCTCTTCCTCTCCGCTCTGGAGCTCTTCCTGCAGGACCTACAGAGAGCCCACCACCTCTGCCAGATCTTCTCCATGCAAGAGGGTGGGGTGGCCCCACTGTGCACCGGGCTGGGTGGCTGGGGACTGCCTGGCTGGCGAGGAGGGGGTCCCACACAGCCCTCAGCTGCTCAGTGCTTAGAGGAAGAGATTGAGCAGGTGAGGGCCACACTGGCAGTGATGGAGAGTGAAGCCAACATTCCACCATGGACAGTGGAAGCCACCGAGACCACACAGCCAGTAGGGACAGGCGGAACTGCAGCTGGAAGGGCTTGGGCAGGACTCTGGGCACTGGTGTGCCCTGGGCACTGCTGTGCGGTGCTCTGAGAGGGGAGAGCCAGGAGGCAGTAAAAGCTGGTACCTCCTGTCACAGAGCAGGGTACAGGGGCCCCATGTACCCCTAGAGTCCCCAGCCCCCTGCCTGTGCAGGCAATGCTGCAGGCTGCCCCCACCCTGCAGAGGGAATGGGACCACTCCAGACTGCCCAAATGTTAACAGAGCCCCTGATAGCCCACGTGGGTCAGTGTGCCTCCCTCCCTTGCTGCCCAGACTCACAAAACCCCCTGCAGAAGTTATAAATGTCCATTTATTTATACATTAACTGTGTCTCGGACTGCAACATTAATTTAAAAAACAGCCTATAATACAGAATGCAGGGGGTGGCTGGGGAGGGGAGGCTGGTCGGGGGTGACAGTCAGGTCTCCTGGCCCTTGGCCTGCTTGTTGTATGTCTCTCGCACATACTTCTTGTAGGCTGAGGAGAAAGGGGGGACACAGTGATGAGGGTCCTGGGGTAGCTGCCAGGACTGGACAGTGGGACACAGCAGGGCTGGGAGCTGTGCTGCTGTCCACCCCGGTGGGGAGAGGGCAGGGAGGTTCTGCCCCAGGCACTCACCGACTTGGTTCTTCCAGAGCTCAGCAGCGTGTGTGTTCAGGGGGCTGTCGATGTTTGGCTCTGGAAACAGGGGCTGGGTCAGCTGCTGGGGTGTCCTGGACACCTCCAAGACCTGCTCAGGGCAGGGGATCCCCCAACCGGCCCAGTTTCCCCAGTACCGCCTCCCAGTGCAGCTACGGGACCCACCTGCCAGCAGGCTCTGGATGGAGAGCAGGATGGTGCGCACGTCGTACAGCGCTGACCACTTCTCCTTGAGGATGTCGAGGCAGATGTTGCCCTGGGTGTCCACGTTGGGGTGGTAGCAGGGGGTGAGGAACCGCACGGTGGGTGCCGTGTAGGGGTACCCGCTGGGGAACTCCAGCGACAGCTTGAACCGCAGCTCCTCGTAGGGCTGGGGGCGGGAGTGCAGGGACAGGAGTGAGGGGGAAGACTCCGGGGAAAAGTGGTACAGGGGAAGCAGGAACTGGGACCACCCTCAGCTGAGGGGAGAAGGGTGGGGCGGGGTCAGGGTCCCCCTGCCCGGGATCGCGCTCTCACCGTGCCGGCGGCGCCGTTAATGGTCCCAATCCACTTGAACAGATTGTCGGACTCGGGGAATGCGGAAATGCCTTTGTCGCCGGACATCTGCGGGTACAGCGCGTCAGAGCGGCCAGGGACACCCCGGGACCATCCCGGCCCGGCTCAGCCCGGAGAGCCCCGGGGACCCCCAACCCCGACTCGGCCCCGGGACCCTTCGGGACCCCACTCATGATCTGGTAAACGGATTGGAGTTGGACCAAGGGTTGGACTTGACGATCTCGGAGGTCTTTTCCATCCCAGTCGATTCCATGACTCCTCCAGCCGCCGCGGGGAGCGCAGCGCCACCGCCCCCTGGCGGCACAGGCGGACACGGCGCCCGGGCCGCCTCATCCCT
>JAOXXN010000252.1:6731190-6742798 GCA_026770055.1 Myrmophylax atrothorax
GTGCTGGGGGAGGGGGCAGCCTCGGGGACGCGCACGGTGCCCGCCCTGGAGGCGCCGCCGGAGCGCGGGTCGCAGCCCCCCGGGTGTCCCCGCCGGGTCCCCCGCTGCGGCCGAGCGGCCCCGGAGGGCGAGGCAGGGCGGCAGCGCCGCTGTGGGCTCCGCAGCTCCCCCGCTTCCGGCCGTGCCTCAGCGCTGGCTGTTCCCGACGGGTTGTCTGAAGCCGCGGCGCCGGGTTCTGTGCAGTCCGGCGGACGCGCCCGTCGGTGCCAGGTCGTGTGAGCGCTCCGGAATAAAGAAACCCCCTCGTTCCAACGAGGTGAATCTGCTGGGGCAGCGCCGGCAACCGCCCCGACCCTGAGCACGGGAGCTGCTGACCCCACAGCGGCGCTGCCGCCCTGCCTCGCCCTCCGGCACACGCCTGGCACTCACCTGGCACACGCCTGGCACTCACCTGGCACGGACACGTGCCCAAAGCCTGTTGCTTCATCCCTGCTAGGAACTTAGGGATGAGGATGCAGGAAGCTGGATCATGATCTAACAACAATGTATTAAGTCTGCTCGTGTCATTCCACAGTAAAGCTTAAGTATATGTTTCTCCTCAGGCCTCCAAAGAAACTTAAAGCCTTTCCCCAGTGCCTTTATCTTTCCTTTCCTTGTCCTTCAATTAGGAATATTGCTGCTTTCCACAGCAAAAGTTTTTCTAGATCATGATTTTTATCTGGCAGAGGAGGCTGAGCAAGGCTAGCCTAGGTTAACCATTGAATAAAGAGTTTTAAATAAACTGTATGAAGCCTGAGGGGAATTTAGTTGTGCTGGATTTCTTCTACGTTACTTTGGTGGACAATGTACAGCAGGAGCTGCCTTTGTGGTGTGAAAGACTGAGGTCCTGATGGCATGTGTTGGATGTTACTTTCAAATGAAGTTCTTTATGGGTTTATTTCAAAGGTATTGCCTTGTCAGCTTGGTTATTTCATTAAAAGGAAACATTACTTTTAGCTCTGCAGTGTTTGTGACCTGGTAACATACATAGGATCTCAGAGTACAAAAGACTCTGAATATAGATAGATAGGGTTAGAAAACACAAATATAACTTTTATATATAGAAATTAAGCAATAAAGGGCTTGAAAGTTTGAGAAAACATGATCGGAATGAAGGAAATAGCGGCTCTGTGTATTCAGTTTCCCGTCTCAGTGTAACACACAAATCTGAGAGCTCGGCTGGGACTTCAGTCGCTGCTGCCACCTGGTGGGGAACACGCGGTGCTGCAGCCGCCCCCCAAACACAGGGGCTGCTCTGTCCCCCGAGCGCGTCCCCAGCCCCTTCGCCTGGGGCTCCACCCGTCCCCCCTCCCGTTCTGAGCAGCCCCAGGTGTGGGCAATGAGGATGACGAGGGAGTGGAGCAGCCCCAGGTGTAGGCAGTGAGGATGACGAGGGAGTGGAGCAGCCCCAGGTGTGGGCAATGAGGATGACGAGGGAGTGGAGCAGCCCCAGGTGTGGGCAGTAGGGAGGCAGTTGATCCCAGGGAGTCTCTCAAGCAGCGATGGTGACAGCATCTCGCAGGAGCTGAGGGGAAGCACCTGGGTATACCTGGAGATGGATCATTGCTCAAAGAAGATGGCAAGGGATGAGCCTTGTGCCAGGAGGCAGCACAGAAGAGGGGAGGAGTGCACCTGAACAGATAGGGGAGTGTGGGGCTGCAGGGAAGATGCTGCAGGGACAAGAGGAAGAGCTTGGAAGTTTCTTTTATTGATATGAACCTGCAAAGCGGGCAGTGAGGTGGAATATAAGTACTGCAAGTTCTCAGGCAGGTGAGTGAGCACTCAGGGGAGAGAGTCACTTTGCTCAGCATGTAGAGTTCCAGTTGCCTCTCTCAGGAGCAGTCAAGAGGAGTTTTCACTTTGGGGCTGGGCTCCAAAGGAAGGCAACTGAAACTGCTTCTTCTGATAAATCCCTAAGCATAGAAGGCTGAAAGAAGCTCACTGCTGTAACCAGCCAGTAATTTCCTCTGATATTTTAGCTGTTAAAACCAGTGAGTTTTATTTCCTCTGTCCACAAAACCTGATGGTATTTGTTAAACTCAGTTGCCAAGTTGTGCATTGCTTGATCAGCAGATGAGAAATTTGAGTTAATCCCCTTTCTTCCTCCTCTATTACATAACTGCTACAACCCCCTTGCTCCCCTTCGGACATCCAGTCATTCCACTGTAGGGAGGTCATGTTAAATCTACTGCCACATTGTTTGAGGAGTGGATCAGTTGAGGGCCACAGAGCTGTCCATTTGGAACTTTACATGAACACTCACTTTCAAGACAGAGCATCAGTCAACAGAACAAGAAATGACTCTCTTGACCTTGACAGAGCAGAGATGACTATTTTATAGCATGTGAGTCTCCAAGGTGAGGAATATTTGCTGCTTCATCCCTCCATCCTCCATCTCAAAACTTCATTTCTGGCAAAACCTTCACTTAAAACTAGCTCAATAAAATACACCAGAGGGAAAGGATCTGCACAAACACAGACAATACCATGACATTTGTTATTGTTTGCCGAGGAAGAAGTTGTCCCAAAGCCTTAAACTCAGCCTGTCCCACTCTGAACAGAACCTGTCATGGGTGGAAGTGGTCACACACGGCCCCTGCCCCTGAGACCCCAATACCTGCAGCTGCAGCAATGTGAATGCTGGCCCTTCCATCATCTGGGTGTTCCTTGTATAATTTTCCACATCTCATCTTTCTGGAATCTTGTCATTTCTCTGAGCAAACACCATTTCCTCATCTTGTTTAGCATGTGCAGAATAGTCAAAACAACTTATCTGTAGTTTTCTAGATCATCTTACTTCATGTTGTGGTCAGCAAGAAGCTTTTCTGTTGGGTCAGCTGAATATCAATTTGCATTAAAAAGCATTTGCTGTTTTGCTGGTAACGTTTTTCCTCCATTCCGAGATGAGTTGGTGAGATAAACAAAGCAAAGGGGATTTCCCAGAGTGCAGGATGTGGAGGCTGCTCGCTGTCTCACTGTGCAGAACAGAGGTGTGTTCCAGCAGCCATCTCCAGGTGCTGTCCCTGTCCTTTGTGCCAGTGGGGCAGCCCTGAGCTGTGCCGCAGGGGGAGAACTGGGGTCCAGGCCAAACTCCCTTACTGACTGTGTCAAATAGAACGGGTGATTGGGCATTGGAATGAGCTGCCCAGGGAGGTGATGGAGTCACCATTCCTGAAGGTGTATAAAAAAAGACTGGATGTGGCACTTAGTGCCATGGTCTAGTTGCCAAGGTGGTGACAGGTCATAGGTTGGACTTTATGATCTCAGAGGTCTTTTCCAACCTAACTGATAACTGTGATTCTGTACCTGATGAGATGCCTTGTGGGGTCTCCTCCAGTCCCTGATTTTTAATGGTAATTTTTCCATGGGTCTGTGCAGTAGGTGCACATGACAAAACAGCCTGCCAGCCAAACATGAATGGCTGGTTCACAGCTGAGGTTACCCGAGTTCCTGTTTGATTCAGAAGTGACTTTGGCCCAGTCCACTCAGTCCCTCTGTGCCCTCAGACATTTATTTCAGCAGAGACATTTGCTTGTGAGACATTTTCCTCCTTTAGTTCCCTAAATGTTATCCAGGATTATGCTCTGCTAAAACGGGAAAGTGCCGAAATGATGGTGTTGTTCCCAACAGGAGGAGCCACTGGGTGAGCACAGGGGGACAGCTCAGAGCTCTCTACTGCGGCAGTGCCGGGGTTGGCAGAAACCCTGTGATCCCTCAGGTTGTTCCAGATGGTTTTCCAGGTGCGTGGAAGGGAGTCACTGCTGCCAGCACCGGCTGGGAAGCACTGCCTGCTCCAGGGTGTCCTGCTGGGTGGTGATTAACAGCCCCAGCAACGCAGGATAAGCACCGGGCCGGCGGGTTCTGCTGGGAGCCACGAGGTTGGAGCACAGAACCTCTGGTGGACATGGGCAGGAATTCGTGCAGGAATTGCATCCACCTTGAGTCACGGCAGGAGGAGAAGGATAAACCTGTACTTAAAGCATTTTTCTTGCACATTTCTATTTCCACACAGGTTTGGCAGCGTGGAGCTGCTCTGCTTCCCTCACACTGCCCCAGCATTGCCTCAACACAGCATTGATGGAAAGCTGTTTTAGCATGACTTTGCCTTTCCAGTGCTCATGTCAAATGCCAGCACTTGCTTAGAGTTGTAGAAATAATGTCAAGCTCAAACCAACTAACTTCACTCACCCCACAGTTGCAGATTTGAACTTTTGTCTTTTGATCTAGCAAGTCTGATCCATTCGTGCCTGGTGCTGATGTGTCCTGGGCAGACCAGTCCTTAAGTTCTCCTCTCTTACTCATTACACTTTGGTTTCTGTGTAATTCCGGAAGAAATAATTAAATAGGGAAGGAAACAATTGCAAAATCAGATTCCAACTAGCACGTCTGGGTGACTGGAGAATAACAGTGTAAATGGATTAACATTCACAGAACTGAATTTTAATTAAGCTTAATCTGCTCTCTCAAACATACTAAATAAGTCTTTTCCCTGAGATCAGACGCAGATAAAAGGGAAGACAATGTGGCAGTGCATCTGATTTTCATTTACTCTTCCTGTAGGTCTCTGGTGAAGGCTGGCAGCTTGATGTCAGTTTGAAGGCAGGTTCCTGTGCTCTCCTCACCCTGGGTGAGCTCTCATCCTTGAAATCCTGAGACTTTTCCCTCCAGAGAGGTCCATTTTAGTGCAGCACCATTTCATTGGAACAGACCTTTGCTTGAACTGGCTAATTTGAACTAATTTGGTGTTTGTGTGTGCAGTAACTGCATGCTCTCATGTGAATTCAAGTGGTTATTGAATGCTCATGTGTGAACTAATGGGGTGCTCATGCATGGACACTAAACACTGCAATCCATGCTCAAAAGTTCCCAAAAGCTGCTTGGAGGGCACCTTATGGAGTCCCCAGCTGGGCTGGGGGAAGGACACACAGAGCACTGACTGTGCCCTGTGTATACCAGGCCACACAGGGCTCTGCTGGGATAGTGGGGCCACAAAGCAGAAGGATTGAGGGGCTGGGGAACAGCGTTAACTTGATGAGGAGACAGATCTCACTCCTTTGGGTGCCCAAACCTGGCGACTGACAGTAGGAACATTAGAAGAGCTGGAGTGCTCTGCATGGGGATGGGATGGTTCAGACACAGGTGGTCAAGTTAAGTCTTGAATATTGGACCTGCAGGGATCTGCAAAAAGTGTCTCACGTGTGGAACAGCAGCCTTGAATGAAGGACATTTGTGTGTGGAAGGAGGGATCTCCAGGTGCTGCTGCCAGGTGGGTGTTTTGCCCTGTGCCTATTCCCTCCAGGATGGCAGGACTGGGTGGGCTCCTGCCTGCAGCAGAGCCCAGCACTGGGGCAGAGCCTGGACCTGGGGCTGCTGATGTTGATGAAGGTCGTGGTGAGAACTTCTGTTGAGAGTAGCAGTGAAAAATCTGTCTCTGTGCAGTCCTGGTTTCCCCTTCCCTCCTCCAGTCCCTGTGCTGTCCTACTCGGCACGCAGCCAGCTCTGGATCCTGCTCCGGCCTTGGCCATAGGTGGGAAGAGGCAGCTGGAGTTGCTCTCCAGTAAACAGAATTAGAGCCAAATGTGGGAGGTTCCTGAAGTCACCTGTGAACTGCCTCCTCCCATTCCTGGACCCGGGCTGCCTGCGAGGCACTTTAAATTGCCACCTGGCACAGCCCTGGCCATAGACTTCGGCAGCATGATGGCACAAAGCACCGTCCTGCTGGGGCTCCTCGCCCTGTGGGCACAGCTGCAGGCAGCACCCATCACAGGCGAGTACGGGCGGGTGGGAACCCTCTCGGGGGCTTAAGAATATCTTTCCTCATTTTCATAGAATCACAGAATGGTTTGGCTTGGAAGGAACAAAGCACTGGAGGTGCTTTGCGGGTGCTGGCACGTGCCGGGTTGCTGCTATGAGGGTGGGAGCAGGATGGGTTGAGCCCAGGTGATATGGGGCTCACTGCAGTGCCACCGTGGGCCGTGGCACAATGCCATCTCTCCCTGACTCCCTGTGACAGCTGGAGGCACAGGTGGGTGCTGGCCCCAGGGCAGAGGTGCCCAGGACAGCCCCTCAGGCAGCGGCCCCTCCACAACGCTGCCTGGTGCTGGGAGGCACCAGAGTGGCCCTTGGGCTGAGTTGCCCCAGCTGTGAGGGCAGCAGTGGTTGGGCAGAGCCCTGAAAACCCACCAGGAAAAGCTCCAGAGGAGAAGGCAGCCACAGCTGGGGCAAGGCAGGCTGCTGCCTGGGAGCAGCGTGTGGGAGGGCAGCACTGGGCTGACACTGCTGTTGCTGCTCCCTCCCAGAGTTCCACGGAGAAGCTCCAGCCGGGTGGCCACCACCAGGGCAGCCCAGGAGTGCTCTGCTGAGTGAGAGCCACATGCCTGGGGAAGAGGCCAGCGTGGTGCCTGATCCACAGCCTGCCAAGGATGTCTCCTGCGGGAAGCAAGAGTTGTGCACGGAGCGGATGGATAAGGACCAGCTCCTGCATCAGTCTGTGCTGGCAGCTGCTGCAAATCCTGCACTGGGGAAGCTGGACACGGGGAAGAAACCCAGTTCAGGGGAAAAAACAGCATGTGGGGGAAAGACTGAGCCAAGGGAAAAACCAGGGGTTGTAGCAAAACCAGAGACTGAAGGGAAACTGGCACCTGGAGAGAAAGCTGTGCTGGGGGAGAAGCCAGAGATCGGAGCGAAGCCGGAGAGTGAGGGAGAGCCTGGGACAGGAAAGGAGCCTGGATCTAACCTGGGTGACAGTGAGAAGGATAATGTCAATGACAAGGATGGTGGTGATGACAATCGTGATGATGGTGACAGTGATGACAACAATGATAGTGACGATGATGGTGACAGTGATGACAACAATGATAGTGACAATGATGGTGATGATGATGGTGACAAAAATAAGCTTCATGATGGCAATGACAATGATGATAGTGACAACAGTGATGATGATGGTGATGAAGGTGTTGATGGTGACAATTCCAATAGCACTGAAAATGGTGACTCCAATAGCACTGAAAATGGTGACAGTGGCAACAATGACCATTACAATGACAGTGATGATGATGGTGATGAAGGTGTTGATGGTGACAACTCCAACAGCAATGAAAACAGTGACTCCAATAGTGATGAAAATGGTGATGGTGGCAACAGTGACAGTTATAATGATGGTGATGATGATGGTGATGAAGGTGTTGATGGTGACAACTCCAATAGCAATGAAAACAGTGACTCCAACAGTGATGAAAATGGTGCAGATAGTAGGGATGGGTATTTTAGATTGTAAGGGTGTAATTGCCCAGGGATTTCCAGGGATTTCTGAGTCCCTCTGTGTGGCACCCAGCTCAGGCTACCAGATTTCATGATTGATCTGTGCCAATAAATGTATCTGATGGAGATGAGAGCTTAGTGTCAAAAGTTTCTTTAACAGTTTGGTAACACAGATGAGACACTTGGTCACTTGCCCATTTCATCCTTCTAAACTCCAGACACTCAGATTTCACCCAGGAGCTCTGGAAGGACTAAGTAGTGAGTGTTAAATCTCCAAAGCGGATTCAAGTCCTGCCTTCTATGAGTTTGAGTTTTGTGGTTTTGGGATGAGAAATGTGCCAGGCATAAAGAAGGGGATGCCCTTAGCCAAGGTACTGCAGAACTGGCAGAAGATAGTTGACACTACTACGTGATCTCAAAAGTGCATAGTAATATTATGCCAGGCATTTTTACCTGAACCCAATTCAGGTAAAAAAACCAGCACGTGAGGGAAGACTGGGACTAGGGAAAAGCAGAGCTGGAGACTGGAGGGAAGCCAGAGACTGGTGGGAAGACAGTGGCTGGTGGGAAGTTGGCATCTGGGGAGAAACATGTGCTGGTGGAGAAACCAGAGAGTGAGAAGCTTGAGGTGAGAAAGAAGCCTGGATCTGACCAGGGTGACAGTGTGGTTGATGATGCCAATGCCAATGACGACAGTGATGGTGATGATGACGATGACAGTGATCATGACTATGGTGATCATGACTGTTGAAATTTTTCTATTTGAAAGTAGCCAAGTGCTTGTTTGACATCAGTGGCTGGAATTGTTAGGTGCAAATTAAACTTTAACTGAGTCATACGGGATGTGTTGTGTAAGTCAAAGATGGAGTGTAGTGAAACCGAGGGCTGACAACCTGAACATTAATAATAGAATAGACAAAGCTGTAGCTTAAGTATTATTTAAAAACTATTAGCTGGAGTGGACAGCCCATAGATTGTGGTATATGAACTACAGAAGTGACTGAAACCCCAACCAAAGCTGATCTCAGAGAGTGTGCAGGTGACCACAGGGCAACCACTTGGTAATGAAACAGTGAAGCAATGAAGAGGGAGAAGACCCCAGACTAACAATGGACTTGGTCTGGACTGTTGCATGAGGGATGGGGAGTTCAGATTAGAAGGGTCTAACTGCCCAGGGATTTATTCAGTGTCCCTCTGTTGAGGCTCCAGCTCAAGCTACCAGATTTCATGATTGATCTGCACCAATAAATCTACCTGATGGAGATGAGAGCCTATTGTCAAACATTTCTTTAACAGCGATGATGATGATGATTATGGTGATGGTGCTGGTGACAGCAATTGCACTGGTTGACATGCTGCAGGGTATGCAAGGAACATGTGAGGTGAGGAGACCCTGCAGTGGGTGGCTGCCCCTGACCTTCTCCTCTGCCTCACTCTGCCCAGGGCTGGTCCTGGGCACCAGTGCTGTTTTGGGCAGGACCTTTTCTTTCCTAATAAATCCCACATTGGCCACCAGCTGAGTATGACAAGCTGTCTTTGGTCAGTGCCTGGCATGTCCAGGCCATCATGGCTGCCCCAGCCCTGTCCAGGAACAGAGCTCTGGCATCTGCTCCTGCCCAGAGGGGGCTCAGCAGGGCCCTCTGCACAGAGACGTGGCTCTGTCCCCCATGGGAGACCACCCAGTGACAGCCCCAGCCAGGCACCTGTCTGGGACCTGCAGAGCCTCTCTGGTAGGGGAAAGCTCTCTGTGCCCCCAGCTCCCTGAGGCTCACTGGGTGAGCTGCTCCATGCCCAGGGGCCCCAACATCTTCCTAAAGCAGCTGCCATGGCAGAGCACAATCATGAGCCCTGAGGACAGGAACCCCATCCCTCCCACAAGGACTGAAGATCCTACAGAGGCTGGCAGGGGCTTGCCAAGGTGACAGAAAAAGCAGGAACCAGCCAGTGGTCATCACAAACTGGGTTTACTGGAAGGTGGGGGGCACAGAGACCCCCATGGTCAGTACAGAGCTGAGGGCAGAGATGGGATCAGGACGCTGGGTGCTTATCCAGCAGCTGATAGAGCCCTCCACGGCTGTGTCCGGCGGTCCAGCTGTTGCCTGTCTGTCTGGTGTGGGTTGGCTGCACACACTGGGCCCTCAGTCCAGGTCCATGTTGCTGCTAGGTGAATTCTGGGGAAATACAGGAATCTATGTCCAAGTCCTCACTTGGCAGCATGCCAGGGCAAAGCTGTTGGCTCCACAGTGGGGCCCTGGGGGTAAGGGCTCCAGAGACCTCACACACCTCTCCCAGGGAGCTGTGGGGGGTTTGCCAGTCACTTCTGCAGCATGCAGGGATGATGTGAGGGGATGGCAGCGCTGGGCAGGATGCTGCACCCCAACCGCAGTCACTCTGGTCCCTGTGCCCATGGCCCCACACCCTCCTGCAGTGCTCCCACATCTGCCTGTGCCCACCGGTGCCCACCTGCACTCACCTGTGCCCACATATGCCCACCCACGCTCACCTGTGCCCACCCACGCTCACCTGCAGAGACCAGGCGGGCGCAGAGGCAGCAGAGCCCCAAGAGCAGGAGCAGCGACAGCAGCCGCATGGCATGGATGGGCAGTGTGGGGGCTGCCCCTCTGGGCACAGGCAGGGTTTTAAATCCTCCTGGGGCAGAAGGTTGGTCCCCATGACCTGGCCCATGCCCCAGCACCTGACATGCTCCATCCAAGCATGAACTCCCCCACCGTCCTCCCCCTCCTGCAGGCAGCTGCTGCTGGACGAGCCCCAGGGGAAGCATAAAGGTGCTGTTGCCTGGTGCTGGGCTCTGTGCAGCCCC
The DNA here is from genome assembly GCA_026770055.1 of Myrmophylax atrothorax. Classification (NCBI taxonomy): domain Eukaryota; kingdom Metazoa; phylum Chordata; class Aves; order Passeriformes; family Thamnophilidae; genus Myrmophylax; species Myrmophylax atrothorax. The sequence goes on from JAOXXN010000252.1 coordinate 6,741,314, forward strand.
GAGAGAGCCGTGCTGTGCCGCAAGACCAGAGCAGCCACTGCAACCTCCTGCTGCGGGGCACAGGTACGGGACAAGTGGCAGCGAGGGGCCGGGGGACCCTGCCTGGGGCTGGCCTGGTCGAGGCAGCAGAAGTGGCTCCCTGGCCGAGCGCGGTGGAGCAGCTCGTGGTGCCCTGGCAACTCTCCGGGCATTGTTCTGCCTCTGGGAACAATCGCTGGTTCCCGAGGGATGTCCTGTGACCAGACACGGTCCACAGCCCTGCACTGCCACCAGCCCCTCAGCCCTGCATCTCCTGGCCAGCCCGGAGACCAGGACAGGACAGGGGGCATGGGGGCCTGGTGCTGGGAACAGGGAGGTGGGGGCTCTGCGTGGGCACCAGGACTGCAGGGTCACAGCACCGGGTCCTGTGTCCTTTCCGGAGCCAGAGCGACCCATATTCCTGTCACGCGGTGCTCGAGCTGCCTCTTGCCTCCTTCTCCCTTCCCTGGGGCTGACGGGATGGGCCATCCCGGACACGGCGAAGTGCCGGAGTGTTGCAAGGGCGGCGGCACCGGAGCTGCCGGGGCTTTCCCTGACAGCCCTTTCCGGGAGCGCCTGTCCCTGGCAGAGGCAGGAGGGCTCCCCACGCCCGGCCGGGCAGCTGTGCCCGCATGTGTGCCCGGCTGTGTGTGCGCACGTGCCAGCCAGGTGTGGACACCTTTGTGTGCGTGTGAGCTCCGCCGTGTTCCCGCTCTGTCCATCGGCTCCCCGCGTGCCCCTCCTGCCCCGCATCCCGGCCTGGGCAGGAGCATCCTCCCGGTGGCACAGCGCTGCCTCTGCCCCGCCCGGGGATCCGCCCTGGGAGGGCCACATTCCTGCGTGCTCCCGGTCACTGTTTTCCTCCTGCTGTGAGGGCAGGGCAAGGGCTACCTCGGGGGGGTTTCTGTCACGTGTAAACGCAACATCCACCAGAGAACAGCGACCTCTCACACCCGTGCCCCAAACCCCGGCAGCCCCAGGACCGGCTGCGCATCCACCGCGGTGTCGTCCCACCCGGCCACGCTGTTATTGCCGGTGCGGGGACAGACGGAGCTGCTCTGGGAGATGCCGTCAGTCGTTCCAGTGATCACTCGGCTAATTCCCTGGGGAGATAGCGGGAAAAATGCAGCCGCCGTGGATTTTGGCGTTGTGGTCCTGCCCTTCTGGGGGTGCGTGGCTGGGAGTTTCTGTGCCACCACGAACGTCCCGGATGGCACCAGGCAGTGGGAGACGCACAGAGGGTGGCCGCTCAGCCGCGACCCGAGACCACCACGGTCCGTGCGCAGGGATCTCTTTCCCACTGCCCACCCTGACCCTGCACTCCCGACCGCCTCCGGCGTGACCCTCCGGCTTTGCTCCCGCCTTGCTCAAAACCGGGCACGTCACCGTGTCCCATACCGGCGTTTCTGCCAGGATCTCGTTCTGGGGCTTTGGAGGAGAGGCACGAAAGTCTGCGGTGGGGGGTGG
>JAOXXN010000252.1:6742898-6756358 GCA_026770055.1 Myrmophylax atrothorax
GGGCGGGGGGCGAGACGGGGGGCGGCACCACCCTCCAAACCCCACCCCGAGTCCGCCTTTCCTCGTCCCTCCCCACGGAGCTTTCCTCGTCCTCCGCTTCACCCTAGGAACAGTAATTACGGCAGTAATTAGGAAGACAATTATTCCTGCAAAATGGGAACAGCTTAATCTGTTTCTCCCTGCTTTTGGCAGGTTTCACCCCACGCCCGCCCACGGGTGCCGGCGGGTGCCGCCCAGCCCAGCGCCCGGAGTGCTGCACTGCCGTGTGTCGGGACCCCATTCCCAGGGGATGCTCCCCACACCAGCACGATGAAACTTCTGGACCTCGACCTGCTGCCAGGAGCAGGTGGCTGCCGGGGGCACAGGGCACCGCTCAGGGCAGGCAACTCCTGGGAATGGGGCGGATGAAGGGAGCATCATTGTCCTAGGGGACCTTCAACAACCACGGCAGTGGGCAGCGAGGTGGTACCCACAGGCTCAGCCCTGTGCATGAGCCCATCCCTCCCAGGACACCATCCTCACTGGCACTGGAGAGACCAGCACCAACCTCTCCATGCCCATCCCCACCACAGGCTTGTCCCCGGGAGGCTGTGGCTGTTGTTGGTGTTGCCTCCAGCCCAGCCTGGGCATGTCACTGCCACCCAACTGAGCTCCCCAAGGGCCACACCGGGACAGCCGTCCTGTCCTACCGGTCGCCCTGGCTCGAGGGATGTGGCCAGGATGCCACTGGGGAGGCTGGGCCCTGCCCAGGTGTGGCTCATTACCTGCATGGCAGGAATTACCTGGGCTCAGGCGACAGCCCTACTCCCTCTGCCCCGCCTGCACACCTTAAATCCCAGCCCACCACACCCAGGGCCAGACCAGGCCATCCAGGGCACCATGGAGCTGCTGCCTGGCTGCCTTCTCCTCCTCACTGCCCTGCTCCCCCTCACCACGCGGTCCGGCCCAGCCCCACATGGACATGGACGAGAGGAGCTGAGGATGGGTGAGTGTGGCCAGGGCATGACCCGGACAAAGTGACGCCAGGGTGACACTGTTGCCCAGTGCTCCCCACTGCCCTGTGTGCTGCCAGGTGCCCACAGAGCTCTGGGGCTGTGGGTGCCCAGGGTCCAGCCCTGGGGCACTGAGGGGCTGTTGAGGTCCCTGCTCTGTGGGTGTCCCCAGCATTCTGGCCCCCATGTCCCACAGAAAAGCCTGGGTACTGCTACCACATCTCGGAGGTACAGGACACACCAGATGAGAGCTGTGGCGCCTGCCGCATAGACACCTCCTGTTCCCGCTGCACCCGCGATGCCGACTGCCCCGGCGTCACCAAGTGCTGTCCCAGCAAGTGTGGCTACACCTGCCAGGAGCCAGTGCTGGGTGAGGGCTTGGTGCCATGCTAGTGGGGCTCTGGAGTAGCAGGGCTGGGTGATTGGAGGGGAGTTGGTTCACACTGGGAAGCAAACTGAGAAGTCCCTGGGGTGCTTCTGAGGTCTTTCCAGGTCCTTGCAGACCATGGAGGGCACCACACTGTGTGGTGTGGGAGCACCCCAGCTGCTGGTGTGTGGGGCTGTGGGCAGGTGGGTGCAGGGCTGGCTGCTGGCACAGAGGGTTTGGCAGTAAGAGGGGACTGGAACTGTGCAGGCCTTTCCAGGGGCCCAGGAGCAGTGAGAGTGGTGGCATGCCCATCCTGTCCCTGGCTCAGCCTGTCCCCTTTGAACCATGCAGACTTCTGCTACCTGCCCTCAGTCTGTGGAAACTGCAAGGCTCTCTTCCGCCGCTTCTTCTTCAATGCCTCCAGCCAGCAGTGTGAGGAGTTCATCTACGGCGGCTGTGGCGGCAACAGGAACAACTTTGAGACCAAGGGCGAGTGCTCCCAGGCCTGTTCCCACCTTGGTAACTAGCCATGTGCCATGGGCTGTGTGCCACTGAGGGTGGCTGCTCTTGGCCCAGCTCCTGACTCCCCACGTCTCAGTTCCAGGTGACCAATAGTGCTGGCTCGGGGGCGTGGGGGTCTCTGCACCGCCCCTGCCCAGGGGAAACTGCTGCTGCTGGTCACATCCCCAACCCTGCAGGGAACCATTCTCTGTGGGGCTGGTGGCAATGAGTGCTGCTGGCTGGGGTGGCCATGCTGGGGGGCAGTGGCTTGACTAGGGATGCTTGCTGGCCCAAGGACAGGGACATGCATCCCACAATGACAGCACGGCTGCCCCTTCCTGTGCCATGGTGCCGGACCAGAGGAGCCCATCCCTCCCCTCAGGCTGTGACACTTCAATACAAGGGTGGGTCCTTGGATGAGCAGTCTGGGTCTTGTCCTTCCTGCTGGAGCAGGCAGTGCCCATCCCTCTGGGCTCCCCTCCCTCATGGGTGCTGGGTGCCTCCAGCAGCACAGCATGGCAGCCCTGGGCCTCACCCAGCCACCACCCTGAAGCTCCCACTGCCTCAGACGGACTCACAGTCCAGTCCTGCCCTTGAGCTGCCAACGTGACCTGGCTGGGGGCTGACACCACTGAATGGAGGAGGAATGGCCACTGCCACAATGGATGCCCATTCCCACCCTGCCCTGACCCGGTTCTGTGTCTGTGCTGCTTCACTGGCCCTGTAGCACTGACTCCGGCTGAACCCCCTTCCCTGGGAGCCACAGTGGATTCCAGGGCTGCTCCAGCATCTTGTGGGGCAGCTGGAGGTGGCCAAGCACACGCTTTATTGCTGGAGGTGGTGCGGAGGGGACAGGCCAGCTGGGGCCCATGACTGTCCCATGTCTCCTAACGAAGGTGTCTTCCTGCTGCAGAGGAGCTGCTCTCCCATCATGCAGCATCTGAAAAGGAGGACACATTTTTAGGGAGCCACAAGGCTGGAGAAGTGAGGGACTAGTGTCCATGGTTGCAGCCATGGTGGTTGTCAGCTCCATGAGAGGTTCATCCTGCTCTGTGTCACTTCAGATCCCCTGGCCCTGAAAGTGCATCTGCTGGGAGCAGAGCAATGGGGCAGAGCAGGAACTGGCCTCATGATGATGTCAAGCTGTGAGTGTGCTGAGGGCTGTGCCCTTCACACAAGTCTGGCTGACACCCTGCATGACCTGCTGCCAACCCTGGTGCTGGCCCATCCTTACCATGAGGCACCCGTGTGCAGACATGGCCACAGCCATTGCTACAGCACTTGTGGCCCCAGGGACACTCCTCATCGAGGCTGCAAAGGTCCAGGCATGTCCCATGGCCCCTGGGCACAGGGCACTCTCCGTCTCTGCCTGCAGGGCAGAGCACCGAGCCGTGGGGCACCTGGCTGGGACACCCCATGACTCCCAGCACAGCACCTGGGTCCTCTATCTCACCTCCAGGGGTGTCTGTGCAGACGCGGCCACAGCTGGTGTGAGTGCACCTCTGGCCCCAGGGACACTGTGAGTCGGCCTCGCACTTCCCCACACACTGCTCGGCTCTGTGGCGTGGCACAGCCAAGGCATTGTGCTCTACGGGCAGGGGAGGACAGTCACCTGTGACTCTCTGTGTGCTCATCTCTCATTCAGAAAGAGTGCCAGGCATGCAAAGAAGGAGTGGAGCAGATCATGTCTCTGGAGGGTGTGGGACCCCACGGGCACGTCCAACTCAGCAGACCCCACACAGGGTTCTGGTGCAGTCATGGCATGGGATCCTCGCTGGGATGGGAGGGCTGGGATGCCCCATGGTGGGGGGTGCTAAGGGGACCCTGGGGTCCATCCCCACTGGGCTCAGAGGGTACAAGGAGCTGACCTTGCAGAGATGCTGGCATGCAGACATGGCCACAGCCGTTACTGCAGCACTTGTGGCCCCAGGGACACTCCTCGTCGAAGCTGCACAGGTCCAGGCATGTGCCCCCATCTCTGGGGATGGGGCACACTCCCACTCTGCCTGCAAGGCAAGCACCCAGCTGGGGGCGGGGGGCACCTGGCTGGGGCACCTCACAGTGGGGCACCCCAGGGTGGCCCTGTGCGGCTCCTAAAGTGCCTGGCTGGCTCTCACCTCCGGGGATGTCCATGCAGACATGGCCGCAGCCAATGCTGGTGCACCGCTGTCCCTGCGGACACTGTGAGTCCACCTTGCACTCCTCCACACACCTGCCATCAGCGCTGCCCTGGCTTTCTGCGGGGGCACGGTGACCCACTGGCACCTGGCCGCCTTGGGGACTGGGGCCAGCTCCCCCTGAACAGGCCGTGCCCGCTACCTGTGTGCACGGCCACGCACTCCCAGCCGCAGCCCATGTCGCAGCACTTCTCCTCTCGCCGACAGACACTGTCATCCAGGCACTGGCTCCCGCGCCGGCGCCGGGGGTCCCAGCACGGCTCTGCCCGGGGGCACTCCCCAGGGTGCTCTGCCGGAGGAGGTGACCTGGGTGAGGAGGGGGTGCCAGCCCTGCTCTCTCGTTGCTGTCCCGTGCTGGTGGCCGCGCTCACCTCGGGCAGGGCGGGCGCAGCGCATGGCGCAGCCAGAGAAGCAGCACTTCTCCTGCCGGGGACAGTCCCTGTCGTGGGTACAGGAGTCCTGTTCCGGGCACGGCTCTGACGTCTGCTGCGGCCTCACCTTCGGGCACTCGCCAGGTTTGTCTGAGAGGGGCAGGAAGGGGCAGATGAACCACACCATGCTGCAGGCACCCCCTTTCCTGCAGCCTCGGGGCACCCTGATGGCTGCACCTAGGGAGTCTGAGCGCCAGCTCTATGCCAGCGCCATCCCACATCCTGCCCCCAAGGAGCTCTGATGGTGTTTGAGCAGTGTATGGCACCGCTGTCCTGGCAACCCTCTCCTCACCTGGTTCGGGGGCCAAGCACACCTGGCCGCATCTGCTGCTGCTGCAGCACTTCTCAGCCCCTGGGCACTGCCAGTCCCCGATGCAGGGGGTGCCACACGGGGCCATGGTTAGTGGAGCCTCCTCAGCCAGGGGACAGATGCCTGCTTTTCCTGGGGGCAGGAGGCAGTGGGGCTGGCTGCGCAAGCAGCAGCAGTGGGTCTTCCCCACCCAGTCCCACAGTTCCTGGAGCTGGGGGACACCCCTGCCTGCATCTGGCACCTTGAGATGGGGGCAGACAGACATAGTCACAGCCACGCAGGCAGCACTTCTCCTTGCCAGGGCACTCGCCATCGTGCCAGCACCAGGCTCTGCAGTCATAACTGGGAAACATTCCAGCACGGGCCGGGCAGAATCCATCCTTCCCTGCTGACACGGTGGGGAATGGCTGCAGTGCCACTGCTTGGAGACACTGCCTGGAGGACCAGGGTGTGTGGGACTGTTCCAGTTCCTGGCCCCCTCACCTTGGCTGTGTGTTGGGCACTGCTGGCTGCATAGCTGGTGACAGCACACGTAGGATGGGGGACAGTCCTGGTCCTGGAGGCACCCCCACTGGTGTGGCAGTGGCTGTTGGGTGGCTGGGGCAGGGCTGGTGTCCTCTACACAGTGGACCAGGCAAGAGTGGGTTGGTGGCCTCACTGTCCCCTCCCCACTGCAGCACCCACCTGGGAGCTGCATGGTGGGTCCCCCCACAGACCTGGCAGAGCCCACCCCGGTGGGCGTAGGGCGAGGAGCCCCCACTGCACCACAGCTCTGTGCAGTGGTGGCTGTGGCCCCATGGCATCATTGCTGGTCTCTGAGCCATGTCCCTGCCCACACTGCCCATCCAGTCCCATCCTGCCTCACCAGCTGACACTCCTGGCAGGCACTGGTGGCCACAGCTGTTGTTGCAGCATTTCTGTGTGTCAGGGCAGTCGCCATCGCCTCGGCACCGCTCCTGGAATGGTCTTGGCTGCACCGTGTGGCCCTCTCTGGGCTTGGGCTGGTCTGGCAGGGCAGAGTGAGTGCAAAGATTCAGCATTCTCTACCAGCCACCCTGCCCACCCCGGGGGTCCCCAGCCCTCGCTGTGGTCCACGCGCCTAGTGCCTGAGGCTACATCCCAGCCTTGGGTTTTCTTTCCCGGGAGCTGCTGGTGCAGAGGAAGCTGTGTGTGCTGCCCCAGAGGCCAGGGTGGAAGGAAGGTGGTAGGTGTCTGTGGCATAGAGAGTCCCCGTGGTGACCCAGGGCTCCCAGCTGTCACTACCAAGTCCTTACCTGGTGCCGGCTCCAGGCAGGCAGAGCCACAGCCCAGCGGGCAGCACTTCTGCATTCCCAGGCAGTCCTTGTCCTCCAGGCAGGGGAAGGAGCAGGGGGCAATAAACCCCTTGGGGGCTGCTGCCAGGCAGGCACCAGGCTTCTCTGCAGTGCCAAGGGGCCAAAAGGTGAGGGTGCACCAGAGTGTCCTAGGGCAGCACTGGGAAACCTGCCCTTGTCCTGTGCCTGGCCTTGGCTGGACCCCACCATGTGGCCCATCCAAGACCCTTCCATGTGCCCCATGACGGCGTTGGGAGCCGTGGCCAGGGCGCAGAGCATAGAGAGCTGCTCCACAGCAATGGGAATGGCACAGGGATGGGGACAGGGACGGGGGAGAAGGGTGCCAGCTGTCCTGGGACAGAGGTGGTGCTGTACCTTCTGCTGGGGGGATGCAGCGGAGCCGGCACTCCCAGGGGCAGCACTTGAGCCCAGCGGGGCAGCTGGAGTCGTTGGCACACAGCGGGGGCTCCTGGCGCAGGCAGCGCATGAAGTCCCGTGGACACCTGCCCAGTTTCTGGGGGTCCCCTGCAGTGGGACAGCAGCATCAGTGCAGCACCAACACCAGAGCCCCTCATGCTCCATCACTCAGGGAGCGGGGCGTGGGTCCCTTTGCAGGGGCCAGGGAACTGGAGTTGGAATCACAGCCCGGGGGGCTGGAGACACTGCTGCAGCACAGCCCAGGGCTGCTGGACCCCCACATCGAGACCTGCATGGCACCGTGTGGCATGGGGCCGTGTGTGCCCTTGCAAGGCAGCAAGTGCCATGAGGAGTGTCACTGGCACTACCAGGGCACACCAGCTGGAGGTCAGGGTTCCCTGAGCACCCTGCTGCCCGGGGCGTCTTCACTGCAAGCAATACACTCATCGCTGCTGCCTCCTCCTCTTCCTCGTCCTTCTCCTGGAACCCTGCACTCATCTTGGCTGTGCTGGGAAAATCGAGACAGCCCTGCCCTTGCTACAGGTGAGCTCCAGCTGGTGCCTGTGCCCGGCTCCTGCCACCAGCCGGGGATGCAGCAGAACCAGCCTGGCTGTGGCAGGGCTGTGTGTTTGGGCTACAAACAGACGCTGTCAGAGTTTCACTGCAAACAGCAGCTGTTTGGTTCAAACAAAGAGGCACTGGCCATTGTTTCGGGGTGGGCAGAGCCGTGCTGCAGCTGGGCACCACCGCCCCGGCATTGTCCCCTGGAGGGGGCCGGCACCCGCGTCTGTGCCCAGGATGCAGCAGAGCCTGCCACACGCCGCACCCCTGGGAGCCGGAGGCTGCTGCACACGTGGGGTGCAGGGGGTGCACACATGCCCCCTGGCTCCCCCAGGGGTGCACACATGTCCCCTGGCTCCCCCAGGCTGCAGAGCAGGTGCTGCAGGGCAGCTGGGACAGGGGCTCTGCCAGCAAGTGCTGTGCAGGGACAGAGAAGACACGACAGGGGCAAGGGGAACTGGGGTGCAAGAAGCTGCCCCCAGGCTGCCTGTGCCTGGCAGCTGCCAGCTTGGCTACCCGGTACTCACCTCCCTTCTTCTCTGGTGTTATGCTTGGCTCTGCCCTGAGGGTGAGGAGTCCCAGGAGCAGAAAAACTCCTGGGCTCATGGTGCTGCCTGGGACGTTGTGTCTGGAGCCAAGCTGTGGCTTGACTTAAAGTCTATGGCAGGGGTAACCGAGGTGCCAGGGTGGCTGAAGCTGTGCTGCTGGCTGTGGCAGCTGTGGACAGGAGGGGCAGGAGGAGGGGCAGTTCCCAGAATTCATCGGTGCCCTGCCAGCCATCTCGCTTATCTCTGGCTGAGCCCCGCTTTGGGGTCAGGGCGACCCACAGGGCTGGGGAGGGCAGCTGGGGTCGGCCACTGCTGTCCTCCATGGTGCAAAGTCCTGTCCCTGCTGGAGCTGGCTGCCACCTTTTCCCTGGGTTTCCCTCCAGCCCTGCTTGCCTCCCTGGAGTCAGGGCTGTGCATAGACCCCATGGCTTGTCCCTGGCACAGCAGCAGGAGCTGCCCGAGGAGTTCTGCCGGCTCTGCTGCCATGGTGCTGCTCCTCAGCCACTGCAGCCTCCATGCATGGGACTGTTTGGAATCCAGCACCATGAGTAAGCTGGTCCTGCCGTGGCCCCTGGCAAGTCAGTGCTGCTCCCTGTCCCCTTCCCTGTCTGGGTGCTTCATCTGTCTTTACCTGTGACTGCTTTTCCCAACAGGTTTTCAAACTTTGGGATGCAAATGAGCCCTTCCTTGATGCAAGGAATCTGAGGGAACTGGTTCTCCAGCCCATGACTGCTGAGGGGACATCAGGCAGCCCCTGGGCCTGGGAGCATGGTCACCAGTGATGGCTGGAGGACGCCCGCATGGAACTGGGACCCTCTGCCTGCCCCGGGGCAGTGCCTGCCTGCAGGGATGGCTGCCTGGCGCCTGCCTGCACCTCCCAGCCTGCAAGCAGCCCAGGCTGCTGGTGCCTCTGGGAATTAAGCAGAGAACAGGGATGGTGACCCAGAGCAGAGACAGCCAAGGGATGGTTTATTCTGTCTCAGTGCTGTGGAGCAGCTGAGGCCAAAGGGGATGCAGGTGTTTGTTTGCCTTGCACCAGGCTGCCAGGAGCCTTGGCCATGGGGTGGTGTATGCATTGTGCTGCCCTTGATGGTGTGGCTGGGAGCAGCTGGGGGTGCCAGTTACCCCATTCAGAGCCATCAGAGTAGATGCTGGTGCCAACCTGACAGTGGTGCAGAAGGTCCAGTGCAGGGACAGGCATGGGGAGCAGCAGCACCTCTGCTCACCCCAGTGATGAAATGGCAGGAGGGTGTGAGGTGATCTCAAAAAGGCAGCTCCTGGTGCAGCTCTTCCTGGCCAGGGCTAGGCTATGCCTGGAGGAGACAGGTGAGGTGGTCAGTGAGCATGAGTGCTCCCTCTCTGAGGGGTGGGGGACCCTGGGGTGCTCCCCCCATGGGCCTTCTTGGTCCCCTCCAGGCTGGACCCGAGAACCAGCAGGCGGGGGGGGAACATACCCCATAGTGGGGGGACACAGATCTGGCTGCAGCCCTGCTGGCAGCACTTCTGGCCAGGGGGACAATCCTTGCCCTGCAGGCACAGGAGGAGGCACTCGGCTGCCCCACCCATCGCTATTGGCTGTGGGGGGACAGAGCCCTTGCCACACTGACACATGGAGAGAGAGGGAGGAGTGAGGGGTTCAGGGCACTCCTCCAGCATGGGGGAGTTGCCCTTCTTGTAGGGGTGAGCTCCTCACTCAGCAGCTTGGTCCCGACCCTCCCATTGCCCCCAGGAGGGTCATGGTAATGGGGAGAGGGGCACAAGGGTCTCGGCCCCACAGGGTTCTGATGGTTTACCCTTGGTGGGTGGTTTGCAGACATGTCCACAGCCAGTGGTGCAGCACTTGTTGTCCCCAAGGCAGTCACCGTCGGTGTCACACAGCTCCAGGCAGGGACCCAGGGAGCCCCGAAGCACCATGGGGCACGTGCCAGGCTTTACTGCAGCACGGTGGCTCACTGGTAACAGTGGGGACCACAGCTGTGCCAGGATTCTGTGTCCTCCAGCCCTGCTTCTGGCACAGCCTCAGTCTCGATCCTGGCCCTGTCTGCCTCTCCATCCTCCTTCCCAAAGTCCTGTATTCCTTCAGTTGCCAGCCTCACACCCACACCCGTCTGACCCAGTGAGACTAGTTACAGCCCAGTATGGGATGCCAGTTGACAGCTGGAGTGGTCTCTTGCCCAGGGGTGTTCACGAGAGCCTGGTCTGGGGCCAGGGTGGGTGTGTGGCACCGAGAGGCACAGCCGGTGGCACACACTCCCTGGGGCCTGGAGAGCTGCCACAGCTGCACAGTCGGCTGGGCACAGCCGCTGCGGCTCGTCCGGCAGCATGGCCTGGCACACGCCAGGCTCTGCAGGGGAGCAAGAGCTGTGCTGCCACCAGTGCAGTGGTGGGCTGGAGATGGGGATTAGGAAGGGCTGGCAGGGCTGTACCTGTGTCTGGAGAGGTGCAGGCCAGCCCACAGCCGGAGAAGCAGCACTTGCCATCCCCGGGGCAGTCCCGGTCATCGGAGCAGTGGTTGGGGCAGGCAGCAGCGCTCCCCTGGGCACGCTTCCGTGGGCAGAATCCAGGTTTGGCTGGAGGAAGGGTTGAGGCTCAGCGTGCAGCCAGTCTGGCCCTACATGCTCCCCTGGAGCACGGTGGGGGCTGCAGACCCCTGGGGCTGTCCCGGGGCATCCTCAACCCAGCATGGGGACCCCCAGGCCACCTCACCTGGCTCAGCATGCACGCAGTGGGTGCAGCAGCCGCGGGTGCAACACTTCTCCCCGGACTGGCAAGTGGTGTCGTTGTGGCAGGTCGCCCCACAGCTTGGCCCAATGGCACTGCCGGCGCGGGGACAGTAGCCTGGGCTCTCTGCAGAGGGACATGCTCCATGCAGCCATGTGCCAGGGAGTGGGCCTTGTGCCAGGGGCACCAATACAGGTGCCAGTCCCCACTCACATCCCACCCATCACCCAGTCTTGGCACTGGCATCCCTCGGAGTGGTACCTGTGGTGGGCAGGAGGCAGGTCCAGGACTGCCCGCTCTGGCAGCACTTCTCAGCACCAGGACAGCTGTGGTCAGAGAGGCAGTAAAGCCCAGGGGGCCAAGGGGCTCCACTTGCCCCCACCGGGCACTCACCCGCTTTGGGGGGCACAGGCAGAGCAGCAGAGGTCCAGTGTCCTTGTGGTGATGCAGTGAAGGTGGGAGCAGTGCCCTGCTCCCCATGGTTGTATTGCTGTGCCAGCGCAAGCAGTGCCAGGAGCACCAGGAGGAGGCTGTGCTGGCCCAGCATTGCTCTGCGATCAACGTTGTGCATCTGGGCAGTTGGCTGGGATTTAAACCCTGCTGGGGTGGGGGCTGGCCAGGCCAAGCTGCTCCTTCTCATGGCAGCACAGTTTCAGCACCGTGGGAGTGCCAGGCATGAACAATTCGGCTCGGGGGAGACTCCCGGGGCAGTGCTGGGCTTGTGGCCCATGGCTGACACATCCTCTGCAGAGCCCTTTCCAGGTCACCAGTGGCCCGCAAGCAGCTGGGCCAGGACCCGAGCAGCACTTCCCAGAGCCCCAGCATTGTGAGCAGGGATGGGACACTGGGGCAGCGTCTTGTCCCCTGTGTTCAGAGTCCACCGGCTGTCTTGTGGCACATATGGAGCAGGGAGAGCTACTGTGGAGCTGTGGTGCTGTGCTGGGGTGCACCAGCCTGCACCACAGGGAGAGGGGAAACCAGCACCAGCCACTGGGCAGTGCTGGTCAGGGTGTGGAGCTCATTGAATCCTGCATGACAGCTCTGCTCTGTCCCCTGTCAAGGGTGGGGCCTCTGATAGTAGTGCCCCCTCTCAGACAGGAGGAACACTTGCTTTGGTCCCAGGGGCTGGGAGCAGGAGCAGGGCAGGAGCACAAGGGACAGGAACTCTGGAGACCTGTGGGAAGCAGGAGGTGCCAGGGAGAGCAGGACAGGAGCAGGATGAAGAAGGTGGGGAGGGAGCGGACACAGGCAGGCATAGGGCAGGGGTGCGTGGACTGCACTGCCCAAAGCTCCTTCAGGCTTCTGCTGTGGGCAACGTGCCACTGGCAGGTTGGGAACATGTAGGGCAAGGCAGGGTTTAGGTGATGCTCGTGTGAGGGCACATGCTGCAGCCTGTTTGTCTCCCAGCCATCGCAGAGCAGGGAGCAGGGAGTACCTCTGCTCTGATGGGACACAGCTGCACCCTGATGGCCCCACCCTGAGCATGGATGCATAGAGCTGGAGGAGCTGGCATGCCATGGGACAGCCTCAGGCAGGGCACAGGCTGAGTACCCTTGGAGACATGACAGAGTCAGTTATGAAGCTGGTGTTTGGTGGAGCCCTTCCAGGCATTTCCAGCACAGGATGAAGAGGCAGCCATGAATGGAGAGGTGGCCATGCAGTTACAGGGAGAGTTGGCCATGGCGCAGGATGGAGAGGCAGCCACGGCATCGCAGGGAGAAGCTGCTTTATTGGTGAGAGTGCAGGGGGCTGTGGCACGCCCTGAGCAGGGAACCCTGGGGAGGAAGCAGAGGCTGAAGGCTCCGAGGCAGGGGGATGATGCAAGGCCAGAGCCGGGGTGTGCGGGACGGGTGTTGGGCAGCAGCTTCCCCGTGGCTGGGCTGGCAGGAGGCAGCTGCACCTGCAAAGGAGCAGAGACTGTGAGCAGTGCAGGTGCTCGGGTGCAGCAGGATCCCTGGCGCTGGCATGCACCCAGCTGACCTCAGTGGAGGGGCGTCACGCAGGAGACCTTGCCACAGCCATTCCTGCAACACTTCTGATTCCCAGAGCAGTTGGCATCGGACTTGCACTGGTTGGCGCAGACGCCCAGCATGGGGATGCCTGGGCTGACAGGTGGGCAGGTGCCAGGCTTCTCTGAAAGGCAAATGGACATGGATGAAACGTGCTGGCCCTGGCATGGGGGCAGGGCACTCCCTGCAGCTCCTGGAACTGTAGGCATGGCCCTGGCCGCTTCCTGCCATGGAGGAGGGATCCTCCATGGTGACCAGCCTGTCCCCCATTCCACGGCTCTGCCTGTTGGTGCTCCTGCCAGCCAGACCTGATGGGGACACGTCAGGGAGGCCACATGGCATGGTGGTCCCCAATGGTCCTTGTGCTCAGTGGTCTTGCTGAGGGATACATGGCTGGCACTGGATGTGCACGCTGACCTGACAGTGGCCTTGGCCCTGCTGCCCCCCACAGCTGCCAGGGATGGCCCTGGCCATTTGTTCATGGCATGAGGTTTCAGCCTAGGCCTCAGCCGGGATCGTGTCCCTCCCAGACAACCTGTGCCTGGCAGTGTGGGACCCCTGCTCCACTGTCCCACTGCCTGCCATCAGCACTGGGATCCGGCTCTGCACTCTGTTGCCCCACACTGCAGCACACCAAGGCCACTGCTGTCCTGCAAGCGGCTGTGGAGACACTGGAACCTCCAGGTCACATGCATGTGTGTGCAGCTTTGGATCCCAATTCCTGCACCCCTCTCCAGGGGCTGCTCTCCGACAGGACTGGTGTGGTGAGTGTTCTCAGCCAGGCAGCTGCAGGGCTGTGTCCGGTGCAAGGATGGGGATGATGCCATCGGGATGCCTCCCCAGCAGAGGGTTGGAGCAAGGGCAGTGCACACATGCTGGGCTGGCAGCTGCCCACGAGGCTGAGCAGCAAACGAGCGCTGTGACGGGGAGCGGCGCAGACCCCCACCCTCCTCCCGGCCCCAGAGTCATTCGGGAACGTCCTCTCAGCCCCTGCATCACCGAGAGGAGGAGGAAGGGGTCAGTGTGGCCCGGTGGGAGCACATCCCGAGCCTGCCTGGCTCCCACGCGGCCCCTGCTCCCCAGGCTGCAGCCGCACACACATCGGGGGTGCCC
>JAOXXN010000252.1:6777113-6799224 GCA_026770055.1 Myrmophylax atrothorax
GGCTGGTGATCACAGTGGGGTTGGATCAAGGGATGGACTTGCTGATCTCGGAGGTCTTTTCCAACCCAATCCATTCTGTGATTCTGTGATTTCTTGTTCCTTTCTTTAGTGGGCCACTGGTTGCTCTGGGAGTGTTTGAATTATTGGTTGTTGCCAATGACACATTTCTTTCCAAATGGATCTATGTGAAATTATATTTTAATGTACCTAGAAGGTAAGTAAAAGGAATGTGCTTAAAAAAACCCCAACCCAATCCACAAAGCCCTCCAAGCAAATAAATTTTTCATTTCAAAGAATGTCTGGGTGTGCTTCCATGTCATGGCTATTGAATTATGAGCTGGGTAACTCCTTTAAAAGTGCATGGAGGCACTTCAGAAGAGTTTTAAGTCAGGAATGGACCATCCTTAATGGAAATGGCAGAGAAGGTGTGGGGAGAAAGGAGACAGATAACAGAGCTGGAGCAGCTCTGCCTGGGAGCCAGAGCTACAGCTTTGATTTGTGCTAATGTGTTGTCTGGGAAACTTGATTCTGCATCTTCCTTAAAGTGGGGACAGCGTGGTGACCCTGAGAACAAGGTGATCCTGGCCAGGCTGCTGTCCATTTGCTTCTTGAGTATAATTAACTCCTCAGGGGCTTTTAGGGGGGGGTCTTTGTGTTTATGTTTTTAGCATCTGAAGGCAGTGTTGTTTGGGAGCAGAGCTTTCATTTGCCAGCTTGTCCTTTGCATTGCCCTGACTCCCAGGGCACTCCACGGAACCAGAACCGCAGCAGGATCCCTTATCAGCCTGGAAGGGTTACTGCCCTCAGCATCCCCAAAGTTCCCAACCTGCCAGGGGGCTGGAAAATCCCCTCTTGATGCCCACAGTGGTGCTGGACCAGGCAGGAGAATGGCACTGTCACCTGCTCCCTGTGCACTTTTCTTTGGATCAAATCCCAGTAGGATCCCAGTGAAAAGCAGGGCCTGTGTTGGTGGGAGCCTGGTGTGGCTGTGGCTGTTTTAGACAGTCTCACAGAGCAGGACACTGTGGGCTGCCTGGCAGGGGATGCTTGTTTTATGAATTAGGCTGGATGCTTGATAGACCTGATGGGTTTACAGAATTATCTACCAAGTGACTTGAGCAGTGATGGGAAGTAAAAATATTTTTCTTACTGTTTCATTGTTCTGAACACTTACATTCCTTTTAAATTAAAGAATTAAGCTTTGTTTTGCTTTTGTTATAGAGCATGGACTACTCCTGTTTCAGCTTGGTTGTCCTTCAAAAAAGTATGAGAGACCAAACTTAATGTCTTTGTAGTTTTTGAAGGGAGAGTTTTTCCTTTTACTGCAAATGCTTTCATCTCTTTCTGCCTAAATTAAAACAGGGGATTGGGGTTAATGGACTTTTTCTTGTCCCTGGCAAATTACCTTTAATTTTGTCACTCAAACACAAATAGTGGAATAAAGTACCAGTTTGTTCCAAGCAAACCATGATGGTTTGGGCACTGTTTGCTGTGGTGCCAGTCCCTGCAGAGCTGCAGCAAGCAGCAACCCTGCTGTCCTGCCTGGGCTGGGTTGGGCTGGTTCTGCTGTCACGTGTCAGCAAATTCAGGCAGAGGGATGGGGGTGAAATGGGATGCACACAGGGATTCAGTATAACCTTACATGTGTCATGGGTAAAAAATTATCTGTTCCTGCTGCCTGCTGAGCGTGTTGGTCTGCTGGCTGTGACATGTGGGGCTGTCCCAGCTGAGTCAGCAGGTTGGGGGTTCCTGGTGGCCCCACCAGCAGGGCCACTGGCCACTCCCTGTCTGTGCACTCCTTGTCCTTGCTGCCTGTGAAGATATTTTCCTGTGAATCATGTTCATAGATCAAACAAGGTAGGATGTTGACACAGCTCTTGGCAGGGACATCCATCTACTCCTGTGATGTTCCACTTCACTAAATTAATTTCCTTTCCAGTTTTCAGAGGTGTTGAGTGTCGTGTAAGCAAATGTTTTAAACAACCCGTAAGAGTTCCTTCAGTATGGCTTGTGGTGTTGGTGTTCTGGTTTGCAAGGGTCACTAAGGACTTGTGCTCACTCACCTGCTCTGATTTCAGCCTAACAGAGGGACAAAGAGACCTCGTGATGAGGAGGAGGAGGAGATCAAAGCACGTCGGAAACAAGCCAGTGCCCGAGAGCACAGTCGGCTCCGGGAGGAGGAGTCTGCAGCTCTGGAGGAAACTGATGATGAGAAGAAGAAACTCCTTCAGATAATTGAGAGGGATGGAGAAGAGGAAGATGAGGAAGTGAGTCCTGTGGGAACGGAGAGGCAGTGGGAATAACCAAACACTAAACCACTTCTTTGTGATTTCTGTTTCTTGTCATGTAGATGATGGGACTAAGGTGATTTTCCTGCCCCCTCACACAGCTTAAGGTCATGTTTTTGCTTTCCTGCCCTGCAGCTTAGTATTTAATTTCAAATTTCTCAAATGTATCAGCTGAAGGTTTAAGGCAGGCAAAAGAGAGAGGAGGCTTTCAATTCTCATCTCTTGTGGAAATACCCAAATCACCTCCTAAAGTATGTTTTTAGGAAACGGTTTCTGTGTTCTAACCTATTTCCTAACTATTGTTCTCATCAGTACCCCCAGCCATGCAGCTTCTCCCCCTCTTGTAGCTGTGCAGCAGCAGCAGCAAATAAACAAACATTCTTCTGAACAAGGAAGGTCTTGGGTCAGAGGAGGGGGGTAGCAGCTGTCAGGGGTAAATGATTTCAAGCCTCAGAGACAGAAATCCAATGCTGCATTGGCCTTTCTGCCAAGGGCCAGGGAAAAGATCACTTTATAAATGTGACACGTGGATTGGTATAAATCTAGAAGATATTTGCTTCCTGCTGCCCGTGTCCTGTTTGATAAAAAAACAAGGGATATTCAGCACTGCAGGATCCTGGAGCTTTGTAAAATATCATTGTCCTCTGTACACAGCATTGCCAGCATCCGTCTCTGAGAATCCCCCTCCTTGTTTTGATGTTGAGCTATTGCCGTGACAGTTGTTGCTGATGGCAGGGAAAGATAATGCAGGATTTCTGTAGTGTTTGAGCTCCAGGGAGGATGGATGGACAGAGCCAGGAGTCTCCTCCCTGGCTGGAGTTTGTGGGTTCCTGCAGCGTGCCAGTCCCTCATCTTTGTCAAGTGGAGTCCTCCCAGCCAGGCATTTTAAAGGCTGGAAGTCCAAGGTTCCTTTTAAACTCAAATCATTACCTTGGACTGCAGTTAATGTAAGTGCCATTAAAATGTGCTTTGTCCCAGTAAATTTGATGGGAAGGAGCTAATCTGTAGGACACTGCAAGGCTTAATGCAAATGAAACACAAGATACAAAGCTGATCCTAATGGAGATATTGCAGTGATACACGTTAGAGGAAGCAAAGAATCAAAGGGGAGAGAGGGAAGCAGTGTCAGCATGTGTGGGTTGAAATCCCATTGCAGGAAGGATGTGCTATGGGCACTGTGGTATTGATTATCTGAATGGGGTGGTGACATGAGTGGGATGGCAATGAGACAGGCTGGGCAAAGGAATGAAGGAAATCCAATAGTCGTGGAAGGCTTGGGCTGGAGCTGTTACTGTGGTGGAGTTTGCTGAAGAAATGGAGGTTTTTTCTGTCATAGCAGATGGCTGCTTAGAATTGCTGACCAAAGACTTTCAAAGCCAGGAGCAACTCTTGGTTTAATCCTGAGCAGGAGGTGGAAACTTGGCTTGAGATGTGAGGGGGTCTGGTTTGGCTTTTGTTTTGAGAACTTTTCTTGAGCAGTGGTTGTAACACAGTCAAACAGAAGAGAGGGAGGAAGTTACAAAGGAAATCTCTGTCATCAATTTTTTAATAAAAGAAGTGCATTAAAACCATAAAACAAGGAAAACAGGGGAATGATGTTTGCAGTTGTCAGGGAGGCAGCTGAGGTTTATGTTGTTGTTGTACAGTAAATATACAATGCCAACAGAAAAACACCTTAGGAACATTTACAAAATAAAGAGAAAGTACTAGAGTAAAATATTGATTTTTTTTTTTCTTTAGAAAAAGGCTTTAAAATAGCAGTGAAAGCTTATCCAAGTGAGGAAAATGTGAAAGAACATGAACTCAGGGCAGTTAAATGTAGGCTTAAAAAAAGCAGTAGCACAAGGGACTTGTGCAGAGGAGCTCTCCGTGGGCACAGGCTGCGAGCTCAGGTTGGTTCTGTGTCAGGAGCAAAAAGCCTCAATATGTTGTGGTGGTGCCAAGTAATAACAGGTGTAAAAGAGCAGCTGGAGGGCAGAGTGGAGTGAGTCAGTGGGCAGTGAGGGGTGTGGGTGTGTGGCAGCTCCTGCAGTGACATCCCAGGGGTGGCCGCGTGTGCCGAGGGCTCTGGGCCTGGCTCCACTCCCACCACGTCACTCTGATTGCTCCAGCCATCCAAACCTCACTTTTCTACCTTTTCCAATTTGGTCAGGAGGAACCTTTGGATGAAAGTTCAGTGAAGAAGATGATTCTCACCTTTGAGAAGAGATCTTACAAAAACCAGGAGCTGCGGATCAAGTTTCCTGACAATCCAGAAAAGTGAGATCATGCTCAACTTTTTTCCTTTTATTTTAGGTTTCAGCCCTAAATCAATTTCTGGAATATACAGACATTTTCAGTTACATAAGGCTTATGTAACAGCAGGTATTGCCATATAGTTCTTCTAAACTGACATTATTAATTAAAAATGGCATTATTGGGGGTCTGGTGTGGCTGGTAAGTGGCAGCATGAAGAGGGTGATTTGCAATAATTAAAGGTTTCATCCCATCCTTTGTTGTGAAGGTGTTGTGCTTGCACAAGAGCCAGAGGTCTGTGTGGGGAGGAAAGAGGAAATCATTTTGTGTTACAGGGTTACCTGTCTCACTGAGTGCCGTGATGAGCAGAGTGGTTGGATGGGCACAGAGAGCCACATGTGGTGTGTGTGTTCTGGAGAGCCTCTTCCTCCCTTCAGGGTGTTCTGTTACTCCCATTGATTTCTTCCTACACTTGAGTGCCATTTTGTTGTTCATTTTGCTTGTTCTCTCCCTTACCCCAATTATTTTTCTGGACTTCAGTCTCGTACAACCCACACACTAATACGTGGTAGCCAGGAAGGGTGCAGTGCTCTGCAGAATTTATTTTATATGCAAGGTTTTTCCATGTGTAGCTACAGCATCTTGATTTTAAATTTTTATTGAAATTCTACAACTGATTTACAGAATTGGAACAAATCTGCTTATTTAGTTTATGTAAATTATATAGTAGAAAAGCTTATCCTGCTGTGGGATTAAACTTCAAGGGACAGGTGTAGGACAGGGAGGGTCAGAAATGCCAGGGCCATGAGCACCGGGGGTGGCAGGTCCTGCCTGGTGTCTCCTGGAAGGTGGTGGTCTCTTCTTGCCTGTCTGCTAACCATGCTTGTCTTGCTTCAGGTTCATGGAGTCAGAGCTGGATTTAAATGACATCATTCAGGAAATGCACGTGATCGCCACGATGCCCGGCCTGTACCACCTGCTGGTGGAGCTCAATGCTGTGCAGTCTCTGCTGGGGCTGCTGGGACATGACAACACAGATATCCTTCAGCTGTAAAAGCAGCTCTCATGGGGGAGGCTTTCCACAGACTTTGCTGTAATCTCTCATATCCTCTTTCCCAGGCTCCTGTTTTTCTCTTCTTCCCACCACCCTGAATTGAGGTGTTGGGTTTTTTTCCCAGTGAAAGTCTTCTTTGTTCAAGTAATATTGATTCTGATTTTTTCAGTGCTGTTATTTTCCTTTCTTGTTTCATGACCCTTTCATCTATTTTTGAGTGGCTCTGTTAGAGTGTGAACAGATGAGCAGCAGAGAAGAAGCAAAGGCCTGGGCTTAGCAGTGGTAACCTCTGACTGTGCAAACTTTGGAATATCCCCAATGAAAATGAAAGTGCTTTACCCCTTTTTGATGTGAGCTGAGCTGTCAGGCTGTCAGCTGTTTGTCATGGACTAGCTCACCACATGCTACACCTTAGTTTGTAAATGTGGTAGACTCTTCACATACCTGTAGTTTGGTATGCACAGAGCTTGAGGCTGCAGGTGGCCCCTCTGGTTAAGTAGATATCCAGAGACATTTCCATGATTAGTGAGTTCTGATGTCACTGAACCTGATCCCTGTGTGCACCTGGCTCTTGTATCTCTGAAAATCTGAGGGTGCCTCAGAGAGAGTTCCCTCTCTGTACTGTTGAAGATTTTGGTCGTTTTTATCATTTTTTGAGTGCCTTGATGCTTAGCTGTCAGCTGGTAACTGGAACTGTGCCTGGCTCACCACTGTGCAGGCTGTAAAGTCAGAGCTCAGCCCACATTGCCTGTAAAATATTCTACAGCAGATTAAGCTGAAAAATTGTGACATGACTTGGGAGATCACGTGTCTGTCCTGACAAACATGAGTGAGTGGAGGGAGCAGTGAAACCCTGTGGGAAGGGTGCTGGATGTCGACTTGGGTCTCCAGCAGGCTTTTCTTTTTCCCTTTTTATTGATCTATGGCCTTAGGAAAGTAATTTATTCTTTACTTCTTCATGTGTAAAGCAGATGATAACACTTACCAGCTTTCCTGAGGTGTTCTGGAATATACAATGTGAAAAGGCCTGTTAGTGCTGAATGTTGAGGTCTGATGCACAGATCTTGGTTTTCTTTTTTAGCACTTTTCTTTATAGCACTATCTGTTGAGAATTCCTAATTCATTCTTTCTAAGTAGGTGCAGTGATCAGGAGCTAAAACCAAAACATAAATATTTTATTGCTTGCCAGTTTTTATTAGAGAGCACTGCTTATGTGTTTGGGTATTTTGACTTGCATTTGTTGGAACCTTGATGTGGTGAGTGTTGGTCCCTGTAAAGCATAAACTCCACAGCCTTCCTTGTCCAAGACCTGTAAGGGAATGGCTCTCAAGTAACTGCCAACAATTCATGTTGTACAGGGGAAGCTCCTCCCATGCAAAACCAGTTTCGTGGCTTCTGTAGTTTTGTTACTAATTTTTTTACCAGACACCAGAGACTTTTTGTGTACTATGCAGTACTGTGCTGAATTTCTCAGTCACATGGCAAAAAGGAACTGTGGGAATATTGACTGGGATGGCAGAGCTGTTTTCCAGCTGAAGTGCACAAGAGTCCAGCTTGCTTTGTCCTGTCAGCCATGAAACGCTGTGTCCTGGGGTCACTGCTGCTGTCAAAGGCTTCTCAGGGTTTCCACTGTGAACTGTTTTCATTTGGTTTGCAACTTTTCTGTCCCTGAGTTTATGGGTAGAAATTTGGCCTGAGAATTGCAATCTTGGGAAAAGTGTATTTCTTGTTACAAAATTGCTGAAGTGTTTTGAGATCCACTGGAAGCAGGTCAGAGTCTGTAGTGCTTGGGCTGCTTAAGTGCAGAGTAGAGGCATGGTTAAAGTGAAGCATCTAGACATAAAACTGAATGGATAGAGCTCAAGTTTCCTAATGATGTTTTGTTAAAACAAATGGGAAAATATTTTTAAAATGAGTTCTTCAAGGAGAGAGCTAAACAAATGACTCTTCAGATGCCATTTAAATGTGGTGTCTTGAGGGACTAATGCAAGGAGACAAAGCAATGTCCAGGGGGAGCAAATAATCTGCTGAATGATTCATGCAGTTTTACACAAAACATGTGAATGAAAAATGATCACCAACAAGATTTAATTAATGGCAGACAGGAAAGCTTCAAGCAAAGCTTTGCTTTTCTGTCTCCTAAATTTCATAGAACAGCTGATAGTCTCACTGCAAGCCTCAACAGAAGCTCCCCAGGCAGGAATGCCCTGCAAGGTGAACCTTGCTGCTGAAGTTCTTTGCTGTGCATTGTCAGAAGAACCTGTTTGAGCTGTCTTTGTAACACCCAGGAGGCAGCAGAAATCTTCAGCTGGTTCCTTCCTGAGCCTTCCCTTCCATGAGTCAGTCAAACCCCATTCCTTCAGTCTGTCCTCATCCATCATGTGTGAGGCCCCTCTGTCCACCTCAGGGGTCCTCTGCTCTCCCAAGTCCAGTGTATCAAGGTCTCTCTGTTATTGGGAGAGCCCATAACTGAACAAAATATTCTGCAAGTTGCCCCATGAGTGCCAAAGAGCAGGTAAGAATTCCTTCTGTTGAGTTGCTGGTTTTGCTCTTGCTGGTGCAGTGCGGTCTGTGATGAGCCTTTATCACTGCAGTGTCACACAGCTGAGGTGACACTGCTGAGGTGACACACGGCTGTGGTGACACGATGGTGACCGGCCTGCAGCTCGTCCAGCAGAAGGTCCAGGCTCTCTCCTGCAGATCTCACCTCTCCATCAGCCCCAGTGCATGGCTGGACCTTGCTAAGAAAAGACAGATGAAAATACTTCTCCTGTTGCTGCTTTTGTGTCTGAGCAAATGCACAAATAGGAGACCTGGGAGCCAGTTTGTCAACCTGTGCACTTGAGAGAGATCCATCACAGGATGGTTATTTAGGACATGCAGAAAGCTACACCTCCTGTTCTACTCGTGGGACGTGGGCAGGATTGATCAGCGTGTCTGAGAGAATAAGGAAGTGGCTCTAATGAGCTGGAATACTTCTGGTCATACACAGGAGCTGTGCAGCAGGCAGGGGAGCTGTGTGTTATGCAGCCCAGAGTTAATGAGTGAAAATTGGGCTGGCAGAGGCTCTGCTGTTCCTGTGAGGGCTGCAGTTTGAGGTGCGTGCTGCCCTAATTGGGCCAGGTAGAGGGGGGTGATGGCTCCTGCTGCTGCCACTGCCCTCGTTAGGTGTGTGTATCAGGTTAGCAGGGCAATCACTGAGAGCAGAATACCCAAATCACATTATTATAACTCATTTCTCTTTGCTTGTGTTCAATCTTCACAATGCAGGATGGTGCCTCATTATACCAACTCCAGCATGTTTGATTTGAAAATAAAAGGAGCTACCATGAAGAAACAGTAGAATTGCCTGATACAGTAAACACAGGATCACATTTGTTTTTGTAATTCCTAATTGTTGGGATTCCCCTAATTTTGGTGCTTGTGGGGAGGGTCTGTTGCAGTAGTTTCTTTGCTCTTATGTCTGATCTCCTGTGCCCTGCTGCTGTGATTGTAATGCATTGTATCACCTCACTGCTAATGTGTTGCCAGTTGTTTTGGGTCATGTCAGGGACACACTGGCCTAAGAGCCATCTGCTCTTGATATTAAATGCGTCTGCCTCGCTGTTGGTTGTCCTTAACACCCAGCACATGTTTCCATAGCTGTGGTAGACTTGCTGCAAGAGCTGACTGATATAGATACTCTCCATGAGAGTGAAGAAGGAGCTGAAGTCCTCATAGATGCTCTTGTAAGTAGGAAACTTTGTTTCAGTGCCTCAATGTCTGCCTCGCAGATTGGTTGGTATTGAGCGCTCCCTGCATGGTTAACTCTCTGAGTGCCTCTTGGCCTCTGTGGGGGTGGATTTCCCTTTTTTGTTGTTTGTGCTGGATATCTCCTGCTCCCAGGCTGTGGGAGGAGGACACAGAGCCAGGCAGAAGCCCTCCAGAGAGGCAGTGCCCAGCCAAAGCTGAGATTTGTAGGTCTGTCCTACCCTGGGGCAGCTTCTGCAGAGGAATCGCAGCATTTCTGGGTTGCTGTGGCTGTGTCTGGTTCTGTAACTATTGTGTTGAAATTGTAAGATGGGGAATTACAGATTTTCTTTTGTTTGCTTTGTTTGGCTGCTGTTTCCTCTTACAATCCTTCTTGTCCGGTCACTATAATGTTACCTTCCAAAGGTTAATGACAGTGCCCAGAGCCTGGTTCCTCCAGCTGCCCTCTGGGCTATTGTTAATTACTCTGCCTTGGTGGGGAGATTGCTGGGTGAATGAAATGGGAGAGAGGAGCTGCTAGAGAAGATATTTTCAATAAAATGTGTGGAGAGGTAGTAAATCAAGTGAAGTTCTTTCTCTGTTTTCCTTGTCACCTGCCCACTGATAATAGCCAAGTTTTAGAGTTTTCATTGTCCTCTTTGAAAGAAACAGGTCAGGCCTATCTTGGGAGTAATGTTTAGATATCTGCTTTTTAGATTACATTTTTCTTCAAAGCCAATAGGTATAAGGTTGTAGGGTATCAGTGAAGGTTGTTGCACTCTATTCCACCCACAGCAGCCCACACTGGTGTTTTTTCCATGTGTTCACTGAGCCCAAAGCTGGTTAACAGTGTTTGAATTGGAGATGTTATTTTGTTTCACTTCCAAGCTCATGTCCACAACAGAAAGTTCATGAGTCAAGCTGGACTCTGTCCAGTTGCAGCTTTAAAGGCATATTTGTGGCTCTGTGATTTGGGGACTGCCCCCTGCCCTAGGGCTGTCTGGCTTTCCTTACCTCCTGAAGTCCACTTGGTGTGCTTTCATCTTGAGGGCATTTAAATTCAGGACTTCAGCTGGTGATTGTTCAGCTTTTGGGCTTGTATCTGCAGGTGTGAGCCTTGTCCTGTCAGCTTTTTGTACCTCTCAGGGTGGAAGGTACAACAGCAGTGTGGGCAGGCAGCAGTGCCCAGCTGAGAGTGGAGCTCCTCACAGAGCTGACAGTTTTCCCATCCACGGTGGTTTGTGCACCTCGCACTTGAGAATTCTGAGGGATTATAAATCAATCAGGCTGCTTCAGGACATAAGACTGTGACAAGGTGCAAGTTTACCTCCTGATGTTTTTCTGTTTAATCTGAAACACAAAAGTTGTTTAATTAATTAGGATAAACATAGTGACAGATTTACTCGATGATTCCTTCGCGTCCTCTGAGATTTTACAGCAAGGTTGTTCGTGTCTTCTGATCGTGTCTGGCAGAGTGTTTCAGTAGGGCTTGTTGATTTTTATTTTTTATTAACCCCTCCCGTCTTTCTTTCTCCTTCATCTTCCTTTTTTCATCTCCTTTATCTTTCCCATGACCCTGGGGATTCAGGTGGAGGGCCAGGTCGTGGCCTTGTTGGTGCAGAATTTAGAGCGCTTGGATGAAAGTGTGAAGGAGGAAGCTGATGGTGTCCACAACACCCTGGGTAAGTGGCTGCTGCGTGGCCCCTCACTGCTGTCTGTGGTTTGTTCAGGAGGGTGGGTTATCCCTCCCCTTCCTTTCCCCCTCCTCCTTTGCTCTGGGACTGCCAGTGCTGCAGTACAGGACCTGGTGCAGCTTTTGTTCAAGCACAGCTTGGACTTGCTGGTCCCTGGAGCCAGAGTTTGTCCCTTGGCTGCACAAGAGGTGCTTCTTCCCAAACTGGATTTATTGGGAGGTGCAGATACATGGATGAAACTGCACTGCACCAGAGGGAATCACAGAACTGTTCAGGTTGGAAAAGCCCTCTAAGATCACTGAGTTCAGCTGCTACCCCAGCACTGCCAAGGCCACCACTAAACTGTGTCCCCAAGTGCCACATAACACAGCTTTTAAATCCCTCCAGGAAGGTGCTCTGCTGGCCACGTATTTACTGTGTACCTCTCTGTGAGCTGTATTGTGTTTCTGTCTTAGCAATATATTTAACTTTCAGATAGTAAAACATTTGCATATCCTGGAAGGACATCATTGTCTCTCTGCTCCCTGATCTTTGCACAGCACAGAGCCTTTGTTTGCAGGATGTTGTTGGCAGTCAGACCATCATCTGTTCCTTGCACTCATTCAGGATGCTAATCTCCCCAGACTGGAAGAATGAGAGAGACTGGAAACAGGAGGTTTGGAATTTTTAGTGGGGAAAAATGCCTGTTTTCTGTGTCTTCTCAGGAATTGTGGAGAACATGGCAGAGTTCCGGCCGGAGATGTGCACAGAGGCTGCCCAGCAGGGCCTCATGCAGTGGCTGCTCAAGAGGCTGAAGGTGAGCTGGTTTCCCACCTTCCCTCTGCAGACCATCACTTAAAATAAGCCAGTTTTGTGTGTGTGTGTCTGTTATAAAACCAAGTTAAGGACGAAAAGTCACAATTCAGGGTCTGTGTCCTCAGCAGTTTTAGTTTAAACAGACACACTTCTGCCTTTTTGTAAATGTCTTGCAGCAGAAGTTGTCTCTCTTTTCATGTGATTCCTCTATGGTGGATTTCCGGTCCATGGCTTAGACCTGTAGGAATATAAAGCTGATCAGTGAGCAGGGTTGCTCATATTAACCATTTAGTGGCATTTGCTTCCCCTGTTTCTCATCCTTTTTTGAGTTTTGTGTGCTGCCTGTGTTTCACTGCTGCTGGAGGCAGCTTTTGCTTTGAACTCACCTAATTGCTGTTTGAATTAAAAGCTACTTTTCATACTCTGCATTTTCTTTAACTCTCTTGTGTGAAAAGATGCCTAAGCATTCGCTGGAAAATGCTGTAGGAAAGGAATAGTTGTTCGGCTCTCTCACAGAACTAGTGAGGGAAATTTAGCAACCAGATTGTGGCTGTTCCCTAGCTCTGTCAGTGAGGCATTAGCACTTCCATGCTTAAATGTCTGCATGACTGGAAAGCCTCTGAACTCCAGAAATGCTCTATCAGCTATGTAAGTGCAGGTACCCTTCTGTGCACCTCACATCCTTGTTAGCAGAAGGAACCTGTAATTTCTCACTACAGGTAGCAACGTAATTATGTTCTTTTCCTTAAAAAGAAAAGTGTAGTTAATTTTAGTCCAGGCAGGGAGGTACTGCTGCCTGCCTTGGAATTACTCTGGCAACTGGAAGACTGAGGAACTTGGGATAGGAAAATAATCCCAACTAGGATTCCAGTGCTTGGTGCCACAGAGTATGAATGCTCAAGAGCATTCCAAGCTTGTTCAGGGTGTGTCTGTCCTTTGTCCTGGCAGTGTTGTCCCTGGGTTGGGGCTGTGGGATCAGGCAGGGCTTTCTCCTGCCTGCACTCTGTTGTGGGGAGCTGATGAACCCCTGTCCAGGTGCTTTGCTCTTGGCAGCTCTTGGTCTCAAATCTCACGGCCTGACAGATGTGGTTGGGATTAACCCAGGATCTTGGCAGCTGGGAAGAGCGTTGTGGAATGTCTGTGGGATGAGTTTCAAGATCGGGTTTCTGTCTGGGTGGCAGTGAGGACATCTGGCACACAGCACAGAACATGAACTGCTGTTTTCTGACAACATTTCAGGTCACATAACTGTATTGTGACTGTCAGAGCTGCCTCAGAAAGCTCAGGTGGGGAGCTCATAGCTCGGTTCTCCAAACACAAGCAGGGTTTCCTGATGTTGTGTCAGCCCCACAGTCCTGCTCAGGGCAGGGAGCTGTGTGTTTAGGGAAAAAAATGGGAGACAGGTGATATGTTTTAAGCCTAGTATTTCTGCTTTCCCCCCTCCTGAACAGTGGAATAGAAATAGTTGTTAACTGATGATTTTTAAACTTGTTTTATTTTATGAATTCCTTCAGTAAACAAGTTTGTGTTAATGTTCAGTCTGTTTCTGTAAAGGAAGCAGCTTTGGCAGCATGCAGAAACATTGGATTCAGTTCAGAACCCACTTCAGGGATTTTATTTTTTTGTTCAAATCCAGCATTTTGATTTTATTACGTTTTTTTCTTTTTTAGCATATTTGAGTATGTAGGGAATGTCTGAAATGGAAGTTACGTGACTGTGCGGGCGAAACCCATCTCATGTTCTGACTGTGACACTGATCCTCAAACGAAACTCTGGCAGTTTCTATTTGATGTTGCTGTGATGTATGTTCTGAAATTCTGGTTTTGCTGACAGGTGCAAACTTTCAGAACAGGGATGAGCCCAGTGCACCCATGTAACATTGTGGAAAATGTCTCACAGGAAAGAGATTCTGTGTTGCAAACAACTGGAGGCTGTTCTCAAGGGTTTAGAGCCAACTTGGCCAAACCTACTGATGCAGAACAGCAGGAAGGATCACAGTGGAATTTCTATATGTGTGCATGAGCCCACACACGCCCCCCCATCACCCCTGAATCAGAGAGAATTATTACCCTTCTGTCACTGAGGCAAAATGCAGTTACTGCTGTTGTGTTTTGCCTTAAGTGTTGCTCGTACATTTGGTGATTTGATTAATGTGCTCTTCAAATCAGTGAGACATGGAGAGCTGTGCCCTGATGGGTCTCTTGTTCCTTCCCCCACAGGCTAAGATGCCTTTTGATGCCAACAAGCTGTACTGCAGTGAGGTGCTGGCGATCCTGCTCCAGAATAATGATGGTGAGCCATGCCCTGGTATTGCTGTCTGTGAGGGCAGGATCCAGGCTTCTCCCAGATCACAGCAGCCCTCTTCTGCCTCCAGCACTCCTTTGCTGGCTCTCTCTCCCTTGTGTGCTCCCTTGCCTCCACCCTCTCTTTCTCTGCAGCTTTTGTGCTTTGTCAAGCCGTATTGATTTTGTTTGCTGATGTATCAGTGTTAGATGGCTGTAAAATCTGACAGTTAGCTTCATTTTTCTCTCTCCTTTCCCCCCTTCCCCCCACCTCTGTCTAGACAACAGAGAATTGCTTGGGGAGCTGGATGGGATCGATGTGCTGCTTCAGCAGTTATCTGTGAGTAATTCCCACACCCCCTCTCTGCCATGGGGAGACTGGTGGGAGGGGTGGGAGGGATCTAGGATGCAGTGCTGCCCTAGCAGTGCTTCCTGTTTAGTGTGGCACAGCCCCTAAATCTCTTCCATGCAGTGTATCATCCATGGTTGGTGAGGCTAATCCCTGTTTTTAAGATGTTAATGTTGAGGGGCAGAAGTTAAATTTCTGTGTTACAATTTCATGGCAAGTTGGCGATAGGCAGAGTTGGAATTTGGCCTCCTGCTGAATTCTTCACTCAAGCATGGGGCTGCATTGTTGCCATGTCTGAGTGACCTGAAGGTAATGTGTTCACAGCTTACCTGTATTTCAAGCAGTGCTGCCTGCAGCATCCTCAGGTATGAGCTGTGCCCAGGAGTTCTCTGGTAATGAGCTTGTGCACATACTTGTGTGTGTGAATTTGCCCTTCCCCTTGGAGGCCCCGTGTGTTGTCCTTTAAGCCCTGCAGCAGGCTGTGGCACCTTTGTGGGTGCACAGTCGGGGCAACAAAGGGCAGCAGTTACAGAGAGGATGCAGCAGTGACCTGTGTGATCACTGGCTTACACCTGCCAGGTGTGGGAGGCTTGTGGTGCAAACTCTGTGTGTGTTCTGCCAACAGCATGGCCCAACATTTGGGGGTAATTTTGCTTTCCTTGTCATGCAGGTGTTTAAACGACACAACCCAAGTACAGCAGAGGAACAGGAAATGATGGAGAACCTGTTTGACTCCCTTTGCTCCTGCCTCATGCTCAGCTCCAATCGTGATCGCTTCCTGAAGGGGGAGGGTCTGCAGCTGATGAACCTGATGCTCAGGTACCCCATTAATGTTGCGATTTCCTTCCTTCTTTTGATGTAGCAACACATGTTCTGGCTACGTATTTGTGGTTTTCCATTTGTAAAATGTATGTGTTAGGATATTTGTCTGTCTTCTCCTTTTTTTTTCAGCAGGTAAGTTGGACCGTCTCAGACGTGGAATCTCCACTTCTTTAGCTTTGTTTCCTAAGACCTGGGGTTGCTGCAGTGGCTGCTGGACAGTTGCAGTGCAGATCTTTCATCTGGGTGCCTACCACAGAGAATGGTGTAGGTCAGGCCACTAATCCTCTAAGGATTTAAAAGACCTCTAAGAGGGCAGGAGACAACCTTTGGATGTCTCTAGGGAAAACATTTTTCCTTTTGTTCCACCCTTCAGGCTCCACTGTGCTGTGCAGCCTCTGAGCTGCTGCTGTTTTGTGGATGCTGATACAAGCACCACTTTACTGAATGGGGCATAAGTTTGCATTTCTTGTGCCATGGTTTGTCACACCCTTAACCTCTGGGGCTTCTGTGCTCTCTCTTCACTTCTACTTGCTGGCCTGGGCCCGAGTTGTGCCTGCTGGGCTGTCTGGCTCCCGGGACCTGTGGGAGGGCACAGCAGGCTCTGTCTGCCGTCCCTGGGGTGCCAGGCTGCGTGCTGGCAGGTTGGCAAACAGCAGCCAGGAGTGCTGAGCCCCTGCAGCGCGGGGCTGGGGAATGTGAGGCAGCAGGGAACTGAATAAATAACCCAACATGGATTATTCAAATAGGAACACTGGGTTTTCTTGAGGCTAATTAAAGGAAAGCTCCAAAACTAAGAACGGGAGGGAGGCCTCCCTCTGCCTGGAGTCCTAAGCTGCTAAGCCAGCCTTGCAGAACTAATTACTTGGAGTTCTTATGCCATGTGGGTGGGACTCAGTGTTTGGATTTTTAATAGCTTTTTCCCCATTTTTGGACTCTGCTGTTTACCACTCTCTGTACCAAGATCCCAGCTGGAAAATTACAACAACAGAAAAATTTCTCCCTGACTGCATTTTGCCCCCTGCAGTAGTTGCAGAGGGGTTGGGCAGAGCATGACTGATCTGCCAGCAGCAGCTCTGTCTGATGGGTGAAATTTCCAACACCTCAGGCTGTGGATGCTTAGAACCTGAACCCACTCTGCAGTTTGAATGGGATTGGTAAAGTGACAGTGTGAAAAAGAACAAGATTTCACAGAATGTGTTCTGGAAGCTTCTGTCACTACTGTCCACAGGCATGGATTATATTTACAGCTGATTATTTTTTTTTTAACTCTTCTAATGTAATTCTAGTGCTTAAAAGTTCTCAGAGGTGATCAGTTTTTCTTGGACAGTGTGGCTTCGGTGACCACTGTTGATGTTTAAATAGGGAGTGAACCTGGATGGTTGTGATCTGGAGCTGTACCAGGAGTATTGAACATCTGTATCTTCTTGATACCTTCATGATAAACAGCAGCCAACAGTTGTGATTGACCACCTCACCCACAAACAAGGCAGAGTATTTTTCTCTCCTGTCAGTGTCCTCTGAAGGCCAGGGACAGAGATCTGTTATGTTTTGGTTTTACTTCGGAGGTGGTTAATCATTGTACCACAGTCTGTGCAGATGAAAGGACAAATAGGCAAAGTTGAAAGTGTATTGACATGATGTGAGATAGATAAGCTGTGTGAGAATAAAGATATCAGGCTTGTATCTCCATTACTCTCGTAGGGAACACAGCATTCTGTGTCTGGTGCTGCCCAATCTGTCCAGCCCGGTCATTCCTTTATTGACGGTTGTGCACACAGACCTACAGAGAGGTGCTGCAGCTTTTGGATAAGTTTTTAGTGTGTTCCTGATATTCCTAGAGATAGTCATGAGAACAGCGTGGTTTCTGTTGTGCTGAGCCTGAAAATGTGTGGCCAGCAGCGAATGGTGATGTTGGATCACGTGAACTTCTAGTTTATGGGGGGACACTGGTAGTGCCTGAAAACGAGCCTGGTGGGGCTCATGTGCCTTATGTGCATGTCCATGGCCAGCTGGGACCTGGCCTTGTGCTGTGGTCTGTGACTTGCAGTTGACCCTGAGGGATGGGGCTTCACTTGGAGGTGAGCAGAGGGTTTGGGAGGGACAGAGCTGGTGACAGCAGAACTGCAGTAGGAAGTTTGGATGTGGGGTGAGTGTGTATAATTATTTGAGAGAGATAATTGTTTGGTTTACATCTCTGCACCAAGGGAGGCCCATCTATTTTATGTAGCAACTTTATCAAAAATAAGGTAGGTGGTTTATCAAGGTGGTAGCCACCAGTGGAAAGTTTAGAAATGTCCCATAGAGTTAAATTAAATTTTCTTTTTAGGTCAGGAAGCACTTTTTAGTGCTCAGTCCCTCAGCCCTGTGTACCTTACAAGGCCAAAAGAGAGGAAAACATGCTTGTCCTGTCAGCTCCTGGCACTTGCTGACAGGCAGCTTATTGCTTTGGCTGTAGGACTGTGTCAGGTTTGAGGAGATGCAGCTCCCAGGGGAGGTGTCGGGGGATCCTCTGTTGCACAGGGAACATGATGTGTGGCTTTCCCAGCTGTTACCTGAGGAGCAGGTGAGTGCACAGGGACAGACACAGCCCAGACAGCCCACGGGGACCTGTGGCATTTGGGCAGCACAGTGTTGTGTCCTGCAGCTTTTCCAAGGCTTTTCTTGACCCTCAATAAAGCTTTTGCTCCTGTTCAGAAAAACAAGGTGAAAATAGTCAAGACCATACAGCTCCCTGAAGCTTGACTGTAGCTATTTCAGGGTCTATTTTTTATGATTATTAAAATCTTTTTATGTTTTCTTGTCCTGCTGTTCCTAATGACCCCTTGGAAACTCAGGCTGTCTCTTTACTAAATCTTCTGGTTAATTAAACGGAACCATTTTATGCAGCACTTTTCCAGGGAATCGAAACATTCTGGTTTAGCTGGTATTTCTGAAAGTGAGGGGCTGTGTTCTGCTAATGTGGAAAGACCAAATAATGTCAGCACCTCTTCTTTTTGAAATAATAGATGTACCAAAAGAGTTCTCTCAGATATAAAGGTGTTAAGAGGAGGAGAACGATGGTTAGTGAATTAAGTTGTAATTCAGAGTCCCCATGAAGACTGAGGTGCCTCCCTGTTTGGTGATCCTCATGTATGCTTGTCTCTGAATTAGTGTTCAGCTAAAAGTTCCCTCGATAAGCACAGATGAGACTAAGATAAACTGCTTGCCCTCCAGCAGAATAAATATTTCAAATAAAATCAACTCCAGACAGTCCAGTCAAGGAGCTATTGATCTCTAAAAGCCTGAACTTAAACCCAATGAATATTCCAGAGCTCAGCCCTGCATAGCCTTCCTAAATGCTGATCAATATGCAATTACTTCCCCTGAAAACATTTCTGGTGTCATCTGGCCTAAGGAGTGCTTTATTTTTAGCTCTCAGTAGCAGCAGGTGGGGGTGTTGGCCCACCCTCCTGCACAGCCCTTTACCCTCGTGGGGAGCTCAGGCCCTGCTCCTCGTGGTGCCCCCACCACGCCATTGTGCCTGTCGGTGACTGCAC
The DNA here is from genome assembly GCA_026770055.1 of Myrmophylax atrothorax. Classification (NCBI taxonomy): domain Eukaryota; kingdom Metazoa; phylum Chordata; class Aves; order Passeriformes; family Thamnophilidae; genus Myrmophylax; species Myrmophylax atrothorax. The sequence goes on from JAOXXN010000252.1 coordinate 6,795,898, forward strand.
TGGGCAGGGTCACTGCCTTTCAGGCAGGGCTGTTCCTAGATGGTTTTTTAGTTTGCAGCTCTTAGGGGTTCACCACATTCGGTCTTTGCAGGGCAGTTGTTTTCCACAGGGCTCTGGAGGCTTTGAGGAGCCCCTGCAGGTGGATGTGGGGTCTGGGTGGCTCAGTCTCCAGGTGGGCAGGATCGGAGGAGATGGGCAAGTGCTTGGGGTGGAAGGTGGTGGGGCTTGTGACCATCCTGTCCTGGAGGGAATGTCCTCCTGGGCTGGCCTTTGGGGACACTGGCAGCTCTTGTTCTCCAGCTCATGGTAGCTCCTGCTGACATCCACCTGGTGTGGTGGGTTTATGGGCTGTATTAGCAACCAGTTTTTCACTTCCTGTTTCAAAAGACATTTTAAATTTTCACCTGGATGAATTATAAATTCCTGTGTTTTGGTTTCAGAGGTACAGGGCAGCTGGAGATAATTTTTCAGACCATCTCTGTGTTACTGGTGTGAGTTACTACCACCAGCATTCTGAGCAGCCATTAAAACAGAACAGCCCAGAGTCTGTATGTGTCCCTCCACACGTGATTTCTGCTGACAGGGTTTTTCATTATAGCTGACCAACCTGTGCTTACCAAACTTACTTATTATTACTTACTTTATTAAATCAAACTACTGCTAGATCTAAATTCTGATTTTTTTGGTGTGACAGTATTTGCCTTGTGTACCCAGTCCAGCCTTCCCTGCTGTTTTACACCAGTGTTTTATAAGGGAGTGAAGAAATAGTTTCTTCAGTAGCCAAGAAATAAGAAAATATAACAGTAAAATACATAAAAGGGAATAAAAATAAAATTGAAAATAAAAATAAATAAGAGGCATTAAAAAAGGAATAACCAAGACAATATTCTCAGCCACAGTTTTCAAAATAGTATTTGTTGATATAATGTTTTGTCTTCTAGAAGGAAAGTCTTCCTTAGAGCTTGTGCTCAGTATCTCCATCCTTCCCTTGCTGTGTTCCTTTCCCTTGTCTCTTTAAAGCAGCATGCTCCCAAGTTCCTCATGTCCCTGTACAGTTTAATTTGCCCCTTTCTTTTCACAGAGAGAAGAAGATTTCCCGCAGCAGTGCCCTGAAGGTGCTGGACCACGCCATGATTGGACCGGAGGGCACAGACAACTGTCACAAGTTTGTGGACATCCTTGGACTGAGAACCATCTTCCCTCTCTTCATGAAATCACCCAAAAAAATAAAGAAAGTTGGAACAACTGAAAAAGAACATGAAGGTAGGTGTGTGTCCAGATCCTTCTTATTGCCATGGAGGAGGTGAATGAACAACCACTGTCTGAAAAGTACCTGCATTGAGGAGGGAGAGGTGCAGCACCTCCTGCAGTTTTTGGGTCTGGCCGCTCACCCTGCTGCTCCCTGTCACAGCTGGCTGTTGAGGGCACACTTGTCCTGCTTGCTTTGGGATCAGCAGCTCCTGGCAATTCCATTTCGTGTGCTGTTAATAAGTTATTTTACTCCTGTAGGGTCTGTTGTTTGAAGCTCTCACTCTGATGCAAAACTCTTTTGAAAAGAGTAATGAGGCAACTACAAATGTCACCTCAAAAGCAGTGTTTTCATGGCTCTGAGCACTGAAGTGTGACTGGATGAACATCAGGCATTGCAGGAATAAACTGCATTGCTTTTGAAGTTTCTTTTTTTTCCTTTTTATATTTCTTTTTCGTCTCTCCCCTGGAAAACTCTTCTTTCACAGAGATCTCCTGTGGAGTATTACTGTGCTTACTGTGGGGCCTCATGCTGAGCTGAGTCTGGGGTCAGTCCCTACTGCTCCTGGAAACGTTGCCTTTCCCATTTTGTTGGTCGTTGACTATGTCTTGGAAGAAACTTTAAACACTGCCAGTGATACTTGAGGTTTTGTACTAGTTCATTGCTCAGCTCAGTTCCACAAAGGGTGAATATTGTCAAAAGCTGAAGAGGTGTCAGTAGGTCTCAGACTTGCCTTCAGAAAACCAAGGGAAAATGGAAGGAAACGGCAACAAACTGGGAGCTCTAAGCCCAAATCCCTTGTTTTTGTGCTGTCCTCGTGGCCAGCTGGGACTCAGGTGTTGTCCCAAGCCCAGGAGGGAGGTGCTGTCCCCACAGAGCTCTTTGGGCGCTGGCTCAGCCACTGGCCAGAACTGAGCAGCTCCTTTTCCTGTCAGAGCTGCCGAGCTGGAGGCAGCAGCCTGGGCATCTCCCTGTCCTCCCTCCTGAGAACCAGGGGTGGGCAGTGCTGTGGGCTGTGCACATGCATGGTGGTGCCTGCCTTCCCAGCAGAGGTTGTAGAGCAAGGGCTCCTCTGTCACCCAGCCACAGCCCCAGGGCAATTCACACCCCTGCTGCCAGTTCTGGCCACTTTATCTGCCTTGTATTTCTTGTCTTGGGTAGGTAGTGGTGAAGAGGAAATGCTGTCGTGTGGTCTGGGGTTTATGTAATGGAATTGCAGAGATAGGTTTGGTTTCTGTAGGTTATGTAATAAAATTGCAGGTTTATGTAATAAAATACGCAGTTGCACATAGATGGATTTAGGGAATGTTTTGAAATTTTCATTTGCAGTCTGAAAGTGAGGTTGTTTAATTCTTCTTACTGAGAGAATGCTCTAGCTAGAATAGGAGGTTTTGAGTAGAGACCTGGGTGTGTGGCTCATGGTATTGACTTAATTTTCCAGTTTGGGAAAGTGAGCTAATCTCTATCTCATCTGCTTCTTTTGAAGACTGCAGATGATACCTGTGTGCAGTCCTGGCTACTGGGAGGATTAGTCTGGAAAGCCCTGACAGGGTCCATTTCTCACTATTTTTGTGATAGGCTGGAAAGCCAATCTGCCCTCAGGAAAATGGAGTGATCCATGCAAACAGGCTTTATATCACACCTCCATCTCATTAACATGCAGAAGAAATGGAGAACATTAAGATGAGTCCAGAAATCAGTTCTATTAAAATAAACTCTCCCTAACAGGCTGTGGTAGTAAGTCCAATTTTCTTTGTTTTGCATCACTGGGCAGGTGAGTTACTGAATTTCTAACAATGGGAGTTAATGGAGATGTTTAACAGCATTCCCTGGAGCCCATCACGCCGTTGTCCTGACAGGGGTGTCAGCAGCACAGCTTTTACTTTGCTGGGTGTTTGCCCCAGCCATGCAGTGATTGCCCCAGGGCAGGAGCACAGTGCAGTCTTCTGAGTGCCTCTGAATCATAGAGTGGATTGGGTTGGGAAAGACCTCCGAGATCAGCAAGTCCAACCCTTGATCCAACCCCACTGTGATCACCAGCCCATGGCACGGAGTGCCCTGGGCTGGTGATCACAGTA
>JAOXXN010000252.1:6808883-6825022 GCA_026770055.1 Myrmophylax atrothorax
GAATTTTTGAATCCAGCTGTTTTGAGGAGGAAAACTTGTACTCAAACTGCACTTTTGATCTGGACAGTAAAACAAGATGAGGTCACTGAACCCCTTCTCAGTGTTACCCCCTTGTTGGCTTTGAAATCTGTTCCAAAGGGATCAGAGGTGATAATTAGGTGATTATCCTAATTGCCCTGTGAAACCCAGGAGCAAAGTCCATGAGAACATTGTTTCCAACACTAGATGCCTATCTTAGCACTTTTCTTAGAGTTTTTAGTCAATGAAAGTATCTTGTTCTCCTCTCAAATTCTTTAATTATTTCTGTAGGAAATGGTGCAAAATCCTGTGGCTTTTACCTCCCTCTAAAATGAGGTGTAATTATGGGTGGAAGCAATAGCCTTGGTGATCTCTAAAGATGGTAGGAAATGACAAGAGATGGTTTAATATTTTTATAGTTCCACAGAATATTGTGCTCAGCAGGTTCATTTGATAAAATATTCTCACCAGACACTTTGCACTATAATGACTTACAAATTACATGCTAATTGTGCTGCAGTTCAGCCACTCCATCCTTGAAAGCGAGAGGTGGAACTCCTAGGATGAGTGTGGTGTCCACAGGTGGGGACAACAGGTAGGGATTTGTGTCAGCCTGTGCTTTCTTGGTGTAGAAAGCCTGAAGTGCCTGGAGCTGTGTCGAGGGCAGGGCGAGACATCCTGGCAGGGACTGAGTGTGCAAGAGAGAGGAACACCCTGGTGTTCTGGAGCATGGCTGGGTTTGCATTATCAAGCTTTCCCAGCATATGGCCAGCAAGCCCAAGTAGGCCTTGAGTGTTCTTGCAGAGGATGGTTTTTAGCTGACTGCCCTGACACAGGTTCCATTTCATGTTGAGCTTGGAACAGGAGCCACTGCTCTGTTCTCTGCTCTGCTCTGTAGCAGCCACAATGAGCTTTTTGACTCTTGTGGGCTGAAGGCTCAATTTACAGAAATTCAAGGGAGAAATTCAAGTCCTTGTCATAGCAGAAGGGTCTGGTGTTTTATTCTGTGGTTCTGAGAGCTTCTTGATCCCTTTGGTATGACCTGGATGCTGTCAGCTTTCCCATCTCTGACGGCCTGGACTGGCCTTGCTGTCCCACACAGTGAGGATGTAAAATCAGGATCTTGTATGTGTTTGTTCTTGATCAGTGCCCATTCCTTTTGCTCTGCCAGTTGTGCTGTGCATGCTGGAAGGTGAGTGATAGATGAGGAAGCATGCAGAGAATCTACTCCACTGCCTGTTTGGAGCAGATGTGATCTTTGGTACAGCACTGGCAGATCCATCACGTTTTTAGGTTTGGAGTCTCTACCTGACACCTCGAGGCCTGTCAGTCCTGCCTCATTAGTGTGAGAGAAGCTCATTTTAGCTTCACAGAAGCCCATCTTATTGCTGTCTTCTCCCATCAGCAAGGGGCATCTCAGTACATATTGCTGGCAGATTAGAAATGGCACCTGAGCGCTCATTTGGAGGTTGGCGCCTGACAGCTTTGAAAGAGAGACCAAGTGGGAAGGGGGCTGCTTGGTGCCATACTGGAGGCAGAGTAGCATTGAAAGGGTGGCTTTGGTTTAGAAAAAAATTAAAAAGGACTGTGAAAAGGCACCTTAAACCTGTACTTGTCTTCTAATTCCTATCTGCTTAGTTTACTGGCACAAAATAATCTTCTCTGCTGAGAGGGGCTGTGTGAGCTGCCGCCGCTGTGTAATCAGGACTGCAGCTGCCTGGATCCAGCTCCTGTGATCGCTGTGCTCGGATCAGAATACAGAGCAGACCCGGCCTTTGTTTCCTGCCCTGGAGATCCAGAGTCCTGGCCTGTGGATGTTTTTCTGCTCAGGAATTTAGCACTGTGAGCAGAACAGCCACTGAGCCTGTGTGCAGTGTGGAGGGTGAGCAGTGGTTCAGGAGTGAGTGCCTTGTCTTTCTTGAACGGGATTTTTTGGTAATTCAGTCAGTATTCCACTCTCTCACCAGCCAGACTCATCATTGTTTAGCTTTAGAAACCAGATTTTATCAGATTCCTGCCATTTGGCTTGGATGTAGGGTGAGGGAAGTCATTCATTGCACAAAATTGGATTTTTCTATTTACTGGCAAGAGCTTGCATGCAGGCTTTGCCCAGTCATGCCTGTGCCCACGATTTTGAGAACCTGGAGTAAATGACAGTTGTGCATGTGCTGGAGTGGACAGGATCTGATGCAAAACATCACATCTCAGTGTAGCCAAAGCAGGTGACTTCATGGCACAAGTATCAACGAATTTTCTTTTAAACTTAACTTGTTCTTTCACTGGCAAACTAGATTTCTAGGAGGAAAGCAGAAATATTTCATTACCTGAGCTTTCCTCCCCTTTTCTGGAGGCAGTGGGAATCAGCTGTCCTAAGTCACTCCATCAGGTTTCTGTCCAGAGGGTGCACAGGGCTCATTTCCTTCTTGTACCTAAAACTGTAGACTTGCCACCAGATACAAGGGCTTGGCTTGACAGAGCAGCAGAGTGTGGCAGGCTCAGTGAGTGTTGGTGCTGGTGACCTTGTGTGTGTGTGTGTGTGTGTGCCTGGAGCACGTGTGCCCGAGGAAGCGTGTCCTGCGGAGCGTGGCAGGGACGGAGCGCTCGCAGGTGATGGCTCTAATGAGGAAATATTGCTCTGCCAGCACGTGCCCACCTGCCAGACGGCTGCAGAATAAATCTCAGAGCTACAGAGAGCTCAGGGGGCCTCACAGGCTGCTGCTCCCTTTGGTTAGGAATACAACCAGAAAGCAAACCCTGAAATGCAGAAGGTCACACTTGACACACGTGTTGGGGCCTGTCAGTCCCCGTGAGGACAGAGAGTGGGCTCATCCCAGAGCCATGGCCAGCCCAGTTCAGGGGAGGCTGCTCTGAGGTTGCTGTTGGGCAGCTCTTGCCAGTGTTTTGAAGCAGATGCTCTGGCTGGACATGAATGGAATGGAATGGAATGGAATGGAATGGAATGGAATGGAATGGAATGGAATGGAATGGAAGGAAATGGAATGGCCTCTTGCATTCTTCCTCTGGTCTTGCTGGTGAAACCCTTGTGAGCAGAGGAAGGATGGACTGTGCCTCAACATTCCTATGGGAGTCATCACACTGTCTAACAAACGCTGGCCCAGGCCTGCCCTGGCAGCACCCCTCACAAACACAGCTGGAAGAGCTGGCTGGGCATGGAAAAACTGTCTTTGTGCAGGATTTTCATATGTGTTTTCTCATCCATCAATTGATAATGAAGCTGAAAGCCTGGTAAGGCTGTGAGTCTGCCAGCGTCGTGTTCTGCACTGCTGAACAGCACCCTCAGATGGCCAGTAAAAGAGCAGGTTTTGTTCCATTTTGACAAAGAACTTGTAAATCACAGATACATGGGTTTGTTCCATAGTCACACTCTCTCACTGCTCAATGTAGAAATGTAATTTGTATGTTTAAATTAAAATTTTAACTTGCAGATGGACACACTTCACAACCAGCAAAGGCAAAACCTTCTTCAAAACTGAATGAAATGTTTTGTGAATGTAAATGAATTATTAAAAGTACTTCTTTGGTGAGAAATACATGGCTGATAATGTTTTGAGAAACAAAGCAGTTCTTAAGAAACCACCAATTTCACTGTTTGCCACTCCTAGTGGGTAGTGCTCTGAAATAATCCTCACACCTTTCCCTTGTGTGGCTTTGCAGGACATGGTGCGTCGGGGGGAGATCATCGACGATGACATGGAAGATGAATTCTATCTGCGCCGCCTGGATGCCGGGCTCTTCGTGCTGCAGCTCATCTGCTACATCATGGCAGAGATCTGCAATGCCAACGTTCCCCAGGTGAAGCTGTGTACAAGCTTGGCACATCACCTGTGTTTCCATCCATGGTGCAAACAAGGCTCTAAATCCTTGCAAATGCTGCCGGGTTGAATAATCGTCTCTCTCATTCCCTTTTTGGGAGGAAACCTCCTGCCCATTACACTTGTGTCCATACAGCTCTATCAAGTTGCAGCAGTTAGGAAGGCATTAGAGGGGACAGAAGTTGACTGTTGTCACTCAGTTCATACAGTCTGTGTGAGCAAGGTCAGGGTTTGAAATGGAAAGGCCCTGTTGATGCCACTGCTGAGGGAAGAGTGGAAGGGGACCTGCTCTCAGGAGGCCTCACAAAGGCACAGCTACAGCAGGTGGCTTTTCTTGATCCATCCAAAATGCTGCATCTCTGCTGCTGTGAATATGTCAGGGTTTGTGAATATCTTCTGTGGCTACTTGTACCTGTGCCATGTGCCTTCCTGGGTGTTCCTGAGTAGCTGCTCTGGGACTGAGGACTAGCAAGGCTGAGTTGGGTTTTGTGGTGCTCAGGTCTCTGCGCCTCCCTCAAAATGGGAAAAAAAGCTGTGGTTGTGCATGGATTTGTGTTGTATTGAAGATCACTTTATTCTCTTTCCTACCCCTCATCAGATTCGTCAGAGAGTCCACCAGATCCTGAACATGAGAGGCAGCTCCATTAAGATTGTTCGACACATCCTGAAGGGTGAGTTGAGATATCCCTGTGCAAGTGTCTCGTCGCTTCCAGGGGCAGCTTGGTCATGGCTGTGTAGGATGAGCCTTCACATGTAATTCTCCTTGGCTTCATGCACATCTCCAGGCAGCAGCTGAGCAGTGTTCTGAGGTCCTGGCGGGGCTGGAATCACCCTGATTAGTAGCATGCTTTGCTTTGCCTCCAAGTTAGGGCACTTGCTGTAGCTGCTGTCAGGGAACGGCACATCACTTCACGCTTCCATCAGCTCCAGCCTGGCTGGGATGCGCTGCTGACATTAATGTGAAAGTAAATATTTAAGGGAAGTGTCCATGCATGCTAGAGGGAAGAATAGTGGAGTCTCATCTTTCATTAACATGGCCCTGCACTTTACCATCTGCACCATATTAGTACCCGTGGTGTATTTGTCTTGTTCTTAGTGTCAGATTAATATGGATTATGGCATTAAAGTATCCTCCGTAGCTTTAAAATGTAGCTGTTGTGATTTGCAATCCCAGTTTTAAAGTACTGCTTGTTATTTTTAATGCTTATGTTGAATTAGAGCGATGCCTATTTGCTCTGTGGCCCTTCTCTGTGGCCTCCTGTCCTTCAGCAGCAGCAGCCAGTGCTCCTGGGGGAGAGGAGAGCGGGACTGGGGCTCTCCCCATGGCCCCTCAGCTGTGAGGCTTAGCAGGAGCAGTGGGGAACCTGCTGCCCAGGGAAGGTGCCTCCTCGTGGGATGTGTCTTTTCCCAAGGGGCTCTGTTGTTTTCAGTGAGAGGCAAGGAGTCTGTTTCTGTTCTGAAGGGAAAGGAAGGCTCTGACAGCATCCCTGGGGTACTGGCTGTGGGATCTGTTGTTTCAGTGTCTCAGCTTTCTTAGGGAGCAATGACTATGTTCTCCTGGCCTTTCCTTCCCCCCACTTCAACACTGGCAGGTACAGGCAGCTTTTTTCTTGCAGAAGCTGTCGGTTTTCTCCCATCTCATATGCAGGAAAAAAGGGATCAGAAGGATGGCTGGTATGACGAAATTAAGAGTGATTTTCTGACAGTGTGAGATTACTTGCAGCTATAGGCAATCTCTTTGGCCCTTGTCCTTGGCCACCAAGTGCAAGTTAATGCCTGCTGATGAGCAGGGGTGCTGGATAGGATGTCTTTTCTGATTTTAATTATGATTCTTGACAATTCCTGCCTGCAAACTGTCCATTTCCAGCGCAGAGTGTGGCACATGTCCGTGCTCAGATTCCCACACTTGCCCTGGGCCATGGGGCCCCGAGGGAGTTGTCTGCACACCTTGCTGGATGTACACACCTCACGGTCACGGCTCTGGGTTGTTGATTTACATACCAAGCTGAATTGGAGGGCAGCTGCATTAAAATTTCATCCGATTCTTTCTTTCCCAGACAGTGACTTGCATTGTGAAACTTCCTCCGTGTCTGTATCGTGTGTTGAGAGCTGAGGGTCGTGCTGTGGGCTGGGTGCTCTCAGCACCACATCCCCTGCCTGAAGGGGCACACATGGACTGTTAATAATACAGGGAATGGATCCAGAGTTTGGGGCTCTGACTGCAGCTCCTCCCAGCTTTTATGCTTGCCAGTTTTAGGGACTTTTGCCACCACAATAGTCAGGACCTTTGCAATAAATTTCTTAGTGGGCTCTTTGAAATCCCACAGTGGGGTCCTGCAGATCCCTACAGGCAGGAGCAGCACTGGGCTCAGCTGCTGTCTGGGCTCTGAAATTCAAGTTTTTCAGTAGTTACACAGCTCTGTCCACATCCATGGGCAGTGCAGATTGACCAGCTCTCAAAAGCAGTGACACCAGGGTCAAGCACCTGCCGCTCCAGAGGAGTCAGTCTGTTGGTCACAGCTTCCCATTGGAGCAGGGTTTGGATTGGACCCTGTACTGTGCTCTGGGGGCTGGGGCCAGCCAGGCACTTGTGAAACTTCACTGGAGTCAGAGATCAGGAGCTTGAGCCTTGGCTGGAATATTTCCGGGCCACTTTCCAACTTGCTCTCAGGACAGATGAGAGCTGGTTTATTTTTACTTTTCGTTCAGTGTTTTCCTCTTGTTCAGTTTTTATTTTCTATTTTTGCATACTAATTAGGTGCTTGGTTTTTTAGTTTGATTTTTATGGCCTACATATTCTCCATGTTTCTCTGGCAACCTGACAGCTGATGGATCCCTTGGGGTTGCTCAGAATTACTTACGATGCAAGCAAGGAAGCAAGACTGTTTTCTTATGGTAGGGCTTTCAAGGGGAAGGAGTGGGCAGGGAATAACGGGAGGCTCATTAATGCATTTCTGCAGGCTGACCAGTCCTCCCACACTTCCTTTTTCTTGAATATCAAGCATTTCTTGCAACGGGACAGTTAGTTTGTGCTTTGGAAGAAAACAACTGAATGGTGTGTGGCTTGGCTGGGGGGATGTTTTGGGGATGGAGGTTGGATTCAGGACAGTGGATGGTGTCTCTGTCTTGGAGCAACACCTGGTGTCCATCTCTCTCTGGGAATGGAGGGGCACAGGCCTCTCTGAATAGTGATGCTTGGCTCTGGAATGGCAAAGCTCCCTGTTCCTCCCTGATCCAGAGGGACCAGTCATTGGTCCTGGCTCCCTCAGGGAGCCCCTGCTGAGGCCTCTCCCAGGACACCTGGCCACACCTGGTGTCAGGTGAGCGGGCACACTGGGAGCCAGGCAGGTGGAATGTCTGCTGTGAGTTCCAGCCCACAGCTGTGAACATAGGGCAGCACCAAGGAGGGGTCAGTGTGCTGTGAGGACAGAGCTCAGTCTGGCTCACGGGCCCTCCGTCTGTGCAGGCTCTGGAGCTTCCAATATCCATTACAAGCCTCAGTATTTCCCAATTGATTTTTACTGTTCTGTAACCATTGTATTTTGTCTAATGAAGCAGAAACCAATCTCAGGCCCTTTCCCTTTGTGTAGCTACAGCAGTGTGTAAGCTCTGGTTAACTGTTGGCAGGAGCAGCTTACATTTGATTTTTTTTCCTCAGTCTCAGCGAAGTGGTGGAATTTTAAATAAAAAAGTGTAAATGCATGAAATCTCGGTCAGAGATTTATTTTTTAAGCCTGGTTCTGGGGGTTTTATCTGGTCTGCTCAAATGAGCATTAGCAGCTGTCGTAACCCAGTAAACAGGCTGCTGGGGCTTTGGTCTTACAAAGCCTAAATGTTTAGAAGGAGAAATGCTGAGCTTTTGGACAAGATTAGAGGAATTTGTGTCTTGCTTTTGTCTGGGTGATCTTGCTGGAACAAAGGAAGGGCAGTGTCATTAGTGGCACTTGGCAGTTCCCTACTTGAGCCTTAGTCCAGTCTGAGCACTGTCTGTCCTCAGGCTGGGAGTGGAGCACCCCAAGCCTGCTGCCCACCGAGTGGATGTCCTCAGACCACAACTGTCCCTCACCTGGGCATGGAGAGGCCATGGCAGGTGGGAAGTGCTGCCCTTGGACTGCAGTAAGCACCAGCACTCGCAGCTGCTGTGCCTGTCCCAGAGGCACTTTCCCTGATGGAGCTCTGGAAAGGGCTGCAGGGGACAGAGCCAGCTCCTCCCGGGGCACGCTGCTGACAGAGGGCTCTGGTACTGCCTGAGGGGACAGGAGAAACTGAGCTAAGTGCCAGCCTTGGCTGGGGAGGGGACCCCATCCCTGCACACTGGGATCCTCTCTTGCCTGAGGTTTGGATCCCTGATGCAGCAGTGCAGCCCTCTCTCAAGTGGGGCTGGAGCTGGGCTGCCCCAGAGCAGTCAGCCTGTACACAGGGAGCTGTGAGAAATCCATCCTTGTAGGAGCTTCTTGCTGCCTTGAAGAGTGATGGAGAGTGGCTCCTCCATCAAGGAAGGGTGCCCTGAGCTGGTCCCTTTACCAGGACAGTGGACAGGTGAGGGTCACCTGCAGCAAACCTCAGCATTACCACCTGCTCTTGTTACACACACTGGAGCAGTTTATAAATATTACAAAGATTTCTCCCAGAGGCCTGGCAAAGAGCTCTTCTGCTTGTGTGTGGAGAGTGAGAGAGAGTGCATGCAGGAGGGAAGACTCCCACTTCATCTAACTTCTCCCTGTCCTCGCTGCTTTCAGTGCTCTTATAACAAAGGCTTTGATGGAGCTCAGAGCATGTAGCAGTGCTAAACGTATAAATATTAAAGCAAAGGATCTACAGCAACTTACCATTCAGTGCTGAATACAAGCTGTTCTGTTTGTTTGGAAGAAGGGAGAGACTGCGAGCAGGCGGAGGCAGGGAGTGCTGTCTAACCAGCAGCCTGCTCCTGATTTCCTCAGATTTGTTCAGCTCTTTGCTTCCACAGCTCAAACCTGCTTTTCATTTCTTCTTTTTAAACCGTCTTTGAATATGCAGGTTCTGGTGGCAGGATAGGAGGGAGCTGGTGTGGGATGAGAGCTGCCACATCCAAGTGAATGTCAGGAAGGAGAGCTGCAGAGGGAATGTTTGGCTCCGTGGTGTTTGGCTGTGTGCATGGATGGGCAAGATCTTGGTCAGGGTCTGGTGTCCTCTGCCTGACAACAGGGAATGTGGTTGGTAGTTAAATCTGAACTGGTGGGGTTTTTTCTGTGTGGTTAAAAGCACTTGTAGATTGGGGAATTGGGGTCTCCTTGACAAAAATCCCCATTCAGGATGCTTGGACAACAGGCAGGTTAAACCCGGGACTGGAATGTTTTAACAGTTGTGTTGTAGCCCCTGCCTGACCTTCCCTGAGGAACTCAGCATTCAAAGGGACCCAGGAAGCTGGTGATGTCTGGTCTGTTTACATTTCTTGGGAATAATGCCACGATTCCTGTGCCAGAGAACTGGTGCTCCTGGGTGCTGGTGTCTGCTTGGGGCGAGAGAGAGCAGAGTGTTCTCTTGGTTCTCTTGTGTTCTCTTTGCTCTGTCTGCCACAGAAGCTTTAATGAGGTCAGCAGGTGTTTGTTATGCAAAGATTTAACCCTGGGGATGGGCAGGAAAACCGTTAGTGCTCCTTGCATTAATTCCCATTTGATTGTTTGCACTGCAGGTGGATGTAGATTCCTGCTGTGGTATCTGCAGGAGTTGTTGCCCATCATTCATTCCTGTTGCACTCAAAGTCTGTCTGTCTGTCTGTCTGTCTGTCTGTCTGTCTGTCTGCTCTCGCCCTGCAGAATACGCAGAGAACATTGGGGATGGGAAGAACCAGGAGTTCCGGGAGAATGAGCAGAAGCGGATCCTGGATCTGCTGGAGAATTTCTGAGGACCACGAGGCTGAACTCTGAGTCTGCCCACAGGGATGTGATGCCAGTTCTCCCTCTGTGTCTGCCCATGAGGACACGGCGCCAGTTCTCTCTCCTTCTGCCCCTCCTCCAGCCTCGGTTGCACGATGAAAGTGATGTTTCTGTGAAACTGCTTCTAAATGGGATTTGGGAGATATTAAAGATAGTTTGCTTTTTTTTAGCTCCTGGTTTGTTATTTAAGCAGTGTGCTGTGAGCAGGGCTGCAGCTGGGTATCTCACACCAGGTCATCAGGAGGTTTCCCTTTTTTTTTTTTCCCTTTTTCCCCCTAAGTCAAGCTGCAGGGATCAGTGTCAAATGATATGATTGTATGTGTTGGAAGGAGGGCAGGAAAGGGAGCCTGGATGGCTCAAGAGACTGTTTTCAGGTTATTCCAGCCTGATCCATTAATGAAAATGTACAACCCCTGCTCTGATGGGAACCAAGGAGGCTGGGGCAACGGTGTGTGTCCAGTTCAGCTCTTCTTCAGTGGCACAGGGACTCCAGGGATTGGCTGAATCAGCTGTTCCTGTTAAGTCTTCCCAAAGGCAAGTCAGAATTGATGGCAGGTTCTGCCACAGGTTGGTCACAGTGTCCCCTCCTGAAGGGGACATTGGAGTGAGTCTGCTGGGGTTTTACCCAGAACTAAGAGGCAGGGGAAGTAAACAGTGACATGCACAAGTTCCATCACCTTCCTTTCTTAGTCAGCTTTGAGGTTTGGCTGTGCTTGTTCAGTAGGAAACCATTGTTCTTGTTCCTGAATGGGGAGCCTGACACTCACAGCAGCAGCAAATCCCCAAGAGCAGAGCACTGTGGGGCTGCAGGGAGGCTGAGGGCAGCACCAGCAGCTGCCTGCCTGCCCCAGGGGAAGGGGCCACAGCTCATTCCTGTCACCCTCTGCACCACACTGTGATTTTGGGCATCATTGTCCCAGACCTTGGTGCTGCCCTGAGCTGGGACTCCCAGCTGGGATAGGAAGTAGATGAGAATATTTTCCTGCATCCCCTTTGCTGCTGCTGAAGTTAATGACTGTCATCACAAACCATCGCGGCTCCCGCAAGCTGGGCCGTGCCTAATTTAGAGAGATTTGCATGCTGGCAGCATTCATTTTTTATCTCCAAGAAAAATGCATTGTCAGGGAAGCTTAAAGGCTCCCTTCAATCCTGACTGCGCAGGCACTGCTGGCCTGGCACTATGGAGTGCTGCTGTCCAGGGGATCAGCATGGAAGTCGTGGCTTCAGCAGCCACAAAAAGCTGCAAAAAAATACATTTTTGGTGCAGAAGTTGTTTGAATTCTGCATTTCTTTCTTCTGTTAAGGGTGTTTTTTGCTTTACCTTTCAGATGTGTTTTAAGTTTTCCCTTGAATCTGGGAATCCTTCCCTTTCCTCACCATGGCCAGGGGAGTTGTGGGCACAGCTGATCTCTGGTTCCCCCTGGAAGGTGATTGGCTGTTCCCTCACACTGTGCTTGTGTTGGAAGGGCTGAGGAGGAAGGGAAGGATGGGAGGTGGAGGGTTTGAGGCAAAGCAGGAGGGGAACTTTGTGAACATGAAGGAGCTGTGACTGAGAAGTGGGGCCACGTATCTGTGGAAGAAAAGGACAGGGAGGGTCTTGAGAATAGTGCAATAAACTGCCAGAGAGCAAGGTAAGTTTATAAATCTAAACTTACATATTTAACCTGATTTTCTGTGTTTGCCACACATGTGTGTACATATGATCATTTCTGTGCATGTCTGGTGAGCTGGTGTGGGTGTGCAGTGCACGGTCACTGCTCTGAGTTGGCTCCTCTCAGATGGGGAAATCCTCCAGCAGCATCTGCTGGGACTGAAATCTGTCACTGCCACAGTGGGTTGTGCCGGTGAACTCCCATGGGAAGCACTCACTGCAAAGGACAGGGGCTGGAGGAACCAAGGCTGTGGTGCTGTGGCCTGTGGGTTCCCTGGACTCCCAGGGGAACAGGGAAGAATCCTGTCACTACTTCAAGTGCCAGCAGTGAGTGCTGTCCTGGCCACAATTTCCCACCTGGAATGGGTACAGTGGGTGATGGAGTGAAGTTGGTGGCACTCAGCATCATCCTGCAGGCTCGTGTTCCCTCTGCAGAGCTGGGGATGTGGTGCCACCCCTGCAGTGTCCCTTGTTCCCATGGCCCTGGTACTGCACCTGGAGAGCAGGAACACCTTGTGCCGAGTGTTTTCACTTATCTTAGTCTTTCCAAGCCAAAGGAGGTATTTGTGGGATTAGGGAATGGCAGCATGCCCATCCTGCCCAGCCCCTCCCAGCCCCCACTGAGGGTGCTCCAGATCTTGCTGAGGAATTTGTGCAGAGCCAGTTCCTGCAAATCAGACTTTTAAAAGATGGATGATGAATTATTCCATTCTCCTCATTTCCAAGCTCTTTCAGAGGGAGGAACTCCACTGCTCCAAAGAGCAGTGCCTGGGGGTCACGATGTGTTGGAGGGACTGGATGCAGCTTCCTGCCCTCTTGGGACACATGAAGTACCTTATCTTGTACAAAACCTTGGCAGAGCATGGAAAAACCACTTGATGTCCCCAGGGTCTGTTGGGTGCTGCAATGGGGTCTGGCTCTCCAGCACCTGGCACAGATGGGAGGTTGGAGCCCCCAGCTCCTGCCTGCACTCCCCCTGCTCCTGGGATCATCCCTATCCCAGTGCTGGTCTCTGGGCTTTGCCACTCCTTGTGGCTTGTGCCTGAAGAAATCCCCGCTCCATAAATAATTTCAGGAGATCAGTAATGAAATTTGGTGAGGAAAGGGATGTACCCTGAAGGATGGTGATGCCCAGTCAGTCGTGATCCTGGTGATCGCTCCGGGCCCTGCCACCCCTGCCCTGGCCCCACTGATGGGAAACACTGAATCCTCTGCCTCCATCCTCAGGATGGGCTGGTGGCCCACCTGGGCCCATAGTTATTAATTAAGGTAATTATTCAACTCCGTGTGCTGCTCCTGGCCATCTCCTTTGTACTGTTATGTTGAGCAGCACAGAAAAGCCTTGGAGGTGTGAGGATGGGTGCCCTGAGTCTTGGCAGCTGTGGAGAATGTTGTTACTCTAGTTGGGGGAGGATTAAAAGGTGGAGCTAGTAACAGATTTTCTTCAGGAAGCATCCATAGGCTGCAGACAGGGGGATTTGTGCCCTGGTTTAACAGTGGTGGTGTCTGTGGCCCTGGGGTGGCAGCATCACTGTTGGCTTTTGGGCTAAACCTGGGGCTTGGGAGGGGGTGCAGGAGCAGGGCAGCCCCCAGGCAGCTCCTGCAGAGCTCCACACTGCTGGGAGTGCTTTCAGGGCCATCTCATTGGGGGACAGGAGCCTGGTGGCTTTGGCTCCTCTATGAGCTCTTGGCATGTTGAGCCACGCACTCACCTGCCCGCTCTGCACTCAGGGTACCAGCCCACCCTCGGCACGGGGCAGCAGGTTATGCAGGGCAGAGACCCCTCTCCATTGCCCTCCTCACTGGGCCGTGTTTTCTTGTCTCTGATTGTGAACACATTTGACTAAAGAGGTAAACAAGAAAGTAATTAGAGAGAACATGATGGATGAGGCACTCTGGTGATGGGAGGCAGGAAACTTGCCCTCCAGGAGAAAGGAGCAGGGAGGGTGTTCTTCGGCAGGCGCATCTCCTCTCACTCCACGGTGCCCCACATTCCCCCTGCAGCAGATTCCAGGATGCATGCTGGGGCTCTGACCCCCAGGGACCCCGAAGGCTGCCCCAACCTCAGACCAGCTGTGGGCAGTGGCTGCTGCAGGCAGGGATGAGCCTGTCACCTGGACATCTGGGTTTGCCAGGGCTCTGATCCGGGTTTGGTGTAGGGTGCACGGGGCTGCTGAGCACCAGATTGGGATTTAAAAGCAGGAGGGCAGCAAAGGGTGGAGGAGATGCTGTCCACAGTCTGTGGGGCCATTGGCTGCTTCTACTCCACGCAGGCACTCACCCCAGTGGGGTTTGATTGGACTGAGGCCAGGCTGGGCTCAGCTGGGGCTGGGGCAAGTTCTGGGGGAGCCAGTGTGGGAAAAGGGGAGCAAGAGGGATGGCGACACCACTCCCATGGTGGGTAATGGGGTGGGAGTCATGTTGCTGGCAGTAGCAGGGAGGGCACCGATCCCAGTGGTGGGAGTGCTGGTTTCCTCCTGCTGGGAATGGCAGGAGCAGATGGCACTTTCTCCTGGCCACGGGAGACAGGCATCGTCCTCACTATGTGTCCAAATCCATCTTCAGCTACGGTCTCGACTGAGCCTCCCTAAACGGGGAAAAATGAGTGTAAATCATGGCTGAGGAACATCTTCTGATATCCCAGAGGAGGCACCGAGGCTGCGCTAAATACAGCGAGAGGCTGTCAGTGCTGGGAACAAACCGGCAGCAGCGAAATAAGTCACTTACACTATTGATTTTTTTTTTTAATATTTTTTTCCTTTAAGGCCTGGCTCTCAGGGAAAGCTTTTCTCCTGGGGCAGGAAATCATCTGGAGGGGGGAAGGGCTGGTTGGTTTGGGCATTTGATAGTTTTTTACATTTAATTTTTTTTAGTGCCTAATGGTTTGGAAAGAGGGAACTGTTCCACAGTGACGGACACCTGTGATGGTGCTCCTCTCCATTGGGAACCTGGCAGTGGGTTCTGCAGAGGAAGGAGTTAATGGTCTGGAAACGGGCTTGAGTTGTTCTCTGAAGAAATAATTCTTTTCAAGTCATTTTCTTCTGAATTTTATGCTTTAGAGAGTTCCCTGTGTGGGGGCTGCTCTGGGCAGGAGCCTTTGACTCCCACATGCTGTGTGGGTTCCTCGTACCTGTCCCACACTGCTCCTGGATCCCCAGGGTGGGGGTTTGGGGAGCAGGGCTGTGACCACTCCAGACCAGGCGGGGGACACTTCATATCTCTGCCCTAGGGGTGCTCTCACTTCTCTCCCAGCGAGGGGAAGGGCTGTGCTGGCAGTGACATAAAGAGCCCGTGCTGGTGCTGGTGTGTCTGGAGCACAGTTCCCTCTACCCAGTTCTCTCTTGCTCAGTCTCTTATTTTTTGATGCTGCTGTGGCTCACATGGTGTGGGTGGGTGGGTTGTGTTTTCCCACCTGAGGTCCTGCCCACCACGTCCCTGGCTGCCCCTGCACGGGGGGCCCCAGCCAGGCTGTGCCTCCAGGCTGGCTGTGCCGGGATGATTTGTGGAGGAGCGGGCTGTAATGTTGCCTGGCGGGAGCATTGTTTTCCTGCAGCGCACGCAGACCTTTGCAAATAATCTAATAATGCAGGAATGTCAAACTTCAGCTGTGGAAGGAAATCCTTTTATACAGGAATTGTCAAGTCTCTAAACAAGTATCAGAAATGAGCTCGGTATCAATGTGGAGGGTGTTTATTCTGCCCGTCAGAGAGATGAACAACCCAATTCACTCTCCCAGGCAGACGCAGATTTGAGCGTTGGTTCCTGGACCTCAGGAGAGCTCAGTGCTGAGCCTTGGGGTGCCCCCCATGAACCCTTAAAATGGTGAATTTCAAAACAATGCATGAGGCAGCCCCCAGTGCTTCAGCAGCTCTGGGGCTTGGGGTTTGGGCTTTTTTTTGGCCAGTTGCTGGGCAGCATTTGCTGTTGAAAGAGCACAGTGTGTGGATGGCCTCAGAACGAGCATGAGCAGCGCTTGGGAGCCAGCAGGAAGGGACCAACCCTCTTGCTTTCGTTCTGGGTGTCCTTGGGCTGTGCCAGGTTGGGCCATATCCTCGGGGCTGGTCCCTGTGCCCCAGTGAGCAGATCCTCCCAACTGCCCCACAGGGTCTGGGTCCTCCTGGAGCTGATGCCCTGTCAGCTGCTGTTGATATGGCTGATCCCCCATTCCCTTCCAACTTCATCCTGCTTATCTGAGCTCCATTGCACCCTCCAGCCTCCCCAGGTTGCCTTTGCCCAATGGATAGGTGTCCCAGGGGACACACATGTAAACCTTGTGGGCACACAAGCTGTGATCATGGGGGATGTGGTGCCACTGGGATCTTTGGTGTCACTGCACAGAAGCTGCCACTGGATTCCCCCATCTGGCAAGTGCCCCTCTGGGCAGAACAGAGTGTGGGCAGGAATGTGGCACTGACAGAGATACAGAGCATTTCATCTTCAAGAGTGAGTCCCTGGGCCTGTTCTGCTGGAACAGGAGCCCTGTGAGGGAGACACTGGCTGTTCAGAGCAATACCGAGTGTGCAGATAAGGGACCTCATTATACAGCTGGTGCCAACATCTCTGCTCCAGGAGCCACTGGATGTGCTCCCACTTCTGTGTGTGAGTGGCCTGCCCTGTCTCCCTGTCAGACACACAGGGGTTCACTGGGGCTGCCTGGCTGCACCTGCAGGCAGCACCTGCCCGGCCCCTCTTCGCTGATGAATTAAAATTGAGGAGGAAAAT
>JAOXXN010000252.1:6828744-6841131 GCA_026770055.1 Myrmophylax atrothorax
CGTGAGCCTCCCGGTGCCACTGCCGTCTGCACGCCGTCACCGGGTGCCTCCCGGTGCCTCCCGGTGTCCGCCCGGTGCCGCCGCCCGCCCCGCCGTGCGGTGCCCCCCGCCCCGGCAGCGGCTCCTCCGCCGCCTCCCGCTCCGGGGCGTGCTGGCTCGGCCGGTCGGGGCTGCCGAGTCCGCCCGGACCCACCGGGGCTGGGGAAGGGGAACCTCTTCGGCATCCTGCGCTCGCCAGTGGCGAACCTGCCCTGGCGTGGGGCCGGTTTCCCTGTAGGTGCCGGGAAGGTGAGAGGGGACCGAGCCCCCCGGAGGAGGCTGCCGAGACCCTCCTCGCTCTCTGTGGGGTGACACGGGCGGGTTCAAACACGAGCCCGAGGAGTGACCACGGGTGCGTGCTGGGTGCCCAGGCTGCCAGCTCTTCCCCTCTCCCGGCTCCGGAACCTTCGGCCATGTGGAGGGACCCATTCCCTGCCCCAAGGAGCCTCCAGGCACACGGCGCCTTCGGCCGTGCCAGGGGGAAGGTGTGAGGTGTCCCGCAGTTTGTGATGTCCCCAGCGGAGCGGTGCGTGGGCCAGCAGGTCCCCGCCTGCCCAAGGAGGGGGTGAGCAGCCTCTGCATTGGGGGGATCACTGCGGGAGAGTTTCCAGACCTGCCAGCCTGGCATGCCAGAAGGAGAGGTGGGTGAGGAGCCTCCATTAGCCGCTGCCGCTCCCCTCAGAAATTCAGCAATAAGCAAATAAATAGTGAAATGGTCGCTGCGAGGGAGCAGGGAGCCAAGGAGAAGAAATATTCTGGGAGGGCGAGTGCACTTTGGAGCCACATTACAGCTCGCTACTCGAGCAGTTCTGCAGCAACTCACTTAATCACAACAGAAACCTTTATTAACGATACTGAAAAGCAGTGAATAAGTGGGTCATGTATAATAAGCCATTTGTGTTCAGTAGGTGAATACCAATTTGATAAAAGCTGTGTGTGCTGAAAACCTGTATAAATCGCTGTTTAGCAGATCGGAGATTGATCATTTCATTACTGGCTGGTACAGCTTTCCCTCTGCACCGTGAAGAGTCCGGTGGGTCGGGGATGTGGAGCGGGAGAGGGGCCGTGGCCGGTGGGATGGATTCGGCTGTGGCTGGTGGGGTCGGGCAGGTCCTGCCAGGCTTTGCCCACAGCAGGCAGTGCCCGGAGCTTGTCGCCATCTCTGCCCAGTGCTGGCGGCCTGGAGGAGCCTCCACGGCACCGTAAGGCTCTGGGAGTGGGTTTGCTCTTCCTCTTAACTTGTCCACAGCAGATGCAGTGAGGGAACTGACCGGGAGCAGCATGTGCTCCGCAGGCATTGACAGGAGACCATGAGCACCCCTGGGGCACAAGCGGCTCCCCCATCCTGCCACCGCACAGTGGGCAGCGAGGCTCTGCTCACAGGGCAGCCAGGACTGACAAGTCAGAGTCAAACAAAGTCCTTTCCCTGCCCCCACAGAGAAGGCTCTGCCTTGGGCAAGGATGGAGACAGGATGGGCTCCATCTGCCCTGTGAGAGCGCCTGAGCCGCAGGATCCCTCCCGCCGTCCCTCCCCTCCCCACAGCGCTGCCTCTCCCGTCTCTCTCCTCTCCTCAGGCTGGCGCCTTCAATTATTCATGCCCCCCATTGCAGCCTGTGCACGCCGGGCTGCTGCCATCGGCTTTCACGCGGTCTGGCTGGGAAGCTCCAGCCGCCTTGCCAGCCTGCTGGCCCCGGAGCGGGGCAGGGGAGCGGGAGCAGCCCGGCTCCTTCCTGGCACCGTGTGCGGGCGGCATCGCCTCGCCGGCAGCAGAGCCGCGGCTGGAGGGAGCGGGCACCGGCTCCCCAGGGCACTGCCCTGCTCCGTGCCCGCACACCCCGGTGATTATTCTATCAATTACTTTCATAAACACTTTGCATTCTGCCGGATTTTTTCACACTTCCTGATGGGAATTCTCCACCCGATGTGTTTTTCCTGCTGCTGTTCGTGCAGTCATTCAACGCAATTACATCTGACACCTCTCCTCATCAAACGTCTGGGCTTTCTCTTCCCTTGAAGCCGCTGACAGACGACGGGCCAGACACTGGGAATTATTACGTTAGGACAGTGACAGCTAATTTTAATCATAACGTTCCCTGTGAGCGAGGCGGGAATCGGGAATCAAACCAACAGCCGGCACGGCTGTGCACGGTCTGGGAGCTGCAGGCAGGATGGCAGGGCTGGAGGGAGGACCCGGAGGGGGTCAGCGAGCTGGTTAATCTCCATCGTTCCCCTCTCCATCAAGGGCCTCTCCGGAGGCTGGGCAGGCACCCCGGCGGGAACCTGGTGGGTGCTCTCCCCTTCACAGCTCCTCTATGATTTTGGTTCACAGCGAGAGGGACTGATGTGCCTTGGGACAGACAGCCCTTCCTGGCCCCATTGCCAACCACTCTGGCTCTCTCCAAGCTCCTCTTCTCCATGCCTGTTTCCTTCCTGCAGGGTTCCTGCCTGCCTGGCTGCCCACTCTTTACTGCTCCATCTGAGGTGGGTGCCTGACTGGGCACCAGGGGTGTTGGCTGGGCTCGGCTGTGTTGAGTGCATTGGTGCCTTGTACCATGTGGTCCTTGTGGAGTTGAACTGGGATGAGCCCACCAGTGATGGGGCTGGAAGAGCCAGGCAAGAGGTGCCGTTCCTATGAGCACCAAGCATTGCTGGCTCTGTGGGATGGGACCAGCCCTGTGTGTGGTGTGGGCAGCTCTTGGCAGTGCCAGTGCCAGTGCCAGTGGCTCGCGTTTTGGGTCCTGGGTGTGAGACTGGTGGGGCTGACCTTCAGCAGGGCAAAGCTCCTGTCTGCCCCATCCAGTTCCTGCCTGCTGGAAACCATCTGCTGGCAGAGAGCAGTACCAGAGCGAGTGGTGGCTGCAGGATGGCTGCACATGCTGCTGGGGTCCCCCTGGGAGCTATCAAAAAAGGCCATTTTAGGGCTTTGGTACTTATGCTTTCAAATAACAGCTCTTCCTTGTGTTGCCTTTTGGGATGGAATTGTCTGAGAATCTCAACTTCCCAGAAGCCAGTCATGAGCAGTGAGTCCCCTTACCTGGGTAAAGCTTTCAGTAGCCAAGGCCAGGATAAGGGGACTCACCACTGGCATCTTTCCCACTGTGGCAGTAAAACCAGGGCAGCAGAAAGTGCTGGACACAAGAGCTGGGGCAGCCCACCTCAGTGGGGCCCTGCTGGAAATACCTGCAGGTTTCAAGGTTAATTCTATCTCCCTGCTAAGGTGAGTGCTGGCCTGACCACAGTCACTGAGTTAGCTGGATTTTTTCTGTTTTTAATTTATGCTGCAAATTTAAGCTCCTTCTGCTGCTGATATGACAGTAAATGGGGGCAGAGCAATGGCATTGCCAACTCTAGTGTGTGGCAGGAGCCTCCCGGCCCCAGCCATGGCCACAACACTCCAGCCTGACGTGTCCTGTGGGAAGGGACATGCCTGGATTGCTGGAGGAGAGCAGTGCTTGCCGCCCGAGTGCTCTGCCCGGCTCGGCTGCCGCAGCCGGAGCCACCTGCCCGTCTCACCGGTGCCGTGTTTATGCCGCGGTTTGCACCGCGCTGTGTTCGGTGCCCTGGGGTCGGCAGTCCTGCTCGCAGCCTTGTCAGGAGGAGATGCATCCACAGCTGTTAGTGGCAGTGAGGAGAGGAGGGAGGCTGCAGCTTGACCTGTGCAGCAGCCGCTGGCAACCCCAGTGTCCCTGTGGTGGGGACAGTATGGGTCACACAGCCAGTGCCCTGGGGTAGTGCCCAGGCCTTGGCTCCTGCATCCATCCAGAGGGTGCCTCCTCTACCTCCTGCTCTCCCGGGGTGTGTCCTGCTCAGGCAGCCCATGACAATGAGTGGGGGGTCCGTGGCACCCACGAGGATCCATCCGTCTCTGGGTCTCTGCTCAGTGTGTGTGTGCCAGGATGTGCCTCGGGTGCTCTTGCTGCCAGCCAGACATGGTGCTGCTGCAGCCGGGGCTGTCACTCTCCATCAGCCACACAGGTCAGGGATGTCTGGGGAGGTGAAGGTGCTGGAGGTGTTGTGGGCACCTCAGGAGGGTGCCAGCAGTGGTGACGCTGTCGGGCACGCTTGTTTTTCCTGCAGTGGTACAGCTCAAACCAAGCAGCTTGGAGTTGGCCCTGTGCCGGGGATGCAGGGCAGGGTTTGGGTG
This sequence comes from Myrmophylax atrothorax, assembly GCA_026770055.1. Classification (NCBI taxonomy): domain Eukaryota; kingdom Metazoa; phylum Chordata; class Aves; order Passeriformes; family Thamnophilidae; genus Myrmophylax; species Myrmophylax atrothorax. Next base: position 6,832,929 of record JAOXXN010000252.1, read on the forward strand.
GACATGCCCGTGGGCAGGAGCAGGTGTAGAGGGGTTTCTCAGCTCCCCTGACCCCTGTCCATGCCCAGCATGGGGCAGAGCCAGACTCCAGCCCTGCTGCCTGCCCACCTTGCCAGCCCGGCAGCGGCTCCAGCAAAGAACTCCAAGGCTGTTGGTCAGGGATATGCTGACTGCCTGACACTGCTCCCCCCCAGAGCAGGTGTCTGTGCTGACTGGGTGAATAACAGGCATTTGCAATATTTCATTGCCCTCCAATACACATTTGCACAAACATTAGCCTGGGTACATGCCCACAGTGCTGCTCCGGCCACGGGTGTCCTCGGTGCCTTGCGGGGGCTGTGGTGGGGGGCCATGGCAGCTGGGGTCTGTGGGTCATTTCCAGGTACTCTGGACAGTGCATGAGCTGCTCTTGCCCCAGCATGGGGCAGGTGGGGGCTGCCCCATCCCTGCTGCCCTCAGCCCGCCTCCATGTGGAGTGGGGTCGCGGTGAGGGATGGTGCCCACCGCAGGGAGGGAGCACACAGCCCGTCTGCCTCCAGTTTATGAGAGCACCAAGCTGTCCCAGCAGGCATTTTCAATTCCGTTTATCTGTGTTTCCCCATTGAGTTCATTTTATTTCCCCTGATTTTTGTTTCCTGGAAGATTTATTGATCCTGATGTTCTCAGTTTATGACAGGTAGCAGCCATAAAGCACGCGGAGCAACGGCCCCCAACGGCGCCCTCCTCCCGCCGTGAGGACACCGCACCAATGTCAGGAGGGGGAGAGGGATGGTGATGGTGTCAGAGGGGCCTGGGTGGAAGGGGACCAGCGTGCTGGAGGGGCCAGGGCACTGGCCAGTGTTGGTGACTCGTCTGGTGTTGGTGGGAGCAGGGTCCAGGTGCAGGGTCCATGCCTGGACATGGGCTTACTCATGGCTGGGGGCTGCCTGGCAGAGTCCTGATCCCCTCTGCCCATGTCCCTGTGGAAGGGCAGGGCTGGGGCCAGGCAGTGCCTCAAGTCCTGTCCTCACCACATCACCTCTGTCCAGGCATCTGAGATCCACAGTGTCCACTGGGGAGAGCACAAGATGTCACTGTAGGTTGCATCTGAGAGACATCTGTCCCCAGCAAAGCTGATGACCCTGGTGATCCATCCATGGGACCTGCCCTCCTCTGGATACACAGGAAGGTGGCTGAGCCCTGGGGTTAATTAATACATATGCTTCCCAAGTCAAATTGGAAAGAAAGAAGGTAATTGATTCAATCCAACTTTTTCTCTGCTCATCTGCCAAATTCCTGTCTGTGGGAGCAGGTTTTAATCATGCTCAGAGCAATTTGGACCTGGCTGGAGCTCTCAGGTCATCATCCCCCTCTCTGCACTGCTGGAGGTGTGAGACCTGGGGGGCTGGCATGGCCTCTGCTGGGACACATTGGCTTTGGCCATTGCTTGGTCCTGTGGGGCAAGAGCCTGAGCCTGGCTGTGGCCAGGGAATGGGTGGGTGAGTGCTGGTTAACAGCTGGACAAAACAGCCTCAGCACCACCATGGCAGGAGTACAGAGGAACCCTTTGCTCTGTGTTGAGAAGACCCTTCTGCTCCTCCCACAGCCCTTGGCCACTGGAGCTGTTCCTTCACCTGTGGCTCCCTCCAGTCGCCAATGCAGAACCCACGTGGCTGCTGGTGCTGAGTCCTGGGCAAGCAGGGAGTGGGAGCAGCACTGGGAACCCCCCAGGAGACCCAGCCTTGGTAAACCCTGGTGCTGGGTATTTTCCTCTGTTCCCTGCTGAGATGGATTAAAGGAAAGCGATAAGTGGATGGGATTTCTGTGCGTCCAGAGGGACGGGGAGATATTAGAAGTATTAACTTTTCGTCTGGGCTGATAATAATTGGTTTTCAGAGGGATCAGGGTTGGTGAAGGTTCTGTTCCCGACAGTCTGTGTGTCCCAGGGGGCTCTGGTGGCACCGATGGGACCTCACGGTGTCTGTGAGCCGGCAGCGCCGGCAGCGTGAGGTGGGGGGTGAAGTCGGGAGTCCCAGAGCAGCCTCTGCAGCCCGAGCAGTGCCGGGGCAGGCGGGGCGCTGGCAGAGCCCCGTCCCGGGCCGGGCCGTGCAGAAGCCGTCTCCGAACGTGGCAGCAGCGTTCGGCAGAGCCCAGCACGCCAGGGCCGTCTTTACGGAGGAACAACAATCTCTCCAGAGGAGATGAAAAGAATTCTAATTACATCTCCAAACAATATTTGTTTTGAGTGAGGAAAGCAAACCATATGGCGTGTGGGAGCCTGTTTGGGGCTGCATTAGTGGAGGATTTGTTTTTCATTTATGTCCTGATTTGAGAGAGATGTGATTGTGCTTTATTTATTTATTACACCTCGGAGGCACGTGGAGTCCCGCACTCACGTTGGGGCAGAGGTCCCAGAGGTGCTGTGAGAGCAGAGGGCCACAGGCTCCTGCTCCGTCCCTTTTCTCCCGCGTCTCTTTGCAAGGTGCCAGGGAATGCGGTGGCCGGGTGGCTCTGCCAGGGGTGGGGTTGGGACACTGCTGAGGGCAAGGAGAAGCTGGGAATGACGGGGCTGTTCGCTCTGCCGAGGGTGCCGGCTCTATTTGGCTGGGGAAGCATGCAGGCACTCCTGGTGCCCCGGCTCGCATGGCCAGAGGCGCCGTCCTGCCGGGCCCGTGGTGTGTCCCGCAGGCGCCCGCAGCCCCCGCAGCCCCCTCTCTGCCTCCCGCAGCTCTCTTCACCGAGATCCCGCACGACATGACGGCGCAGGCGGGCGAGGACGTGGAGATGGCGTGTTCGTTCCGCGGCAGCGGCTCCCCGTCCTACTCCCTTGAGATCCAGTGGTGGTACGTCCGCAGCCACAAGGACTGGACGGACAAACAGACGTGGGCTTCCAGCCAGGTAATGCCCCTCATCCTCCCGCTCCGCAGCAGCTCAGAGGGGCAGAGCCCTCCAGGCAGAGCCCTCCAGGCAGAGCCCTTCCCCGACTCGTCCAGGGGAAGGGGCTTTGCTTGCAGCCACTCTCGGGTTTTGGTGGGGGACCCCAAACTGCAGCAGCATCCTTCGTGCTGACCGGACTGCAGAGCAGGGTCTCACCCCTGTCTGCACGGACAAGAGAGAAGCCTGGGGGTCCCTTGGTACAGGATCCCGCGCTGCCCGGCATCCGGCTGCACTGAGGATGCTCCGGGGCCAGCGGGGCTGGGCTGTCCTGCCTGCCCTTCCCAGCCGAGGGGCCCCCGACCCATTCCCGTGACCAATCCGAGGTAGACTCTTTGTTTTTGTGCTTGTGCGTTTGCCTATCTCATCACCAGCTCATCCCTCCGGCCCTGCACCCTCCATCCCTCCCTTTTTCCCTGTTTCCCTCTATATTGGTCCGGCAAACAGCCGTCTCTTTATTTCTCTCTCTGTTCACACAGAGATAAGGGCCAAAGAATGGGAAGCAGCTTTGGGGATTTTAATGAGCCTCTGTTGTCCAGAGCTGCTGCTGGTGTTGCCATAAATCGAGAAGCCTCGGGGCAGTGCTGCCAAGGGAAGCATTGCCGGGGGCCAAGGGTGGTGAGGCCAGGGGTGTCAGGGCACTGGGAATGCCCAGCCGGAGGCTGCAGAGGAGGAATATGGGCAGCGATGGGAGCAGGTGCTGGCAGTGACACAGACAGGGTTGCAGGGACAGGGGGCACTGCTGCAGCGGTGATGCCGCAGTGACTGGGGCTCCATCCCCAGTCCTGGATTGGGGAGCACCCGCTGATGGAGCCGAGTGCAGGGGGACCTGTGGGTGACCACCCTGTGCCCTCTGGCCGCTGGGGTTCCTCCCATCCCGGGTGCCCCGTGTGGTTCCATCTGCCCTGGCGGTCTGAGCCTCCCCTTCTCCTCCTTGCCTGGGGCAGCCATTCTGGGGGTGGGAAGGGGTCCGGTGGGCTCCCCCCTACTCCCAGCCGAGCTGACCACTTCTCTTCCCTCTCTGGTCTCCCCCATCCTGGTTCTCCCACAGCTGAAATCATCACCGCCAGAGGAGCCTGGGAAGGACGCGACCAAAATCAGTGTGAGTTTGTGTGACAGTTCTTGTGGGGGCTGTGCCTGAGGGCTCACTGGAATGTTCGGCTCCTCCCACCGGTGCTGCAGTGCCACAGGCTGGGAACACCGGGCTGGGGGGCTGGGTGTGCCCTGGCTTGGTACTGGAGGTGACCAAGGCAAGGGGCAGCTGCCTTGTTCTCCCTGGCACAACAGGGCACAGCCTGGACCCTGAGCCCCGTCCAGCATCTGAGTGACACATTAATGCCAGGGATAAAATAATCCAATTGGCTGAGCGGATTAGCATCCCAAAGCCATTTAGGCTCATGTGAACAGAATGAGGAGACACTAATCAGTTAAATAAAACACTCATGGCCTCCCACTGCCCAGCATGTGCCCCTCTGCTCTCCCTGCCTTGGGGGGCTCCGTGTTTGGGGCTGCCACAGACACAGTGCAGTGTTGGAAAGTGCTTCCCATCATCATCCCTGTCCTGTCGGCCTCTCCTGGCTCTTCCATTTTTCCCTCACTGAGCGAGCAAGGGGGGAATGGGCCTGTCCAGGTACCCAGAATCAGTCCCCCATCCCCAGGAAATGACCAAGAGTGTTTTACAAGGAGTACAATGCTGGAACCCATCCCCATGGAGGGCCTCATCCCTCAGCACCCACCTGCAGGGAGCAGTGCATGATTGTCCTGCTGGTAGTGAATCCCCTTCCAGGGGCCACATCCCCTTTGACTGATCCACATCCACAATCCATATCCAAACTTCAGCAAGCTCCTCGAGGATCTGTCCCTCCCCAGGGTGCTGTGGCTTGCTGCCCCACAAACAGCCAAGTTCCAGGGCTGCCGCTGGAGCAGCCAGAGCCTGGGCTTTTCCAGGCTTTGCCAGACCCTGTCTGTGGTCCCATGTCCCACCCAGCACTGCTCCCAGGACAGGAAGGGCTAAGGCAGGTGGATGGAGCCATCCTGGGGCTAATGCTCCCTCTTAGCTCATCTGTTGCATTGCATATTTCAGCATACTTAGGCAGTTGATTGCAAACCAAGATGGAATTGATGTGTGTGAGGGTAACCAGGATTTGTTTCGAACCGCTCGAGGTGTGACGCCGCTGCTGCCTCCTCCAGATCCAGGCAGCAGGGAGGGGCTGGAGCTTCAAACCTCTTTTGTTTGTTGTTATTTCAAATGTCCTTGATCATGAAGTGTTTACAGAATGGAGGAGGTAAATTAACACATGTGGTTCTGATGGAACTCGTGGTACAGCCATGGCAGCAGGTGACTGGGAACAAACAGCAGCAGGAGCCACTGCACCAGGCACCCCTTGGCTATCTGTTATCCACCAAACACACCTGGTGCTGGAGGCACTGGCCCTGCCTGGAGCTACTGTGCTTTGTGGGGATGAGGAGAAGGGAGATACAGTGGGTCTGGGTTTGTTTTTTCCCCTGCAGAGCACAGGGCTGAGCTGGTGCTGGACACAGCACATCTGCCCATCCTGGCTGTACCAGGGGCTCTGCCCTATTCTTGTGGTCAGACTGGCCTGTTGCTGCCCAGTCTGTGCTGGCAGAGCCACAAGAGTTATGGATGATCATAAAATCCTCCCTCCTGAGGCTCAGTGACCTGTTGGGCAGCGGCTCCTTGGCCACTGGCGGCACCAGCAAATTGGGGTTTTATTTTATTAGTTCTAAATTTCCCAGCCATTAATTTCAGTGACTTCTGGCTCTTCCAACAAAGATTTTTTTTTTAAACTCTTTTCCCATGACAGCCTCAGCATCTGGGTATGCTCACACCAGGGCCTGGATACTCCTGCCCCTGCCTTGTCCTGTCCCCACTGGACCCCCAACTGAGCATAAGCTGTGGCACCAGCTGCCTCTCAGCAGCCCGTGGGGTGCAGGGCAGCCAAACACAGTGGCTTGTGTGTGCTTATGTGTGCTTGTATGTGCTTGTGTGTGCTTGTATGTGCTTGTGTCTGCTTGTATGTGCTTGTGTGTGCTCATGTGTACTTGTATGTGCTTGTGTGTGCTTGTGTCTGCTTGTATGTGCTCATGTGTGCCTGTATGTTCTTGTGTGTGCTTGTATGTGCTCATGTGTGCTTGTATGTGCTCATGTGTGCTTGTATGTGCTTGTGTGTGCTTGTATGTGCATGTGCTGGCACTGGCTGCCGCCGTGGTGCAGGACTGTGGGTACACTGAGGGGTCTTGATTCCAGCACTGCCTCCTTTGCATTTGGGGTGGATTTTGCCTCTCTCCAGCCCCGTTTCTAAACACCATAAAATCCTCAGCTAACAAATGCAGCGGCGAGTAGAAAAATGGCCTTTGCCATCCAGTGTGATTATAGGGAACGGAGCCAGGGGCCTCGGGGCGGGTTATAAATCTGATTTATTGACCCAGCCCAGAGCAGCCACGGCTCTGGTTAGTGAGTAAGTCTTAAATTTCATTGGGTGATAAATACTGAGAGCGAATCAATTTGGTAGAAAAGCTAATTAGGCGGCGTGGTTCCGCATTGATCTCCGAGGCCTGCATGGCCGGGTGCGAGCCAGGGCTTCCATCGCCCTGTGGGCCTGGGCTGGGGCTGGGTCCCCCTGTGCCAAATGCCAGGCTTCCAACACTTCACCAGGTCCTCCCCAGAACGCGGCTGGGGCATGGCATGGTGGCACACGGTTGGAGGGGGCACTGAGCTGGATGTCAGGGGGGCAGTGGGAGCCCCGGAGACCACCTGACCCCCCCATGTGCCCTGCTGCAGGTGGTGAAGGTGGTCGGCAGCAACATCTCCCACAAGCTGCGGCTGTCGCGGGTGAAGCTGGAGGACGAGGGGACCTACGAGTGCCGGGTGATCGACTCCAGCGATGGCAAGGCACGGCACCACAAGGTGAAGGCGTACCTGCGGGTGGAGGCGGCGGGGGGCCCGGGGCACCCCCAGGACACCGAGCTGCAGGGCGCCCCGCTGGCAGACCTGGCCGCGCCAGGCTCGGCCCACGCACATCACCACCACCACCACCACAAAGCCGGGAAGGAGCTGAAGAAGCGCTCGGCAGACACCTCCTGTGTGCTGTAGGCAGGCGGCGTGGGGGGTCGCCAGAGCCTCTCTCCCTCCGCCCTGGACTCAGCGGAGCCATCGAGGGTCCTGTGCCCCCTGCCAGAGACTGGCCCACCACCCCATCTTGTTCACCACCCCCATCACCTCCCCCTCCCACAGGTCGCCACAGGTTTCTCCCCCCGCCCTGTGGCGCAGCGGTGCCAGGGCTCCGTGTGGGAGCAGGACCGTATCTGTGCCAGGGGCACTTCGCTGGGACTGTGCTCGGGGCCAGGGCGTGTGCCCAGGTGTGATGATCCCCATCCCCACAACCTTCCGTGGGTGGACACCCGCTGCTTGCTGCCACCGCAGTGCCGTGGGCCCACGAGCCCTTCCCTGCTGTCCCTTGTGCTTCGCAGAACCAGTTGGCTTTTCCTGTAGGTTGCCCCATTCAGTTGCTCAGTTCCAGCCCCACAGTGCTTCTCGAAGTTCCAGCCTCCATCCTACAGCTCGTGTGTATCGCCCTGCCCTGCCCCTGCCTGCCCCAAAGCCCCCCCAAGCACGTCAAGGCCTGAGCTCAGCAGAGGAAGGACGGCATGGCACACTCCTGGCACGCTCCTGGCACACTCTGGCATCGCTCAGCCAGGCAGCTGCCCGTGCTCCGTGTGTGCCCAGGGAGCCGCGCCGTCGGAGCTGGCCTCTTGCACCCATCACTCCTCCTGCCCTTTGCATTTGATAGAGGACAGGGACTCATCCACCAGCCCCGTCCGTCCTCACTCCATCCTGCTGCCTGTGCCAGTGTGGCTCTCGGCCCCCTCTCCCAGCTGAGCATCCCTCCTTCCCACACCACGGCACCACATTGCCCTGGCCAGGGTCTGGCTCACGGGCTCCTGTGTTGCAGTGCAAATGGCAGAGCCCATCCCGGTGCCCCCTCGGGTGTCCACTGCCACTGGGGAGAGCTGTGGGGAGCGACAAGGGGGTCCCAAGCCTCCCTGCCTGGGTGCTGGGCACTGCTGCCCTGCCACCCCCCGCCGGTGCCGCACAGCCTGCCGCCACCAGACCTGCTGCAGCTAATAAAGCTCTTTAAACAAAGCCTCTGTGGGTCTGTGCTCTGTCTCTGGCACAGCGAGGGGACATGGCTTTGGCACTGCCTGGGCTACAATGGGGCATGGCTGGGGTGGGCTGGGCTGGGCTGGGCGGAGCTGGAGATGGGGATGG
>JAOXXN010000252.1:6868849-6893124 GCA_026770055.1 Myrmophylax atrothorax
TTTTGTAGGGGTTTTTTTGAATTATTTTTTTGAGCAAGGAGGAAATATGGCATATCAGGCTGTCCTCATGCACATCCTTTTTAAGCTGGGATATGTTTTGGGTGAATTCATTCAAACTGACACGTCTGTCCCCAGTGCCCTGAAGCAGCTGAGAGCCCAGGGCAGCACACAGGGCTGGTGGCTGTGCCTCACACTGTGTGCTCGTGTCCTTCTCAGCTGTGCCTTGGCATGGTCACCTCTCTTAATTGGAATGAGGAGTTTTCCACTGCAGGGTCTTGAAAAAGCCAACCCTGCTGTAATTAGGCAGGAGTTCCCAAACACTGGGATAGTGTCAACTCAGTGAATGCTCCCTGTGTCAGGAAGCAACGGTTTCAAATTTATTTGAAGAAAATACTCCCCAAATGGTGGCTTTCTGAGGTAGGTGATGTCAGCTGCTGTGGCCACATCCCTGGGAAATGGATGTGGTTAAGGTTACCTGGTTTACTGTTGCCTCACTTGATTTGTAGACCGAGGATTTGATCAAAGCCCTACAAGACCTGGAAAATGCAGCGTCAGGAGATGCGACAGTGCGGCAAAAAATTGCTTCCCTGCCTCAGGAAGTTCAGGATGTTTCATTACTGGAGAAAATTACAGGTATGAGAGCGAAGGATGAATAAACATGGGTGCAAAGAACAACTTAGAAATCAAAGTGTGGGGTTTTTTTAAACAGTCACAATGGTGGAGTAAATTCCTGGCTTTGTGTCCTTGCTTTGTAGCTCCGGGGTAATTAAGAGATAGCAATCCTGTGCAGTGACTCAGAAGATTAAACTTACATGGCTGCTTCCATTTTTGGGGTTGGACCAAGGCTTTTGTACTTGGAGAGCAGCAGCAGAATTTTGCAAGAATATAAAGGAGATTGGGCCAGTTCTCAAATGCATGTTTGCCTTTGAACACCCCGACTGTTAAGATATCTTGAGGTTTTATGAGACTGCTGAGTACACACAGACTCTTGATTGATATATTTTTGAGTTCTGTCAGATTGCTGAGTACACATACACTCCTTGATTGCTCTGGGAAAGAAAACTCACTACCCCCATCAATCTGTCATCTTTGTTTAAATGAACATTTGCAATTACATTTGAGGAGTAATTTTAATAGAAGCATTTAAAGGTTGAACTGATTTGACTCTTGTTCCTGAAGGTAGTTTTAATTTAAAACTCATTATGAACTATCACTCTTACAGTGTCCAACTGGACTGTGTGCAATTCCTAGGTTTGTGTCAGTGCATTGGGAATTATTCAGATAAAAGAGGAATTAAGAAGTGCATGCTGTTTAAATGTGGAAACCATGGAATTGTTTATCTGAAAGTGCTGCCCAATGTCTTAGTTTAATTATCCTGTTCTTGGAGACTGACTTCATAGGTTTATATTCCCCCTTTTCTGACATCTCTGCAAGGATAAAAGTCATGTCAGTGTCCAAACTACAGCCCAAGAAGGGTGTATGTCCTATTTCCTGTATATCCCCTGTGGTAACAGCTCTTATTTTCCTGTCAAGCCAGAAGTATATTTACAAACAAGCCATAGGTGTGTCAGTGGCTGGTGAATTGCAGCCCTTCTATAAACAACTGAGAGTTTTAAACCCTGTCCTGTAAATCCCCCGCAGACAAGGAGGCCGCGGAGCGGCTCTCGAAGACGGTGGACGAGGCGTGTCTGCTGCTGGCCGAGTACAACGGGCGGCTGGCGGCCGAGCTGGAGGACCGGCGCCAGCTGGCCAGGATGCTCATCGAGTACACCCAGAACCAGAAGGACGTGCTCACGGAGAAGGAGAAAAAGCTGGAGGTGAGCGCTGGGTTACCGGGGCTGCCGAGCTGGTTATTGGCTCACCAGACACTCCCCCTTGGCTCCTCTCTCTGGGTTTCTCCCAAGGGAGACAGCTGTAGTTTTTTATCTTTACATGATTCTAGGTGTTGTTTTTGCATTCTACTCTGGGTGTTGTTTTTGCATTCTACTCTGGGTGTTGTTTTTGCATTCTACTCTGGGTATTACCTTTACTTTTGATCTAGGTGTTGTTTTTACATTTGGAGTAAAGCAGGTAAGAAAGCCGTGTAAAATCTGGAGAATGCAGATCTGTTCCCATGTTCAGCCTAGATGTTTTAATGGGCACCTGGGAGGCCCAGAATTCTGTACTTGTTAAAGAACAATAGACTCGCCTAACATGGTTTCTTCAGACTTACCCTGGGGTTTTTATGACATCGTCCTTTTTCATAAAATCAGCCCTTGTTTACCATAATTAGCTGAGGTTTTTTTATTTTACTTGGTTTTTGGTTATTTTCATTATGGTTGGATGCCCTTCATCTGCCTTCCCAGCCCCTGCTTGATCAGGGGAAGCAGTTTAAGCCAGATGTGCTGCTCTCCATCCTGTAACAGCCACTTCCCCTACTGCCTCTGCCATGGAGTGCAAATGGGGCTGATAGTGAAAGGCAGTGAGTTGCATTTCCTTGCACAGCTCCCTTGAACACGGAGGGCAGGACCCAAACCAGCATGGGGCTGGCTGGGCCTGAGCTGAGCCCCCCTGCCCCACCGTGAGGGGCTGCACTGCCAGCTGTTTGCAGCTGTTTATCCAAAATGTGCTTTCTCCGTGGAAGTTCTCTCGGCACCACGTCTGGGACTGGCGTGGAGTTTAATTAATGGCTGTGGGTGTGTGTCACTGCCATCTGCCAAAGTGCCCCTTGGCGGCACATTAAGAGCTGCTCTTCCCCGTGGTGCTGGTGCTGAACAGCTGGGATGGGAGGGACGTGGAGGACAAAACCTCCTGGAAGGAGACTCTGCTGCAGCAATCGCAGGCTCTGTTTACTGTCACGGCAAACCTCATCCTCTGACAACTCGGCAACATCGTTCCCAGATAAATGTCATTGGAAGTGTTTTCTTTGCCGTGTGTTTATACTGGAGTTTCTCAATGCCTTGTGACTGAATTTCTTCAAGCATAGTGTCAGTCTCATGACTGAGTCAGTAAAAAGCGCTTTAGACATGGATGTGGATGATGCCATAAACCCAAATCCTGCCTGGCACTGGATTTATTTGCTGTGGAAGTCTTGGGTTAGGTCTGATTTTTTTTTTCCTGTTGAAATAAGGGTACCTGTCTAGTAGAAACACATATGTATATGTGAAAAAATCATAAATGTTAGACATATTGCTGTTTGGCTTTAAAAAAGGCAAGGGCAAGGTAGCAAAATGTTGCACAGCAATGTTTTAAAAGGCCTGGAGCAGTCCATAAATTTGAGTCAGTTTAAGACTGCAAAACTGAGAAATCCATAATGACAACATGAACTAAAAATTTCTAATGCACTGGCTGAAATGTTCTGACAATTGTGGGGGTTTTCTGTTTGGAAAATAACTTCTTTTGTAAGGAATATTACTTGAAAATTGTAACTTTGGCAGAGGCAGAAATGTAATCCTGAAAATTAAGTGTTTTGCTGGCTGACCTGCTTTGTTAATGGGAATAATCCTGTTGATGATAATGGGACAGGCTTGCTCGCTGTTAGGTGTAAACACAGGCATTCACTGCCTTGGAAAATAAAGAATGATCTTATTTAAATACCAGGATCTTATTAAATATCTGTTTAGATTAGCATCCCTGTCATTCTGCCAGACAAGCTGCCTCGGTGCTGTAACAGCCTGAACAGAGTTGCAGGAAATGCCACTCTGAACACGGGGCATAATTGATATTCGTGTCAGCTCTGGAGCCTCAGTGAGGGAGGTTGCCTGATTACAGCATCCCATTGTTCTGGCCTTGTAGAGGGTTAATAAACAGTGGAAGATGCTGGTTACAGATAAGGCAGGCCAGATCTGCTTATCAGTTTTGTTTGAGACTTTGATGTTCTCACAGTATTGATAAGCCTGGATTTTCCTTTGTAGTGCTAATAAGCATTTTACTAGAAGGATCTAAACCTCTTGTAGCAATTAAAAACGTATTAAAAAGCCAAACATTTACTCTGGCAAAGTCTGAAATGGGGAAATAACTTAAAACAATCTAATTTTACATATTTTCTGATTGTAGGCTTTGCTCTCTGGATGTATCTTTCCCAGAATCTTTGGTACTGTGAGTTTTTTCTCTTGTGCTGTGAGTTTCCTGACTCAGATGAGAGGGTGTTTTCGGATAGAAGATGGATTGTTTACTTTGCTGTCCGAATCCAGCCAAGGCTGCTGGGCTGGGGAGAGGGGCTCTGACAGCAGTGTAAGTTAGAGCTTTGTTTTAAGAGATGGAAATGTGTAATTTGGAAATCACTCTGGATGTTTTTTTGTATTTTATTTACTCACAAAGTCTTTCACTGTGATAACTATGAAAGCAGCTTATCTGTGGTTTTTGAAAAGCAGCTTTTGTGGTCTGAAGAGCAACAGTTGTTTACTAATCCTGCTAATGCTGCCCCTCATGAAACAGCAAATTATCAAAACATGCATGAACTCCGTGTGTTTGTGTCCAGTGGGTGATGCTCAGAATGCTCTGCAGTGTCAAACCCCTGTCACACAGCTCTTGTCATCAGCTGCAGAAAAGCTGTTCAATTGAGGGGCTGTGGACAGGAGTTGCACATCAGCTGGTGTGAGTGGGGGCTGACACAGCAAGGGGTGAAGCAGCGCTGGTGATAGGAAGGGAGAAAGCTGGCACAGAGCCTGAGGATCACAAACATGTGGTCAAACTCTGGTTTTAGAATAGCAATGGAAGACATTGGAAGTGTAATAATTAGGATTTCTTTGTTGGAGAGGGGCATGGTGACAGCTTGATTGTGGTCTGAGTGCTTAGAAAGGGAAGAAGGCAGAGTTCCTTTAATTTGGCAATCAGCAAAATCAGCTGGCCCAGAACTGCTGCCAAGCAGCCTGTAGCAGGGTGTATGTTTTTAAGGGTAAATATTCTCGGGTGCACTTACTGATATGGATGGTGGTGTGGTGCTTGCTGTTGTTGAACAGCTGAACATTGAATTTCTTTTTGAATGATGTTTGGTCTCGCCCAGCAGTTGTGGGTTTGGTACCAGCTCCTCTTTGATGGGCTGGATCAGAGGTGGCCTGGACTTTGAGAACAGCAGGTGACAGGAAATAAAATCCACTGTCAGACAGGCATAGAACCAAGAACTGTTGTTTCTATAAGAATGAGATAAGATATCTTTGTATCTCACATGAGTATTGAGCTTCTAATGAAAGTTTGCTGATTTGTGTTATTTTTGGCCGCTGCTGCCCTGTGACAGTCACAGAGCACAATCAGCTGGGGAGGGTTTGTCCTCCAGCACCTGAGCCTGTAGCACTTCAAGGGGAAGGACTGTCTTTTGAAGTCAGTGCACTCTTCTGGAATGCATGACAGGCAAGGAGAAAAAAAATCCAGGGAATTAGTTTGTGTAAAACTGAAATGTAGTGGTGAGATGTCGGGGAGAACTCTCCGTGTTGGTGTCCCAGGCAGCTGTAAAATGAAGTCAGATAAATAGATGGGACTGGAAGAACCAAGGGAGGGCAGTGCTGGGAAATGGCAGATTGTGTGGAAGCTTTATGGGCACCTGAAATAACAACTGACAGGAGGAAACCTGGAGTATGTGGGGGGAGGATTGTTTTAATCTCATGGGGGAAAGAGGCAGAGAAAATAAAGGCGATTGTGCGTTCGGAGTTTCTGCTCTGATTTGCAGTCAGTGAAGGCAGGTTTTCCACATACCTCCTGTCCCTGTGTTTGTAAGAGGTGACAGGAGGAACATACAGTAGCACGGACAGTACCTGTGTGTGGTACAGTGTGTACGGGCGGGTGTGTGCACTCAGGTGAGTGTGTCTGAATGTCTGCATGTAGAAATCTAAAGGACATACTGTATTTAAGATCAAGTTTGCAGGAAATGTTCTGGCTCTTGACTGAAACTGAAAAATTGTGCCTTAGAGTCCTGCTGAGAGCTGTGGAGGGTTTTTGATGTTTGTGGGGTTTAATATTCATGGCTTCGAGGCACCTTTAATAAGGTGTTAAAGCCGTGCCTGAATGGATTTGCAAACCCTCTTTGATAATGTGTGTCTGAGGGGTGAAGTGCACTCTCACTTGAGGTTTTCTGCACTGCCCAACACTACATGTTTTCTTGAAATACAATTTAGTTCAGTGGGTTAATAGGCAATTTGTTGCTGTGCTGTTTCCACTGCCTGGCTTTCTGCAGCGTGTCAGTTGTTGGCATGGCTTTGTGGCTGCTGCTTCCCTCAGACAGGAATTCCTGGGTTGTGGTATATTCATTTCAGTGGTTTATGCAGTGAAACAGGAAGTGAACTTTTGTTCTCTAGCAGAAAAACTGAAAATGGTCAGTGTTTCACATGCATGAGGCAGCAGGAGCAGCTGGAGGAACCAGCAGTGAGGGGTCAGCTCTGCACCCTGGGCAGGAGCACCAGGGCACGGAGCCACTTGGGGTCTGTAAAACCACACTGGTGATTAACTGGGGCAAGAAGGGCAGGGCTGTGCACTGGTCCTGCCAGCTGTGAGCCAGGGGTGCCTTTGGGAATGGGACAAGAGCACAGGATGCAATTCCAGTGGGAGGCTGGGTCTGCTGGGCTGTGTATGGCTCAAGGCCACAGCTCTGTTTCTTTGCATGATGCAAGGATTCAATTTCTTCACTTTGTAGGCACTTGTAGGTCTTCTAATTATAGTAGTGCTGCGAATAGAATCATACTAAAAATAAAAGCAAATAAAAATCATCCAATATTAACATAAAATTTTTATGCACTTCACTGAAGTGAACGAGTGTAGGACCTCTCTTTTGCTTAGTTATAAAAGCACTAAGATGCTTGGAGAGGTGAATATGTGGCTGCTTGCTCGTACCCTAAGTGATGGTTTTTGCTGTGAACATCAAATTCACCCTCCCAATGTTTATTTTAGGAAAGATACTTTGCAAATGAAGAGGGTTTACATTATCTGTCATACAGTGGCAGCCTGGGCCCTTTCTGAGAGCTGTTGAATGTTTGAGAGGCTTAGCTGGAGAAATGCTCTGTGTAGGTTCCTGCTGCTGGCTCGTGTTGTCCTAAACAAAGAGGAGAGCAAGGAGATGAGTTACGGTTTCAGAGTGGGTAATTCTGCAGAAACACAGTCTCTGCTGGAGCGTGATCAATGATGCCACAGAAGAAAGAAGCCTTGTCAAATTTAAAAGAGCAAGACTGAACAAATTTCAGGTCTGAAAATGAACTGAAGCTCTGTAAGGAAATATATCATTCAAGCTCTGATTCCTGGACTGCATCTTTCAGATGAAAACCTCAGATTTACTGGTTTAGTGAGGAAAGCTGGTGTCACTGCTGGCATTTGGTTTCACTTTGCTTTTTGTTGCACTGAACTTGTGAAATGGCAGAAGTTTCCCTTCCTGTTCTTCCTCTAACATTTAATGAATGTTTTTTAAGAGTACTTTACATGGGTTCAGTGGCAGGTATCAGAAACTAAGGAATCAACCTGCTACAGTAGTGGTTTTAAAGAGAGGTTTTACCTGACCAAATGAACACATGGCTGTCAGACTTCTAACCTCACTACACACTCTGCAAATTTCTGCTGAGCCTCTGGTGCATTTCCCTCTGACTTCTGTGCTCTTTTGCTTTCCTACAACTGGCTCAAGCTGCAGCGTATCAAAACCGAGACTGACTGGCTGCTCTTCCTATTCCCTCTCTAAATTCTCATTAATGCTTAGCTACGTGTTTTCCAATAGATGCAGTTGCTGTGATGACTTACAGCATGTTCTGCCTGACCCTGGCAGGGCTGGACGTGTCCAGTGCGTGCTCTGAGCCAGAACCAGCTGAGTCCGTGCTGTGGAACCCAACAAGGTGAACTCGGCCATGCTCAGGATGAATCCCTGTCATGTCGATTACAGGCAGTTCTGTGAGGTTCAGACAAGGCTGCTTTGGAATGGAACACTGTCAGATTCGTTCAGTTGTGGTTAATTCTGATTGTGCATTTGTTTCAGGACTGAGTGTCTGATTCTCGTGGTCGCTGAGGATGCAGAATGCTGCGCACTGAGAGGGAATGTTGATGAGCAAAAGCATCCTCATGGCTCGCTGCCAGCCTTTCCTGTGTCATCCTGGAGCTCCTGCTTTCAGCAGAGATCCCATTATTTTGTCTAAAAAAGCAAATAGCATCCAAATACTATCAATGCTAATATAAGCCTACTGTGCAGTGAGGCAATTAGCTCAACACACAGGGTGCAAACAAAGGCCTCGAAAAGCAGCAGCTTCTTTAACTGCACTTCATATTTGTTCCATTTTGTGGTATGGAGGAACTATTGCCAAAATGTACAAGCTGCATTTCAAAGCATGTCATGGGCTATGTGAAAAACGTGGTTTCCCACAAAACCTGCTTCCAGATTCCTGCCATTGCAGAATGTGGCCAGAGCTCATGGAAAAGGCAAAGCCCCAGCCTGGAAGGGTGTTCATGTCTCTGCTACTGTGTGTGCTCAGTGGTGCAGCCAACATTCCCTGCCCCAGCTCTGGCCCCTGGTCTCCCAGCTCCTTCCATGGGTCAGCACAGCATCTCAGAGTCAGAGGGATGCAGAGGGTTAAGCATGCAGGGGATAGTTGAATTTCCCTTTCGTTGTTCTATATCCAATCTGTCCAGTAACTGTTCATCTATTCTAGGAAATCTTGGTTCCTGGATTACTCCTTGAGTTTCCATTCCTGAGTTTAGTGATGTTTTTCTGAGCCAGAGTTTTTAATGGTTTGGGGGCTGTAGCTGCTTTTTCCTTGTATTTTTTTCTCTCTCTCATTGTCTTTAGTTTGTTTTTTGACAGGTAAGATTTAGACCTTTTGTGTGGACTTGTTAATACCTGCGTTAACCTACTAGTAAGGTGGAATTATTTAGAATTGAATGGAATATGGTTCACAAGGTAACTTAATTTCTATATTCTGTCATCATATACATACAAAAGCCTCTCTTCAAATTGAGAGTGTATTTCTGGTAGCTCAGTGTTCCATGTAGCTCTTCATGTAGAGTATCCCTCAAAACTGGGATAGCAGAATAGCAGTGTGGTTTGCCTGTATCTTGGTGGTTCTTTGTTTCTTGTGTTTTCCCAGAGCTGCTGGGCTGTCAGGCAAGGCACTGGCAAGATTCCCACTCCCCTAAATAGCTCTGTTGGGAAAGGAGTGTAGTTTGCATCTAATATAACTGTAATGGTCATGCAAATCCTCTTCAGCTCAAGAACTGCCTTGTCCCAGTCCTGGCTGCCCATGAGCCATGGAGGATTCTGCTCCTCTTGTCAGTTTGGCTCTGGGAGTGGCAGGACCTTTGTCTTTCTGTGAAGGTTTTTGCATAAGTGTTTTATGTGGATCCATAATTGGATCCATAAATCCTTATCTGTTTTGCATGGATCTTGGCAATTCAAGCCACATTTGAAGTATTGTTTTGGCTTATGTCTGGAATTTGTACCTTCTGCCCGTTTATCAGACCCGGAGGACTTGCCAGCTGCCTTGCCCTTATTGCTTTCCTATCTCTAGTAGGAATTTCTGCAGGAAAAAAGTAACACCTGCTGACACTCACTCTTGACAGTTTGGCATTCTTGAGAAAGTGCTGACTGTTCTTTCCTGGCTGCATATCCATAATTCCCTGACAATGGTCTGAATTATGAATTTTTAATTTTATTTTAAGATTGTCTTCTGGGGATATCCGAGTCCAGCCTCTTCCACCTTCTGTCTGTGAGCGTTGGGAGCACGAGGATACAGTAGATGTTCCTGTCTCTTGCCTCGCAGTGCTTGGGCTGTGCCAGCCCTGAGCCTCTCCCTTTCCCCAGTGTTGGCCCCCACGTTCTCTTGGAGAGGAGCCCCGAGAGTTGGAATGCTGTGCCTCCCTGGCATCCCTCTTTATCTGCTGCTCTTCTCTATTCATGCTAAAAAATCCGGGGTGTTTTTTGGTTCTCTTGTCTTCATCTCGTGACTCTCTCGACTTGTTTCCCTCTTTAAGAATTCCCCAGAGAGTGTGACTAGCGATGTGAGTGCATTTGTATTTTGATCCTGATTCTCTGTCCTTCATTAAACCAAGGCAAATTCCCGCAATCCTAAACAAATACGTGCCCCTTGATGTTTTTGTTACTGTTCTCTAGGCCTGAGAACAGCATCCTGCAGTTCATTGGTGCTGGGAGGGCTCTGTTTGGACTGGGTTATTATATCCTGTGTATTTTAGCAGATGTGTTTGGTTAAGATGGTGTGTTAACTCACAGGGCCTCATAAAACATTTAAGTTTGAGATAGGATGTTAAAAGACATTCTTATTTGGTGCTGGCAGGAAAGTTATGGGATATATTTGCATAGTCTTTGCAGGGGTGTTGGGAGTTGTTGCGATTGACGGCTGCTCTCACTGTTCTAACTCAAAATAATGAAACACAGAGAGTGTAAACTCCTTGCTTGTAACCCCACAGGAACTGCTGTGCTTTGATGTTTGGAGAAGGTGAAGAGAATTTCCATCACTGAGAAGGTTAGAAAGTCTGGATTAAAGTTGTAAACTCTTCAGAAAGATGTTTTGATTAAACATGTGCCTAGTTTTGTTTGATCTTCAGAGATAAAAATTTCTGTTCTCTGGCAGACTGTTCTCTTTGCCAAGTAATTAAAAAATGAAAAATAAAATTATATTGCAGCTGGCTGTTCCGTGCATGGTTTTTATCTTAAGCTCAGTGTTTCCTGCATTCTGGAAGTGCCACGAAAAACAGGCCATGTGTGTCTGGGTAAAGACTGGCACATTCCAAAAGAAATGAGGTGACACTGGGGTTTTATGCCTTCAATTTCTGTCTACTGTTACATGAATATTTAGAATCACAAAACTTTGAAAATTACTTAAACATTGATCTTTAATTGAGGCTCAGTCTTGGATAGCTTGAATGTGTGTTGGGCTGTTCTTAAGTGGCCTCTAACCAGAGTTGACCAAGGTGTAGTTCTTCAGTTCTTTCTTCCATTTTCAGGGTCCAGACTCCTCCTCTCTCTGACAGTGACACACAAGTCTCTGGTGTCTCTGAGATTTATGGGGATTTCTGCACATGAACAGCAGTTTTACTGGACTTACTGCTCAATCCAGACCTTATTTGTGGAAAAAACACTTGCAAGTTTCCTCTTCAGGGATTTTAAACTTGTTTTTCTCCTTTAGCAGTAAAGTTGTGAAGACTGTACTGTCTGTGTCCGGTGGGCTGTGTCCTTCCCTGGTTCACACCCAGTGATCCTGCCCCTGTTCCTGTGCCGGTTCAGGCACAGCTGCTGGAACGTGACATCCAACAGCTCGCTGAGGAGACCCTGCTTGACAGCCAAAACCTGGGCTTGATTTAATGACCTGAAAGGGAAAATTAGATTAATTACATGTTCAAACTTGATCAAGCTTGAAAGCAATGAGCATGTTGGCAGCACAGTGATCCCTGTGGTGTGCCTGGGCCTGCAGCCTCTGACAGCGGAGGGGGGCGGAGGGACACTGGCAGCAGGTGGGATCAGTCTTGGGGCAGGAACACAAGGATGGAGTAACTCTACAGTGACACTTCTCAAATGCTCTATCAGACCCCAGTGGGTGCAGGTTTGAGGGCATTTTTCATGTAAAATAAGTAAGGCAGGGCAGGGGTGTTGGTTTAGGGATGCCAGAGCCTGGGGCAGGCTGTCAGTTCGGGTGCAGAAGGCGGCAGAGTCTGCAGTTGTGCCAGCAGTCACTCAGCACCAGGGCCTGACCACCCTCTGTGAGTCCTCACCTGGAAGATACTCCTGGATGAACTAACAGCACTGCTCATTAACCTGTGCCCAATCTTTGTTCTCTTGTCTCTCTCCCTCAGGAGTACAAACAGAAGCTTGCTCGGGTAACCCAGGTGCGCAAGGAGCTGAAATCCCACATCCAGAGCCTTCCAGACCTGTCACTGCTGCCCAATGTCACAGGAGGTCTGGCACCTCTGCCATCTGCTGGGGACCTGTTTTCAACAGACTAGAACAAACCATGTGCCCCAGTTTCCATTATTACCAGCAGAAGTAAGAAGACACTGATGTTGGCTGGAAGTCCAGTCTTCCAAGTTCTGCAGTAGGAAGGAACTTGCAGACCCTGCTTTCAACCTCTTGGCTGCTCGTGCTCACCCTCACTCTGTGTACACTGGCTCATGTGAGAGGAGGAAGAGGAGTGAGTTTTGTGAGCTCTAAAGGGAGTGGGAGTGGTGTCTATAGGCAAACTTCCCTCAAACTTTTCCCATACTCTCCTTAGTTGCTGTTTGCTCTTAGCACTTGTTACCCCCACAAAAGTCATGAGAATCATGTACACACATACCTGGGAAACTTTCAGAGAAAGGTTTGCCATGGAGCATCTTCCCTCTGTACAAATATCATGTTATTTCTGACTAAGTCTTGTCTGTTTTAATTAGGTTTCTGAGCCTCATCTCTGAGAGCAGTGGCGTGGCTCCTGGGGTGTGTGGGTCCTGTGTCAGCGTAAGGGGGGGGCATCTGCTGAGCAGTGGTGCAGGGAAAGACTTCCTAAACCTGCAGCTCCTCATTCTGCTGTGGGCCTGCCATGGGGGGAGTTCCCACGTGGCATGGACCTAAATTGAAATCACAGGCAATAAACATAAGCAGCTTTTATTCGTGAATTAGAGATAGACTCAAGTTACACTGTGCTGAGCAAAGCAAAACTGGATGTTACCTAAGTGGGAGTGGAAGTAAATTTTGTTTTAGCTACCTTAGATTTATACCACATTTTTCCTCTTCATTGTACAAAGTTTGGTGGTGATGGAAGCTTTGGTTTAATGAAGTGAGAGGTTGGAGTGGTGTGTGGCATCTGCTGGTGTCCCTGTGGCAGGCACTGTCTGGTCTGCTCTCAGGATGGTTGCGCTGAAAATACAATGCTATGAACTCTCTCCACAGCTTTAGTGAAGTTGTCTGATGCACAGAAGTTAAATGTGGTATAAATATTTATTTATATAGAAAATAGACCCATATATATGCACATACCCTGTATGCACATGTACCATGTCCATGCATGTAGATATTAGAAGGATGTACTTAATTTTGTGTCACAGATTATTGTGAGCTGATTTTTATAATCAGAAAAAGTGTAAAAAAGACAAATTTTAAAAGCTCTTAATTCCACTCTGTTTCTGGCTAGTGTTTTAGCTGCCAGGGGTGTAGTTTTGATTTGTGTGTTAGGTCTGACAGGCTGGACTCTGTGATCACTGAACCATTCCAATTTGGACACAACTCTGTTTAAATTTAGCACCTCTCACTATAACACAGGTTAAATTTCTGGAGACACTTGATGTGGTAACGCAGGTTTTGCAACACAGAGGCTGAAGTGAACTGAGGTGCTGTGTCTGTGCCTCCCTGTGGTCTTGAGCTGCTGTTGGCAAAGCCAGGAAGGGAAACCTGCAGAAGCACAAAGCTCAATCTGCTGCACATTACTTTATTTTGCAGGGTGTCCAATAACCCATTCACCCCTCAGTTACAGCAAACCACACGGCATCTTTTGATCGTTCAGTTGTTTGGAAGCTCACGTCCTTTTCCTACTGACAAGTACTTCTTTTTGTCCTTTTTTAATGCTCCTTGCACCCTCACTGCCCAGCCAAGAAATGTGGTTTTAGTTTACAGCATTTTTCCCCGTGGCAGAACTGTCTGTTCCCTGAGTTGGTTTGACTGTGCAGCCTTTTATGGTCCAGACTTTAGATAAAGCACTGTACATTCTCTCTGCTTTGGCCAAAAATGAAAAACAAACAAAAAAAACCACCACCAAACCTTGAGAACCCAAACCAAAAGACTCTTTTCCATCCCGACTCCGCTCACAGAGTTACCCTGAGGCTGCTTAAACCAAGTTGTTTTTAGCATTGATTGAATGTGTATCCATTATAGGACAAAAAAGCTGTCAAAAAATGATGTAGACAAATGTGCTGGCGTCTCACACTTGTGTTTTGGGCAGATCTGTGACAGAGTTTTATGTCTTTTTTTTTTTCTTTTTTAATTGAAATGTTTAGATTTTTTTCAAAATATATGTGTGTGTTTTATTTTGCTTAATTTAAATGAAGTCTTTTGGGTTTTCATTTTATTTGTTTTCCTTTTTGGGCAAAGGGCATCTGGTGGACTGGGTGACATTCTCTCAAGGTTAAACAGATTTCCCCATGGTGTGTCTTTTTTTAACAAAAGCTTAAATCTGTTATGACTTGACTTAGAAATTAATTTAGACATAGAGGCTGCCATTGGACAGCAGTATATTCTGAAATGTTTCATAGATATCTATTTTTGAATAAAGAGGGTGTCATTGAACAGTAGTGGCCTTACTTTTTTCCTTCAGTGCTCTGGCACCCCGTGGGTTTTGTCTGGAGTTTTTTCACCCTCTAAAGTCCAGGAAGTGACTTGGGGAAATCCTGGTGTCAGTTTTCGAGGCAGGGTGGGAATGTATTTCTGGGAAAACACACAAATGAAAGTCACACCTGGAAGGGAGGAAGGTGCTTCCTTGCAGGAACACCAGGAGCTGCTGTTCCAGCAGGGTCAGTGGTGCTGTGTGAGCAAAGCCTTTCAGCTTTGAGGGTCTTCTTATCGCTCTGGGAGTCAATTCTGGAGGGTTTGTAAGGGAGGGGCTCAGGGTTTCTTCAATTAACTGGTCTGTGACAGCCTCTGTGGGCAAACAGTAATTGTTTCTTGTGCCTGGGGGAGTATCTGCAAAGAGGATTGTGTTTTGTACTGATGTACAAATCTTCCCTTCAAGGAGCTATATTTAGCACTGCTCTCACAAAGCCTTGCAGGGGTTGGGCACCGGGAGCAGGAGGGAGTGGGGCGGTTCCTCCCGGTGAAAACCACCTTTGTGTGGTGGTGTAGGAACCAGGGTGGGGTTTTCAAGGACATAACTGTGACAAGGTACTGGCTGTCCTTCCTTGCCTTTGAGAATTGTGTTTTTGTTTTTTTAAGAACTGGAACAAACGCCTCCCAAAATACTTGCTGTTACTGCAGCTGTCTGTGCAGTTCGGTACCCGAGTGCCCCGGCGCGTTCCTTTGCTGCGTGCTCAGCAGGGATTGCTGTGTAACCAAAGAGTGTTGGCTTGTGCACCTGTACAAGGTGAGAACCCACTCCTGGCTCACCAGCAGGCCAGTCTGTGAGACCCCAGGTTGAGATGGTGGTAAGGAAGGGCTGGCAGAGCCTTGGAGTGGCAGGGGAGGTGGGCGGTTGTGCTGCTGGCATTTCGACCTGGGGTGGGATTCTGTGGGCTTTATCCAGCTACTTACTTGGGCCAAATGTTGATATGTTCCCAAGTCAGTTCCAAAGTTCATGTGTGTTTATCTTCAGCATTAGACAGAAAAAGTATAAAATGCAACTCATGCCATCTGAAAAAAACATGAGCTGTTAAAACACTTGGGTGAAATGTCACTGCAGGCACAGCGCTGGTCTGTTGCATTGAGGCCAGGACATGGTTTTGCCAGTGATTTCACTGCCTTTAGGGACATGCCACAGGCATCTACTACCTCTGTCCTGTCTACTGGAAGGCAACTAGGTAGAAAATGTGTTCTTTATTTGTATTTTCAGTAGCAGCTTTACATAACAATGTTTATCCAGAAGTTTAATAAAGGCCAGTGACCTCTCGGGCCTCCACAGGTGCTGGAGCAGATGAAACTGTGGTTGTGCTGGTCCAGAATGTGGCCTGGTGCTGCTGCCTGTGAGATACCCAGGGCAGGTGGGCAGTGCAGCAATGTCGGAGGGAAGGCATGGGGAGGAGATGGGCTTCACCTCTCATGGGGAGAGAGCAGCAACACTGGGAGTATGTCCCAGATCCCATGCCAGGCATCCTCTTGCTGCCCTGCCTGGCTTCTGCCATGTGGGTTGGTGAAGCAGCCATTCCAGTGAGATGATGGGACATCTGCCACACTGATTGCCACAGCAGATGACGGCCACTGACTGCTGCAGTCATCCAGTGTAGGTTTTGAGGCTTTTTGTGTGCTGTCCAGGGAATGGAGGAGGGGAAAATGTGTTGAAACAGGACACCCAGTTGCCTCGTGTATTTCTTGGCACTGAGTTAACTGTGCAACATTTTTCTTCACCTTAAACTGTGTCTGTGTGTCTTCATAATTCTTCTGATGCTCTGGAACAAGGGAAGATTACTATTTGTCTTTGACTGAGTGGTATCAAGCAGGGAACACCCAGGATGTCCAGGAAACCCCAGGAGCAACAGGGGTTTCCAGGGACCAGCCAGCATGGGGCAGCCCCGGGAGGGGGATGTTCAAGGAAAATTAGTACTTTGGGCACAGAAATGTCCCCTGAGCACAGAGCAGCCTGAGGGGCTGGTGTTCTACAGCCCATCAAGGCTACACTCTGGATTTGCAAATCCATGTCCCCCCATTTCCCTTGGCTCAGGAATGTGGTGGGTTTCAGCCTGGCTGGCTTATGGTGGCACTGCTGCTGACTGAGCAAATTTGTGTGACAACTAATAGTAAATCATAAACAGATTTAGGGTCTTGTCACTTCTTTCTGGGAAGAGGCAGGTCTTGTTTCTTCTTTCTAGGAAGGGACAAGTCTTGCCTTCTGGGAAAAGACAAGTGGCTGAGTGTCAGCACCTTCCTCTGCTGCCAGCATACCGGTCCTTATGGGTTTGTGTGTGTGATGGGCAGCACAGGGACCCCAGGCAGGGATGGGACAGGGGCTGCTCCTCTGGGATGCTGCGTGAAGGGGTCAGGCAGGCACAGAAAGGCTGTTGGAGTTGTAACTCCACGGGATGGCCATGCTGGAAGAGACACCAGTCCATGGTGTCTCCTGTACATCCCATGGCTGTGGAAGAGTGGGTGACTTCTTGCAAGGGTGCAGTGGGACATCCTGCCATTTGGGGTTTACTGGGTCTTTCCCTTGCTGTTTGATGGTGCCTCAGGTGTCTCATTGGCTCAAGGAGGGTAAAAATATGTCCCTATTTGTGGAGGAGGAGGAGGGAGACATTTGGAGAGGCAGCAGCATTTGAAAATCCCACAGATTGGTTCTTGTGAAAGCTCTGATTTATGGGAGTTTGTTTTAGTTTTGATCCATCAGTGAAGGCAAGTTAAAGGTCCTCAAGTCTGAAATGAGTTTACCATCAGTTCTTGGCCAGTCAGTGTCTCTGGCGAGCTGAGGTGTATCCGTAACCTCCCTGACACATGGAAGCTCCAGCCTGGCTCTGGCACTTGGGCTGGTGCTGAGTTACAAACCTTCCCACACAGTGGATGCTGGAAATATTTAGTTAATAATTTATTGCTTGCGCAGCAAGAGTGTGAAAGGGACTGATAGATGCAACATGGGACTGCATCAGTGATCCAGGATGGGCACAGGGAGATGGATACAGCACAGGATCATGGCACAGGGAAGCTGACTCCAGCTCTGTGCATAATGGAGGACAAAACTGAGAGCCAACCCCTGATGCCAAACCATAACTGCAGTGTTTGGAGGCTGTTCTAAGCTTGTTTCTCGACAGAGCAGCTTTGCTCTGCTGAGGCTCAGATGGATGGGAGTGACCTTCATGAATAGCTGTGCTAATGTTTATTTTATCAGGACCCCGCTCCGAAGCAGCAGAGCTGCTGGTTATTTTTAACCCGGGCGCTGAGCAGCTGGAGCCCTGGCTCAGCAAGGCCCAGTAACAAATGCTGTAAAGCAGGGCCGTGCATCATTGCTGGGCTGAGGAATGTTCCTGACAGGGAAGGCAGTGCTGGTTTGTGCAGTTAACTCCTTCAGGGTTCTTTGGAACTCCCTGTGCTCTTGGGACTGGTGTCTGGGGGTTTGGTGCTGGCATGGCCCCCACTGCTCGCCCTGGCTGTGGGAGGAGAGAACCCTCCATCTCATCCCTCCTCATCTTTCCCTGGACTGTACCTCCCCTCCAACCCCACTGCATACCATGAGGGTCCCAGGCCCCAGCTGCTTTTTCTTGTTGCATTTGAGAAAAGCAGGAAAGGGAGATGGGGTTAAAGCTCCATAAGGTAAGGGGAGATGGACCACGTGGTTCTGTGGGAGGGTTGTCTTGAAAGGTTTTGCTGGTCAAATAACGTGCTGGTGTGTGTGAAGCCTGGGCCCAACAGTGCCCACCCCAGCCCAGGGGTGCCCATCCAATCCCAGGCTTGGGAGCAGGATCTGGGGCTGGGATGGAGCTGAGATGGGTCCTTGGCCTCCCATGGAGGAAGCAGAGTTAGGGGGTGGGGAGTTCTGGCCTTGAACCCCAATCTGGCTCGGGGGAGCAGCAGCTGTGTCTGGAGGGTTGCATGTGGAGATTTTATCTCATCCTAAAGATAAACAGAAAGGGAAGCTGGAGGACAGGCTGTCCTGGGTGGGAAACGTTCCTCGCTGCCCATCCAGCTTGGATCACAGTCGGGATGGGAGATGCCAGGATTGTCAGGGTGACTGGGACCATCCAGTGTGAGCAGGTCCCACTGTCCCACAGACTAGGTGAGTGCATCCCCTCCGCCAGGGCTGTGGGACCCTCAGCTGGAGACCACCAGCTCTGTAATGGTTTTTGTGGTGTTTGTTTGTGGGAACAGTGAGGCTCCCACCCTGTTTATGGAGAGCAGGCGAGGCCTCTTCTGGCATGGAGAGTGTTTATCTTCACCGTAGCTTTGACCCCAGTTCCAAGTGTGAGACAAATATGCATTCTCCTCCTGCATCCCGGTGCTTGATCCAGATACCCCTCCATCTGCTCCAGGCTGGGGGGACAGCCCCGTTCAGAGCCTGGGTGTGCAAAACCTGTTAGTTTGATTACCATGGATGGGTAAACAAAGAGGGTTCTCTCTCCTGTTCTGTGTGCACAGTCACAGCATGGAGCCATTCCTCATAGGGAAGAAATGCCCTGGGGGTGTGTGGGGTGGCTGCCTTGGGGGCTGAGCACATCTTTACCCGGTGCCATGAGCGCTGCAGAGACTTGCCATGGGACTGGGAGTGCCCCTGCGGTCACCCCTCTTCCTGGGTACACCCCCTGAGCTGCAGAGCAGCCCAAGAACACCAGGCCAGACAGACTTGGGGCAGAGGGGGTGGCCAATGTGGGGCTGCAGTGGCAGCCATGGCAATGACTCACCCAACCTGACTGCTGGGCTGGGGAACTCGCTCCCACCCACTTGAGTGCTGGGCAAGGAGCAGCTGGGTGTTGCTGTGGGGAGAGGAAGTGCAAGAAGAGCCAGGTCTGGCTTTAAAAGTGAAAAAATAGAGGTTTTATTCAGTGCTTGCATAGTTGATTCATGTCAAGGCAACATCCTGTCCCTCCCTGCCAGTGCCTGCAGTGCCAGGACAGTTATGGAAGCCAATGCCTGGCTATACCCAAGCAGTAGGTTATTTGCAGTATGTGTTTATAGATTTATTATTTATGCATATATGGTGTATAGAAGGCTTTGTGCTCACAGTGTACAATCTCTCTCTACTGAGCTGCAGTCAGAGAATTGCAGCAGTGGGTGCAGTCGGGGCTGGAGGGGGTTGTTCTGCTGCTGTGTCTATGAAATGGGCTCTGGGGGCCAGGTCTGGGAGCACAGCACAGAGCGGGGGCTGCACAGGGGTCCCGGCTGCAGCTGGTGCTGTGGGACAGGCAGGACAGGGACATTGTCCATCCCATGCAGTGAGGGAACAGTGGTGAAGGGAGCGGCTGCCACGGGAGCCCTGGGATGCCACCAGCTCCTTTGTCCTGTCCCTGCTCCCGGGGAGGACGTGGCACCGCTGCCGCTGGGTTGGGGTCAGGCTGGGCTCTGGCAGTCCTTGGCACCACTGGGAGCCATCATGGCTAAAGCGAGTGGGGGGCCAGCAAGGCAGGGTCTCTGCAGCTGGGGGGCCATGGCAGCAGCTCACATGGGCTGGGGTGCAATGATGACGTTGCGGAAGCCCTTCACCCCCCTCAGCTGGTCACTCTCAAAGTCCACCATCAGCTTCTGGAGCCCTGACCGCTGCGGCACCAGATCCAGACGGAACTTGGCCTCAGCCTGTGGCTCCACTGGCTCCTCACTGTGGGAGGACAAGAGGGTCAGTGGGGCCCATCACCCTCCTGGGCCGCTGTCACCCTCCCTGTGCCTGTGGTGCCAGAACAGCGCTGGGACCCCGGGAAGCAGAGGCTCTTGTGGGGTGGCCGAGCCCCTTCCCCAGCGAGGTGTGGTGAAGGGATACTCTGCACAGCCCTGGCTCCTGCTGTGTCCCAGGACTGCTCTCCCTGGGGGCTCAAGGCACAAAAATCCACCCCCACGCCACTCCCAACATTCCAGCCATGTGAGGAGGGAAAATCTCTTACAGCTTCTTGGTCCGCTGCCCCTTGGTGAGGCCGGTGCCCTCCACCACGAACACACAGTTGTTCAGGGGCACTTCGAGGGGGTTCACCAGGCTGATCTCCGCCACCAGCTTCCGATTCTGCATCGGCTCTCCCAAAATCTGCAAGTAGGAGAAGTTGGACCCCCAGCACAACCATTTCTGGGGGCCGTGGTGCTCCCCCTACCCTGGGCCTGGAGGGACTGATGCAGGTCCCAGGGATGCAGCCCTGCTCAGTGAAATGGGACCTACTGCTGAAGAGATAACCCCTCAGGGTGATCACAGCAACCCCTGCCCCCTCCAAAGCAACCTGGGATGGGACACTGGACCCTCACCCTGATCTTGATTGGCGGATTCTCAATGTAGACATCCCTGACAGCCACCATGATGTCTCCAGTCTGGTGATCCGTCAGAAGAGCCACCACCTTGATGAGGTTGTCCTGGGTCAGGTTGTCCTTGTACTGCTCATACAGAATGCGCATGGGCACCCTCTTCTCTGGAAGGAGAAGCAGAGCAGGGTCAGGAGGAGAAGGAGCCGTGTCCCAGGGCAGGACCCCAGGACCGTGCCTGTACGAGGGTCTCAGAGGGGCTTTGCCAGCCCTTGGCAGCCAATGAGGGCAGCCCAGCTCCCTGGCAAGTGCTTTCACTCAGCCCTCAGCGTTGTTTATCCCAAAGTCCTTGATGGATGGAGCTGTCTGGAGCTGAAGGGGGAAGGAGGCTGAAGGTAAACCAGCTGCAGAGCTGCCTTGGGCAACACCCCCTGAGCAGCCATGACCATGGGAAGTGGAGCCTGGCATTCCTGGGGCAGAACTGAACTGCTGTAGCTTTGACTGGAGCTATACAGAGAGGAACCAACCTGGCTCCCCACAACCCCACAAAGCACTGAGGTGTCCTAAAGGGTGCAATCTGGAGAATCCTGGGATTGGTATTCTGAGGCAGGAGCTGCAGGGAGAAGCTTCAGCAGTTTGTAATTACAGCTTCAGAGAAAATGATGTTGGATTAACTTGCAGACAGGAACGTTAAGGGCCCTGAAGGGCAGCAGGGCTCCTCTAGCAGGGTGGGCACATGTGGCCCCGGTGTCCCCATCCAGCCCTGCAGAAGGTTTCGAGCAGGCACTGGTACCTGCTGGTGCCTTTGCCAGCATGAGAGAGGCACGTCCCACACCCCTCCACGGTGCTGAGAGCCGGCACATTCCTCATTCCTGTAGTGCAGCTCAACCCCTGGCAGAGCGCCGAGTGCTGTGTGTGCCACGGTGAGGAGCAGGGCTTGGCGCAGGGGAAACACTGGGCTGTTCCAAGACAGCACGTGTGGCCTTCCCAAGCCCTGAAGGGTCTCTGGCAAACTCACATAAACCCAAACTCGTGTGTAATGACCAGATGGTGATGTTCACGTGTGGGAAGGGCAAGGGGAAGTTCGGGGGCCATCCCAGGACAGCTCTGTGGCTGAGCACTGGGGGAGACCCAGAGCTTCAGCACTGCTGGCCAGTAAACCCAGTACTGCCCGCTTCCCCCAACCTGGAACTGTGTGCTTGGGGCTGACCCACGCCAGTCCCTCTCTTGCTGTGGTTGGAAGATCCCACTTGAGAGCCCAGCCCAGCCTCAAGGTGTGTGGGAAAGCAGGATGCATTCAGAGAGAGCCATGGAGTGCCCAGGGGTGGCAGCCTGAGTGTGCCCATCCTGCTGTATGGCAGCAGCAGTGGCTTGTCCAGCTCCAGATGTGATTCCCACCTCTGCCTGAGCAATTTCCTCATCCTCTCATAAAGATTAAAGATCCTCAGTGGTAGATAACTAAGGAGAACGCCCTGAGGGGCACTACCCACCGAGCGGCTGACCATGGGCATGCTGCTGACCCAACGGCTGGACCAGCACCCCCCTCACTGCCGGGGGGTCCCTTACCTGACCGTGGCCCAAGGTCGATGTCCACTGGGTCTGTCAGGCCGCACTGGGGCCCGCTGGAGCCGTTGTAGCTGATGGTGCGGGCACTCAGCCTCACTGTGCAGACTCGCTCCACATCCGTGTTGTTGTTGATGACGGCAAAAACGTCAAAGTCACAGCCCTTGTTTGCACCCTCTGACACCTTGATCTTGAGGTGCAGCGCCTCATCCTCCTCCATGATGGACTTCTTTTCGTGCTCTGCCTTCTGAAACACTTTCCGCTCCTCCTCAGACCCTGCAGTGTAGGAAATTCCCGTGATTCCAGAGCTATGGGGAGGGCACGGTCCAGGCTGTTCTGCCCCGAGCCCTGGAGCCCTCCTGCTGCAGTTGTTTCCCAACAGTCACATCCCCCTCAGGTGTCTCTTCCCATGCAGCGCCCCGTACCCTCCGGATATTTGTAGTTGTGGGTGATGTCCTCCCTGCTGTCCTTGCCCACGCTCTTAGTGCTGATGTTCTTCCCCACCGTGGAGGATTGGATGCTCTGCTTCCGCATCCCATCAGGCTGCACCACCCAGTACACCACGTCAGCATTCACCTCCGCGAAGATGAAGGGGATGTCGTACTTCAGCTGCATGTCACCCTCTTTGATGGCTTTGACAGGGGCTGGCCCGCAGCAGTAAACTCCTGCAGGGAGCAGAGCCAGTGTCAGCACCCCAGGGTTCAGCCACTGCAGGGGCAAGAGGTGGCTGTGGTGGGGTGACCCTGCCACGTCACAGCGGGAGGTGGATGAAGCATCTGTGTGGTGCACATTGTACCTTCACTCTTCTCCTGGGGTGTCGGATCCAGCACCTGCCACCCATCGTAGTCACCGGCCAGGTCTGGACGGGCCATCCAGGACTCCACCCAGCAGTGGAAGTTCCTGCAAGGGAAGGCAGGATGCAGAAGCCTCAGCCTCCCCTAGCGCTCGCCAGGCTTTGGGGAAGAGGAAGAGGCAGCCCTGGGGATGGACAGGCTGAGGTCCTGCCATGCCACTCACCAGATCTTGTCCCAGGACTGCCGCTCCAGCCCCCCCTTCTCATTGAGGTAGTGGTCGATGGTCAGGTTGGCATTTGTGTCGTGGGCTGAGTTGTAGTTGGTCACCACCCGGGTGGGGATTCCCAGGCACCGCATGACTGTGAGGAGCAGGGCAGGGTGAGACAGGGGCCCAGATTTGCACCATTCCTGTCCCAAAGAGCCTCAGGTTTGCACAGTCCCTCTCGCCTGGAGCCCCAGGCTGGCACAGCTCCTTCCCTTCCTGTCCCCGCCCAAAGGGATGCCCAGGGAGTGATACCCGGGAGGAGCCAGTTCCCACACCCTCTGTGCGTGGGCAAGCTGGGTGGCACGTGGCTCTGACAGTCTGAAAGGTCTAGATTTCAGCAGGAAAAAGGCACGGAAGAGTCTGGGAGAGCATTGGAGGGAGAGTGTGGGCAGCCATGCTGAACCCCAGATTTCATCTCCCAGCTGTCTCTCACTGTGCTTGGAGCTCCCCGGGGAGCAGGGAGGCAGTTACAGTGCTTCAAAGGAAGGCTATAAAACTCTGGGAGTCGCTGAATATCCACTTTCATTTTCTCCTATTTCTCTCCCCTAAAAAGGGTCTCGTCTGTCTGTGAAACATCAATGAACGCACAGAGACAGCATTTTTCTTGGGGCAAAGCTGCACGAGCATGTGTGAGTGTTTCCCAGCAGCAGACAGCCTGGAATCGTTCTCCTCTTTTTCCCCAGTCTGACTGCCCTGGTGGCTGAGACATTATTTTGATCTTGGTGGACTCGTGACTTTATTGCAAACTTGGCCTTAAAGCCACTTCCCTCCCCCTGCCCTGCCCCAGCCCCTCCATTGCTGCCTGGCTGGGCAGGCAGCGCTGATGGATAAACCAGAGACCTTTTCTGTAATTTTTTCCCTCTTATTTCCTGACAAATTAGAATAACAGAGAGCTAATTGTGAAGGAATCATTGCAGGCTGATTGCAGCCAGCCCCAGCTCTTCCATCTCACTGCAGCATGAAGAGGGGGTGGAGGACAGGGGGCTGGGATGGGAGATGGGGGACATGGGTGACCCTGTCCTGTGGGGAAGAGGAGACAGAGACATCTGCTCTCACCAGTACACGCCACAGCAGCAAAGACCCAGCACTGGCCGTACTTGACTGGCTGGCACCCAAAATTCTTCCACCTCTTGAGAATATCCACGCTCCCAATCCAGGACATGGGGTTCAT
>JAOXXN010000252.1:6901963-6922062 GCA_026770055.1 Myrmophylax atrothorax
CTCCCTCCCTGCAGCCCCTGGCCTCCTGCTCCATCTCTTTTGGGGAGGGGGGTTCGCATCAAGCCCAGAACTCACCCTTGAAGACAAAATTATAATCCTCCTCGGTGTTGCCCATGTCGTCCTGGCTGCCACCCGCCCTCGCCAGGGCTGCCGCTGCTTGGTTTCCTCCTTCCCGCTGCAAAGCCTCGAGCAGACGGTGTAGGGCGGGCCGGGCTCCGAAAGGCGCCGAGGGAGGAGATGGAGGGGACAAAGTTTCCTCTCTGGCGGGGAGTGAGCGGGGAGCGGCGGGAGGGCACCGAGCGCCGGTGGGAGCAGAGGGGGCGCGGCCGGTCGGGATTTCCCGCGGAGCGGGAGCGACCCCGACCTTGCGGAGCGAGCGCCCCGCGGTCCTACCTTCGGCCATGGTGTCGGCGCGGGGAGGTGCGGGGTGTGCCGCTGCCGCCGGGGCTCGTCTCGGTGCCGGTGCCTGTCCTGGTGCCACTGGCAGCGCTGCCGGTGCCGGTGCTTGTCCCGGTGCCGATGCCGGGGGAGCTGCCCCTCACCACCCGCTGACCGGCCCCATTTATGCCGCCCGCTCCCCGCGCCCCCCCGCGCCGGCAGAGGGACGAAAGGGAAAACAAAGTTTCCAGGAAACGCGGCGGGTTTTGGTCCCACCTATTGAAAGCAACCACTCCAGGGGAAAGAAAAGGGGTGGGGGCAAAGCCGCAGGCCCCGCAGCCCCTCGGGCTGGCCCCGCTGCCGATCAGGAGGAGGGGAGAGCACGGGAACGGAGAGGGGCCGCGCGGCTCCCAGTGAGGTGCCAGGAGTCGGGAATGTTTTCTCCTTATAAAGTTCTCTCCCTCTCTGGCCGCATGTCCATCCTGACTGGTCCTGGTTGGGATGCGCCTGTTGGGAATCGCATCCCTTCCCGCAACTTCATCCCTGAGAGATCAAGTCTGGAGGAAAAATGTGTTGAAAACTTAGCTGGTGGACAGCACATGTGTTGGAAACGGAGCTGTTAGCTCTGGAATGTGAGTGTGCACACAGCAGTGACCAGCACATTCTCTGGCAGTCCCTGCCCCACGCACTGGCCATCCCTCTCCTGCCTGAGGGTCCCTGCCCCAGGATCTTGCCCGTAGTACCACCTGGGGCTGCCTGGCCTGGCCTGGCCCTCCCTGTGTGTCTCACGGGTCACCCAACACACCAGAGACCCTCTATCAGAGGCAGAGGGCTGAGACTCCACATCTCCATGGGCTCTTGGGTTTTGGAAGCACACTGGTACCTGAGCATGGCTTGTTGTGAACAAGGTCCTGAGAAGATTCTGGACTTTTGGAGTGATTTTGTCCAGTTACTGGTTTTCCTTCACGTGTGTTAAGCTGTCCAGGGCAGGCCCAGGATGAGGGTGTTCCATGGGGAGCCCTTCACTGACCCTTCTTGTTTGGCCCTTGGATGAGTGCAGGATAATGCAGATGCTGCACTGGAGGTGCCTGCACCTTGGGAACCCTCCTCAGCCTGATGGATACCTTCCTGTTTCCCAAACCACCACCCCCCTTCTCCTCCCAGTTTGGTGGCTGGGGTGGGCAATGGGACCTTCTTGTAGATGGTGACATCCTGCAAATGGTTGGAGTCCCTCACTTGATGTAAACGCCATCACCCCACGGGATCCGCACACAGGCTGTGCCCTGGGGAAGCCCCACTGTCCCAGTGTGCCCCATCATCCCAGCATGTGGCGTAGCTGGATTTGCTCTCCTCACACATGGAATGGTCCTGGCAAGGCGCTCCCAAATGTTGGTGGTCTTCTTGGGCATCTGAGGCATGCTATTCTTCTTGGGCTTGCTGAGAAGGTCTGCAATGAGACAAACACCTCCTCCAACTCTACCAAGGGGTTTTGGTATGAAGAGAGTTCGTAAGGTCTGAGCACACCAAGGGCACAGACCAGGAGAAGCCCCATGAGTGGGAGGCTCCTGGTGTGCCCCGCTCTGGAGGCACATGGCTGGTTTTTCAGCAGTGCTGCCCTGCAATGCAGCCATGGCTGGGGGAGACCCCTCCTCTTTCACCATCTTTGAGGGAGGCAGGAGAGAGGCTGGAGTGGGAGCAGCAAATCCTTGCTGAGAGAAAGCTCCAGACAGCTGGTTTTAATGGAAACAACTCATGCACTGCTCCACCATGTAAGTGTGCAGGCTGGGGGAGTGCAGGTAGTGCTGGGGGGCCTTCTGCAGGTGCACCAGCAGTGCCAGCATAGTCCCCCTCACCTCAGCAGTGCCCAGCTCACTGTGGAAAGAACCACACAGCTACAGCCTGCCAGCACTGCCCTGCCAGTGCCCTCCTGCCATGCCACCACGGGGTCCTGCTCTCCTTGCTCTGATTAGGGAGGAGATGCTGAAAATTACAGCCTCTTCCTCTTGGTCCTCATCAACAGCACTGGGTCACACTGTCCCCATGGATGCAGAGTGGGCTCACTAGGAGCAGGTGTCCCCCAGGCTGCCCATCTCCCTGGGCATCAGGACTGCAGGAATTGCTGTCCACTGCCTGGCTGTTGTGATGCCTGGTGAGGGCAGGGGGTGGTTGGAGCCCAGAGCTCTGGTCTCACCTGCCCTGAGTTGTCCCTGCTTTCAGGGCTGCTTTCTGGGCAGAGGAGCCTCTGCCACCGGGTGTTGACAAGCGCCAGTGTGCCTGGGCTCGTGCTGGGGGGTGCCAGGTCTGGCTCTGCCTGCACAAGCCCTGTCTTCCTCCTGTGCCGAGCATGAACTCTGGATGCACTCCACAGTGGAGGTGCACACTTGGAATGTGTCATTTGTTTCAGTTAATGTGTGACAAACAGCTGCAGTGACACTGTCAGATGCACAGCAATAGGAAACGGCCATTTCCCACCCAACTTGGAAGCAGAGCAGTTTGTTGCCATGAAATGTGTTAAAGTGTGTGGGATGTGTGGGACCAGGCAAGCCAGGGTGCCTTGGCACTGGGCAGGCTGTTGGCATTATCTTATCTCTGGCAGCTTGGCCAAGGATAGAGCAGGAATGTCTGACAGTGCCTGTCCCTGCTTTGGTAGCTCAGGTAGAAGTGACAGGACACAAGTGCCTGGGCCTGTGTCCCAGGGGTATCCCTCTAAGTCTGTTCACTCAGGGCTGTTCTTCAGTGGCAACCCAGGGAGCCCCAGTCTTGGTCTCAGCACCTCAACAAGAGGAAACCTCCCTTGTTTCCAGCTTTAGCATCCACTTCACTCATCACCACATATTGCAGAAGCATCTGTCTGCCCAGGCGCTGGAAAATGCCGCCCACAGTAGGCCAGCCATACTGCTGGTGTTATTTTTATTCTCCTTACTAAGACAAGGTTGCATTAAGAGGGTGTTTGCACTGCTGAAGCCCAGAATAACTCCTCATTTGCTCAAGGTGTTCGGTGCAGGGCTGCGACTTCACCCGCCCCCTCCCTGCTCCTGGAGCTGCTTCAAAGCATGCCGGTCCCTGCCATGCTATCCCGCACAGGCAGAGCCGCTGTTTGCTCTCCTGGGTGTGTGCTGGGGCGGCTGCAGCCCCCCCAGTGCCCGCACATCCTGACTCAGTCCCTTGTGCAGGCAGATAAACAATCCCTGAAAAGGGACAGTGTCTGCTCTGAGTCGTCCTGTTAAGTCGTCAACCGACTTCAACAGCTCTGCCCATCTCCTGGAGTGCCTCCTGCCCCGGGTGTTCCCCAAAGCACAGCCTTCAGCAAAGCCTCTGCTCCTTCAGCTCCCTGAAGCCAGGAGACCTGTGTTCACCCTGGTGGGGAGCTCGGCATGGCCTCCTCCCTGCTCCCTTTTGGAAGGGGGCCAGCAGGGCTGGGGTACGACTTTGGGAAAAGGTTAAAGGGTGAGGCAGTGTTTCAGGCCCATGATGAGGGGGGCCAGTGGGGAGCATTTGGAGCTGGGGGTGGGGATCCTGGCATACAGGGTGCAGCAATTATCCCTGTCACACCAGAGCTCTGATCTGTGAGCGTATTTCCAAGCTGGAGGGGAAAGACCTGTAGCTGTTGTATTTGTGGAGCCAAGGGGCTGGGCAGCAGCTGCAGGCCGGGTCTGGAAGGACACTGCCACCTGGGGCAAGGGAGGGCAGGGTTGGTGGTGGCATCATGGGCAGTTTAGGCCAGGTGACCCACTGACTTGGTGCCAACATCACTCCTAGTTTGGGACTTTGGTTGCCACAGGCAGCTCTGGCGCTGAGCCAGCAACTTGAGCAAGACAGGCTGATGCTGCATGGGGCTCCCGGGATGGTGGGTTTGGAGACAGCATAAAGGGGGCTTGTTCTCAGCCCTAGGCAGCTGCCTGCCAGGCCAGGCAGTGCAGGGAATGGGCAGCCTTTACTTTGGGAAGAGAAATGGCTTTTTAAAGAAAACCAGATTGTTTTTCCACCTGTCCCCACAGGAAGGCCCCGTGTGCTCTGAAGTTGCAGCCACAGGGTAGACACAGCCTTGGGAGGCTGAAGCATCCTCTGTTTGCAGGGCAGGGGAAGGGATCCTCCAGTGGTGTTGGATGCAATCCCAGCTCTGGCCCACTGCTTACAGCACGTGCTTAGTCAGAGCCTCTTCCTGAGAAGTGCAGAGTCTGAACCAGCATGTTCTGAAGGGACAGGTCAGCAGCTGATTACCAGTTTTGTGGAAAGTTTGGGGGCAAGGCACCCCCTCCCACTTCTAGGGGTGTTCAGGACAAATTTCTTATGTCACTGTCTTTGTTCTTACGCTGAGTCTGTATTTTTATTTAAAATAAGTGAGAAAGAAAAAACCTATCAAAAGTCTCTTGGCTTATTCGGTCTCCAGTCTTGGTGGGGACAGGAATGCTGGGGCCTTCCCTTGCAGGGCTCCCCAGTAAGCCCTCAGGAGATGGATCCTTTGTTGGACAGCAGTGATGTATGCAGGGGAGGTGGATTCTCCAGCTGTGCTGAGCCTTTCCTTGTTTGTGGCACTGGGATGGCCATGAGGCCAGTCCTGCTGTGGCAGGGCCCTGCAGCACTCGAGGGTGGGCTGCAGTGCTGCAGGGTGGGCTCGTGTCCAGTGCCCAGGCAGCCACGAGCCAAGCACGATGTTTTGCAAACTGAGCTGGTTGTACCTGGTGCAGGCTGAACTCCAGCCTCTGGCTCTTATTTCCCAGCAGTTTGTTGGAACCCCCCCAGCCCTCCCTCCCCAGGGCTCCTGTTCCCCCAGGGCACCGCTCCCCAGTAATCCCTCACCTCCTTCAGAGCATGCAGGCTCCGACTGGTCTGCAGGGGAAAACAAGAGGGGTCTGTGCTCTCCAGCTGGTGCATAGTGTGTTTGTGCTCCTCTGTGAGTGTGCACATCCAGATTTATTGCCTGAAGCTGGGAAATTCCCCCAGGACTCACATGTGAGCCACGCGTGGCCCCCCCTCAGGTCTCCGGCGCCCAATAGTCCTGTCAGCAGCTTCCCAGGGGTGGGTGTCTGCCAGGCCCCTGGGCAAGCACTGCCACACTTGCATTTTTCAGCCATCCCTCGGGATGCAGCACAGCTGGGATTTTGGAAAGCAGCTGGGGTGGCCTTGCCCTGGCCAGCTCAGATTGAACTGAGTTCTGTCCAGCCCTCGGAGTTTGACCCTTTGGCGTTACCCATCAGCCTTCCTGTTTTCCTCTGGTATGGCTTCTTTGGTTTCCCATTTCTTACAGCCGTCCTGCAGCTCCCCAGAGCACCAGCAACCTTGGCTTAGTGACGGGTGAGACCTCTGTTTGCTCTGCTTGAGCAGGTGCTTGGTGATAACAAAGCTGATCTGGGACGTCTCTCCTCACAGCCACTATCCTAAAGCCAGGACAGAGCTGGTGGCTTTGTGCTCCAGCTCAGCTCCCTCCTGCACCCAGGGCTGCCTCTGTATTTACCAGCTGAAGCTGTAACTGCTGCTCTGGCTGCCGCCCAGGAGGACAGATCTAGGCACGATGGTGTTCCTGCTGTGACATGGGCCAAGTCCCTGTCCTGAACTTCTGAACTCCCATGGCTGTTTGTGGCTGAGCTCTGATGCTGGGGGCTGCCTGGACAGGAAGGGGCCTGTGGCAGCTCTGCTGTGAACCAGAGCTGCTGGGGGGCCCATATGGAGGACTCTGGGATGTCCCACATGCTGTTGTCACTGCATCTTTGCCTTGTCACCCATTGCCCACGTTTCCTCCTTGTCTTGGACAGGGCACTGTCAGGGAGTGTGGCAACCCCAGTGCCTCTTGCTCTTCCCGTTCTTTCCTTCCTCTTCTCTCCATCTCGTCACGATTGAGCTCAGTGATCCTCCAGCCCCCACAGTCCACCGGGCAGGGTTTGGTGGAAATCTGGTAGTGAAGAAGAAGAGGAGGATGAAGAAAACTGCACTGGCTGACCCCAGGAGAGCTCCCTGCTCAGTGCCAACCTGGGTACCGCCTGCTCTGCTGGAGCAGGGTGACAGGAGCCATGGGGGAAAGGCAGCCCCAAGAACTGCCATGGGGAAGAGCAGGGCTGACCCTGGGGCTGGGCTCTGTGCCTAACCCACAGGCCCTCCCCTTCTCCAGGCTGCTTTTGTCATCTTGTGCATCCATTGATGAAATCTTTTCCTTTGGAAAAAAATATTTCCCGGGGCCTTGCCAGAGCTGCCCTCCAAGGCTGGGCTGCCCACAATGCCCTCTGCTCTGGCACTGCTGGACCCCCACTAGCCCAGCCCAGCTGGACCCCCACTGGCCTGGACCCCTGCCAGCCCCTGACAAATGATTTTGCCATTTCAAGAGGGGAAGGAGACGTTGATAAACTCCTGTACTTGCCTTTCTGGAAAGGTTATGGCTTAATTGGTCAAACTTGGAGTCATAAATCATGCACTGAAGGATCAGCAGAGATAAGAAAATTTTTGCAGAATGTTGCAAAACACTTTTTGGTGGGTGGGATCCAACTGTGGGGGCTGAGGGCAGCCAGTGCTCAGGGCTCTTCCATGGAAACGATTCACCTTCCAGCCAGGGGATGGAAATTCTCCCTTCTGTTATCAGTTATTCTTAGGATTTGCAAAATATCCTTTTTTACTCTACTCTTGAAAAAATAAACAACAGGAAAGCCATTGTTTGCTTTATTCCGAAGAACCACAATTCCATCTGGTTTGAAGAATGATTCTGCCTCTTGCTGGCAAAGTGCTATTCCCCCAACCTAAAAACTGTAATGGGAGGACGCAGCAGATCAGCTCTCAGCTGAGCAGAAAACTGAGAGAGGGACCCATCAGGCCTGGCTTAGAATGATGCTGGAGTGAAAAGGGATGTTTGGCTCTTGTGATGAGCTGGGTACCACCCAGGGGGGCATGGCTTGCACTGGCCACATATGTGGGGATGGGAACTGGGCATGTAAGGCTGGCACAGGGATGGGGAGCAGGGACATATAGCATGAAGAGGTAGAAATGTCCTGGCTGGGTGACCTTGGTGCCATTCAGAACCTGGCATAATTTGAGAATGGGACAAAGGCCACTAGACTCATCAAGAACTGGATGTGCAGACCTGTCTGGGGCCTCTAAGACAATGACTTTTGAGCCCAAAGGAATGGGATGAACTCAGCAACCAGGATTTCAGTGGAGGAGGGACAGAAGTGCCAGGAGTGAAAGTAGCATTGAGCTGGGGCAGACAGAGTTTGACAGAACTGTAAGGAGAAGTAAAGATCAGACAATGGGCAGGACTGGGAGCTGTGACAGGCAGGATGTGACAGGGAAGGGCTGAGGTCAATCCTCGTTAATGGCAACTGCTGCGTTAATGACCCAGACAGGAGGAGGGCAGTGCCACAGCCTCCAGAGAGGAGCTCAGTGGGGCTTGGCTTTGGGATCTGGCAAAAACAAGACTGAGGGGGGTATGAGTGATGCTCAGCCAGACTGGGATGGGCGAGCGCCCTTTGCCGAGGCGCAGCATCCTGCAGGGTGCGAGCCATGACTGCACGGGGCAGGGAGGAGGAGAGTGTTTTTCTGGAACAGCCTCCAGGGGAGAGATTTCTTCTCCTCCGATGTCTCTTGATTAGCTCATGCTGTGGCTGCCCAGGGGGCGGGTGGCCAGTGCCCCGCAGCTGGGGGGGTCCCGCCTCCCTTCACCGGCTCCCGGTGCCCAAACAGGCGGGGCACGGTGGGGGGATGCACCCACGGGGGTGGGGTCTCTGGGGACCCCAGTCTGCTTTGGACTGGGATTGGCAAGGTCGCACCCAGCTCGAATGGGTCCCCAAGGCTTCAGCCAGTGCGTTCCCAAAACAGAGTGGGGAGGCTGGGCAGGATGACACCATCCTCGATATACTGGGAGGGGGAACCAGAGACTGAGGCACTTAACCCTTACAAAAGGGTTCTTTGCACAGGAACAAGGTGCTGGCAGCAAAGCAGGAGAGCCAGGCTGAGAGTAGAGCACATGGGGGCCACAGGGGCCCTTCGTGGTGGCACTGACTGCCCATGGGTGCTGTGCTGCAGTGGTGGGAGCAGTTGGAGCCCAGGTGAGCAGCCCAGCGTGTGGCTGTCAGTGGGACATGACTTCTTGCTCTGCTCCACAAGGATCACACCAGGCATTTCTCTTCAGGTTTATTAACATTAATGGCATTAGTCCTGTGTTAATGAGCACACAAACAAAAGGCCCATTGCTGGGGCTCAGCTGGAGCTGCAGCAGCAGCGCAGGGGATGGTAAAACCACACGGAAGAGTGGAGAGCAAAGTCAATAGCGGGAACACCTGGGCACAGGTCTGCACTCCCCTGGGATGCTCCAGGCACAGCTGCTGGCTGTGGGAACCCTCCCTGCTGCCTGAGACAAGGCTGACACCGGTAGAGATAAAGGCACTTAACGGGAAGATTGCTACACACCTGGTAGATCATTAACAAACCTCGTGAGCTTGTGATGGGGTTACTGCTCATCCACGGTGGGGAGAACTCTAAGGACAGGGAACCAGAGATTCTGGGACTGAGGGTTGGGTAAGAGGTCCCAGCATCCCACCTCTGAGCATGGGAAGTCTCATCCAGTTGGTGATTGAGTCTTCCACAGCTGGACAGAAAGAGCCCCAACTGGAGCAACTATTTACATGGCATTTGCTTTAGCTAGACTCTCAGTGTGGTGGTTCTCCAGGTAAACAATCTGGGGGGGCTTTTTGGAGGGGCAGGGTGGTCTGGGACTCTGAAGGTCCCAGGGCAAACCCAAGCTCACTGCTGTGGCTTCTTCCAGGGAGTTCTGCGAGTCTGAGTCTTCAGAGGAGAAACTGCTCTGGCTGGAAACCTGAAAGTACTGAGCAGCTTCTGCCTGTGGCCCTGGTGGTGGGCCAGGTGTGCTGGGGTCTGTGGCAGTCCCGTGGGGCACAGCAGTGGGACGTGGCTGGTCAGCACCTGGGAAGCGCATCCAGGGAGGCAGGGTGTGGGGACGCCTCCGAGGGGGCTGGCTGCGCTTCTGGGA
This sequence comes from Myrmophylax atrothorax, assembly GCA_026770055.1. Lineage (NCBI taxonomy): Eukaryota > Metazoa > Chordata > Aves > Passeriformes > Thamnophilidae > Myrmophylax > Myrmophylax atrothorax. The sequence continues at coordinate 6,911,313 of JAOXXN010000252.1, forward strand.
GAGGTGTCCTGCTGTTCTCAGACTGGCTCCACTCTCGGGTTTGGGCAGGGGAGGATCAGCAGAGACGTGGTGGTGAGAGGTGCAGGCACCCTTGGGCCCTGTCTGGCAGCAAGGCTGCAGGACACTCGGCTCTGCACTCAGTGTGGGGCCAGGAGTGGTGTTTGTCCGGGGCTGTCCTCGACCCCGGGGCTGTCCTGGCCCCCCAGGGCTGGGCTGTGACTGCTCTGCCACCCCCCGACCCCCCAGCACCACTGGCTCAGGGCTGGTGGGTGCTCTGCAGACTGGGGCTTCTGTGTGAGTGGCTGCAGGCTCTGTGCTGGCAGGGCTGGAGGGGTCTCCCTGCCTGTCAGCCTGCACCCCCCAGGCCTCCTGCAGCTCTTCCAGCATCTCCTCCAGGATCTGCCGGCTCTCCTGGTACTGGTGCTGTGCCTCTGTCCAGGCTGCCAGCCCTTGGCTGCTCTGCATCCTGCGCACCTGAGCTTTCATCTCCTGCAGCTTCTCCAGGGCGAACTCCACTGAGAGCTTCTGGAAGGATCTCTGCAGGCACTGCAGTGCCTGACCCTCCCCACGCTGCGTGCGGGCCGAGCACTGCCGGCAGTGCAGCTTCAGCCCTGTGACCTGCAAAGGGAGGGGAGAGCAGCTGGTTTTGTGGCTGCAGCAGCACCAGGTCCTGCGAGGGAAGACCCCCTGCACACACCTTGTTGGAGAACTGGACAAGCTCCTGCAGCAGCTCCCACTCTGCCTGCCGCCGCTCCAGCTGCTTGGAGAAGCTCACCAGCTTTGTCTGGAAAAGGGCTGCAGCCACGTGGAAGGCGTCTGCCTCGGGGAATGCTGCACCTCGGACCTCAGCCACTGCCCGGCACAGGGTCAGGCCATGCCGGTACCGAGCCTGTGGGACAGCAGGAAGGAACAAGATCCACATTTGGGAATGGTGCTGGCCCGGGATGTGTGTGCAGAGTGACTTCCGGGCAAGTGAGAAGAAACAAAGGGCACAGAGATTCCCCAAATCTCTGCCCTGCCCTGGCTTGGCTCTAAATGCACCTCCTGTCCCAAGTGGGATCACTGTGCCTTGTCCTTCCTGCGGCGTTTGTGACTAAAGGGCCTCCACATGCAGGGAAGCAGGAAGAACAGATCCTCATCACCATGTTGTTATCTGATGGATGCCCAGGCTCTGCAGGACAAGGCAGCTGCATGGATGGAGTACAGCAGGGGTTGGGGACAGCGGTCCCAGCCCAGAACACACCAAGGACCAGTGTGGCCAGTGGAGCAGGGTTGCCCAGAGTCCCCGCTCGACAAGTCTTGACAAGTGTGCCTTGACAACTTCAGTGTGACTTGACAATGCAGGGACACCCAGTTCTGCCCAGAAACTCCATTCCAAAGCCCCTCCAAACATACTGTGGCCTGGGTGAGGAACTCATTGAAATGCTCGGCGGAGCCCTGGCAGCTCTCGGGGCTCCACTCCTCGGTGCCCATCTCCTGCAGCCGTACTGCTGCCTCCCCATCCAGCCAGCACCCCAGCTGTGAGAGAGAGGGACAGGAGTCAGGGGGTCAGGGGGTCCACAGCACCTCCCCTTCCTGCCCCGGACATCCCAGCCCAGGCACAGTCACGCACAGTCACTCATAAGGAAAAACAAAGCCCAGGCTGTCCTGCTGTTCTCCAGGCTTCCGTCATCATCAGAAACAAAGGAAACGTACCCGAAACACTCAGCCACGGAACACTGCAGAGGACAACTTCAACTTGCAGCACGCTAGGGACACCCAGCTCACCTTGCCAAACTCAGTCTCAAGCTCCTGGACCTTTCGGAGGAACTCCAGGTGCTCCAGGCAGCTGTTGGATTGGGATACCAGGTCATGAAGCTCTTCCTCCAGCTGGTTGTATAGCCCCTCAGCCAATTCCATGGCAGTCCTGGTGGTTGGGAGAAGAGGGGCTGTCAATGCCAGGTGCTGCTGGGTGGGCTCAGGGATGCATGAGATGGAGCGGAGCAGGTCTCTTGGATGGCTCCTGACTCTGGTCCTGCACACACCTGGACATCTCACCATCCCGTGGACCAAGATGGATAGCAGGGAACATGGGAAAGCATCATGTATCAGTGCAGCTCAGCTCTGCTGAGGGAAGGGAGCACGAGGGAGCAGTGAAATTAGTGCTGTCACCTTGCAAGGACAATGGACCAGTGTGGCATCACTACATGAGTGCAGCATCACTGGGTGAGTGCGACACCACTGGATGAGTATGGCCGGATTATAGCATGGCTGGGTGAGTAAGAGCGTGGCTGGATTCCAGCACCACTGAATGAGTGAGTATGGAATAGCCAGACAAGTGCGACATCGCTGGACGAGGACGGTATGGATGGCCGAGTGCAGCACGGCCGGGACTTGGCCCCATCTAGTGGCTTTTCCCAAGCCCAGCCCGAGGCATCGCAGAGCAGGTAAACCCTCCCAGGCATCTGGCACCTTCTCCACTCAGAATGGGGGCAATACTGCAATGGGCTGTGCTAGATGCACGGTCTGGGCTTGCAGAGCAGGATGGAGCATTGCAACACCCTGTGCTCATGGGGGCCGAGCTGACCCTATGGAGGTGGCTCTGTCACCCAGCAGAAGATGGGCGGCCCCGGCATTGGCATCTCTTGACCAGTGAGGCCACCCTCTCCTACCTGATGTGGTCGGAGGCGCAGAGGTGGGCGGCCTCCCTGTGCAGCCTGGCCAGCACAAAGCCCCCCTCACGCTGCACCCGCACCAGCTGGGGGTCGCTCAGCACCTTCTGCATCAGCTCCTGGTGCCTCCTGATGCCCACAGCCACGTCCTGCAGAGGGAGGGAAGGCTGGACAGGAGTTTTACCTGGGATCTCACCTGGGGCCTCTGCTGGCACAGGACAGGTACCTGAGGCTGCACCCAGGGATGAGCAGAGGGGACAGGGGACAGCCCCGTGGCCAGGAGCAGCCAGTCTGGGAGCCATTATGTCAAGTTTTGGGCAACTGAAATGTTGCTGTGGCTGCACTGCAGATGTGCTCTTTGGGAATGTCCCCAACTTGTGGTGCCACCGACCCTCTTACCTGTGTCCCTGCCAGTGCATCAGTGCTCCGCAGCTCCTGGATGCAGCGCTGCAGCAGCTCCGATGCCCGTCTGAGGCTGACTGTGAAGGGATGCAGCTTCTATGGGAGGGACACACGGTGGGTCAGTGGGAACAGCCTGCCCATGAGGAGGAGAGGAGGAGGAGCAGTGCCAGGCCAGAGGAGGGAATACTGTGAAGCACCAGGTTAAAGCTGAGGAGGAAGGGAGCGTGGAGGTGAATGGGCAGCTGCAGGCAGGAGCAGGCAGCAAGGAGCTGCCCTCCTGTGCTCAGTGCTCTCCTCTCCCCAGCCCTCTGCCAGTCCTTTCTGTTGCTTCTCCAGGGATGTGTGCAGGACATGTAAGATGCAGTGGGGACAGAGGAGCATGGGGGAAGTGAGGTGATGGCTAATGGTGTGGTAACAGACACCTGGAAGAATTGAACCCACTCGCTGTGGCAGTAGGGGAAGGCACCGTCCAGCTCCGGGGGCAGCTGAGAGCTGTCAACGTGGCGGCCCAGGGCCTTCAGCGACGTCAGGGTCTCCACCTGTGGGCACAAGACTTCTAAGGCTGGTCCCTCTCCAGACACATCCTGGAGTAGGAAATAACCCCTTCCTGCCCCAGCCCAGGGGACAGGGACAGGCTCACCTGCACCCCGGGCAGCTTCTCGCGGTGGGCAACCAGCTCCTTCTCAGCCAGCAGCAGCACAGTCTGGATGCAGCCTGGTGAGACACTCTGTGGGAGGCATGGAACAGTCACCAGGACAAACCCCACATGCAGCCCATGGGGCTGCTGAGGCTGCCCAAGTCGGCTGAGACTGGTGAACACATTGCAAAGGACAAGGCCCCTGAGCACACTGGCGTGGGAGATGAAAACAGGTCACTCAGGATGTGACCCTGTCCCAGCCACCAGCTTGCTGGCAAAGGACCTGCATGAAGAGCCACATGAACGAACCTTTTCTGGCACCAGCAACACTTCTCCATGTGGGGAGCATCAGGGCCAGCATGGAATTTATAGGGCACACAGAGGAAAAGGGTGCTGTGGCAAGGGGGACCCCATGGCCCCCACACAACACAGAGTACTCCTGGGGCTCTGCATTGGCACCAGCACAGGGACCCTGCCAGGTGATGGACTGTCACTGTGGAGCCCGTTTCCTGGGGAGCTCAGGCAGCAGGATGCTGGAGGGATCTGGGTGATGCCGCAGTGCCGGGTGATGGTGAGGCTGGGAAGGGACTTTTGGGGATCTCATGTTCAGTGGGCACAGGGGAAGCTCTGAGGGACCCCCAAAGGGTGGCAGCACTCCCTCCCCGACAGGGACACCTGCCCTGGAATGTCTCTGGCACAGGCATGCTGAGCCCAGTATACCTGGATGGAGCGGAGGGCCGAGAACAAGACCGGAGCGGGCGGCTGCCTCCGGGCGTCCACCACGACCGTCAGCCCAGTGTCCTTTGCCTCTCGCTTCTCACCATTCTTCACATCTTGCCTAGCGAGGGGAAGCACAGCAGGAGCAGATGGCACATGAAGTGTGGGTCTTTCCCGGGGGCAGGACCTGCTCAAAGCCCCCTCCCACACTCTGCACTCCCAGGCCCACAGAAACACACAGCCACAAGTGACCTTGTCCCTGTGAGATGCCCCAGGCAAGAGCTCAGAGCATGTGCCTCTGGCAGGGGCACAGCCCAGGGTCCTTGGGGGTGTGCCCAAACCAGCGTGTGTGGGATGCTGGGCATCCATCCTGACTTGTCCCAGGAGCCCCAAGCCAGGTGGCAGGTGGGGGTCACTGGCAGGTCCTGCTGGCTCTTACCTGGAGAGGGAGCAGAGGTAGAGGATGAGCCTCGCCAGCTCAGCAGTTGAGCACCACGCAGCCCCCCAGGCACTGCCACTGGTGGTCACCAGAAGGAGGGCCCTGCCCAACCTGTCTGAGCTCCCTGCAGAATAAGGCTGAGTGACCCCTCTGGCACAACCTGCCAGCCCTGAGCAACCCATGAGGGGCCAGGGCACCCACCAGTGCTGCCCCAGCTCAGGTCAGAGCCCAGCATGGTGCAGCCCCTCCAGTCCTCCTGGAGGGGCAGAACCAACCGGGGCGGGGGGCTCTTGACATGAGCACCCAGCATTCCAGAGCTGCTGGGGACATTTTTCCTGAGAAAAAGGGTTTTTTTACAGTTTTAGGTTCTTGGGAATAGGAAAGAGCCAAATGTGTTTGGCAGCAAAAGCTGAACAGCTTCACTAGAGAGGAATGGTGTGGGAGGGTTCAGGGTGGCTGGGACCGAGGCAGCTGCTCTGCTCAGCCTGCCTGCATTTATGTTTTTGGTTTTGCCCAGCTGAAAGGAAATTTTCTGCTTGGGGGACTTCTGGCCTCCAGCAAAGCCCTGAAGCCTTCCTCCAGAACACCCTGTCCAGCAGCCCACTGTTTCCCTCCGGAGGCTTCTCCCGCCATCCCCCGGGCTCGCGGTGCCGGCAGTACCTGGCAGGCAGATGATGCCGGAGTGCAGCAGCCCAGCGTGCAGGTCCAGCCAGGCCAGTGGCTCCCAGCCAGCAGCGCTGGTGCCAGGCACAGAGGGACCTTTCTTACAGCCAGTGCTTTCCAAGGACCGCTCCTCCATGGGGGCAGCAGCAGCTGCATTTGTACCTGTGCACAGGGATGGAGGAGAGAGGAGCTGGTGACACGCAACAAGGCAAAGGAATGGCAAAGCCCAGCAGTGCCTGGTAAGGTGCAGCAACCCCATGGGATGGTACCTTTCCCAGCTGCCCTGGCTCTGCCCATCCTGGGTGAGTAGATGGCTGACATCTTCTTCCAGGCCCCCTCATGCTGGCTGGTGGCCTTTTCATCACCGGAGGCTGCCCCGAGACGAGCACCCTTCAGGAAGGAGAACTTGTGGCTGGAGCCTGGGGTGGGCCGAGGGCTGCCCCTCTGTGCCAACACCTCCGCTGGCACCCCAGGAGTCGTTAGGCGGTGCTGGCGGCTGTGGAGTGTGGGGCTGCTGGGCCCCTTCCTGTGCTGTGTGGGGGTCTCAGGGCGGGCTGCAGGGGGCAGCTCGGGGCTGGGGCTGTCTGGCTCCTCCAGGATGGCTGCCATCAGCCCGGAGCCGAAGCTCACCGGGTTCTGCAGTGCAGCCAGGTAGGAGTCACGGTGGCGGCACCTTGGGCCGTGTGGCCCTGGATCCTGGCTCAGCTTCCTCCCCAGGCATGGGCTGCAGGGACTCTCCTCTGAGCTCAGTGTCCCCCCGCAGGGCCAGGCATCTGCCCCTGGTGCCCCGTTTGCCCAGGGGAGCATCGCCTCAGCTCCAGACCCCATTGTCCCTGGTGGGCACATGGGCAGCAGGGGCCTGGTCAGGACATGCAGCTGCTCCTGGGATTGCTCCAGCAGGTCCACGTACTCCCCCTCCAGGTTCTGGCTGATGATCTCGCAGAGGCTGGGCACGGGCAGCATGGCTGGCTTCTTCTGCAGCCCAGCCTGCTCCACCTTTATCAGTCCCGGGTATCGTCCCTGGCTCGACTTCCAAGAGGTGACTTTGCAGCCTGGGATGGTGCCCGCAATGTTGCACAGGGATGGGACACGGGGCACAGGGATGTTAGCTGTGCCATGGACCACAGGTGTGCCGGGGGCTGCTGGCTTGGGTGCAGTCTGAGGAGCAGGTTCATGTTGGCCACCTGTGGGCACACCATCGGCTTCAGCCCTGGGCTTGTTGACAAACTCTGGCGTGGCAATCTGGCTCCACGGCAGTGGGGTAACACCGTTCTCAGTGGCCACCAGGCAGGTGTGCAAGGGGGCCCCAGCCCAGCTGCTGTTCACCTCCTCCAGCCACGCATCAGTGAAGAGCAGTGCGTGGGCAGCCTCAGGGACCGGCGTCTCCTCCACTGAGTGCAGGTCCAGGGAGAGGTGCTTGAGGGTGACACGTGCCGAGTGCTCCTCACAGGGCTCCGCTTGCAGGTAGAAGTCTCCAGGGCGCAGCAGGAGGGGGTTGAGTGGCGCAAGGTGCACGACCACCTTCTCGTGCAGACACAAGGGCCAGCCTTCATGGAGAAAGATGCAGTTAAAGTAGGGAGCCTGGGAGGGAGGAAGAACACAGTGTGTGAGTGAGCCCTGCCAGCTCTATGCCCTGCCAGCCCCATGCCCTCCCAGCTGCCTCCACGGGCTCTTGCTGCCTGACTCTGTGCTTCCCCTGATGGGGACACAAGATCTCATCAACATGATGGATGTCCCTGAGCCAAAGCAACACAGCAGAGCCATGCAAGCCCACCTCGAGCCGTGGCTATTCCCAGGCTGTGGAGTCTCCCCATGTACTTACGGAGGTAACACCCCTGCTTGAGCAAGACAAGGTAACTCCAGAGTCCCCCCACCCTTTATTGCAGGGACCACATGCTGGAGCCATCCCAGGAAGCTGGGTGTGCACGGCCTCCTCTGCTGGGAGGGGGTGGGACAAGGACTGGATGTGCAGGGAGGGAGCCATGCAGAGAGGATGCACTAGGGCAAATGCCCCGTGGTCTGGGAGCAGGACTCGGGGACCCCGGGGCCGGGGCACGGGGGCTTACGCAGGCTGCCTGCCGCAGGCGCTCGAAGAGCCGCTTGGTGGGGATGAGGAACTGGAGCAGGCAGCAGAGCCCATCACCCTGGTAGCTGGTCTCCAGCAGCCGAAACACCTGGCCCAGGACAATTGGGGCTGTGGCTTCGAAGGGAGGGTAGAGGGCCTGGAGGGCATTCTGCACCGCTGCATCCAGCGACCCAGCGTCCTGCGGGAGGGAGGAAAGCGCTGCTGGTGGGAGAGCAGCCTTGCAGCAGGGACACCATTCCCCCACACCCCAGGGCCTCTGCCCACCATCCCACGCTGCACCACGTTACTGCCAGAACCCTGGGATGGCCACGCTGGCAATGCTGAGCTCAGGGGCTCCAAACCTTCCAGGGCTGGAAATGGGAGGAACTGGCAGTGCAACACAGTGAGCATGGCACAGGCGGGGCACGAGGCATGGCGGGTCCAGTTCCCAGTGCAGGGCTGTGGTTAAGCAGCCTGGGATGAGCCCCTGGAGGCAGCCAGCCACCTTGCTCGGCCGCCAGCCATGGGGAGGCCGAGGAGCCACAGCAGCCGAGAGGTTAAGCAGAGTCAGACCAGACAGAGCGTGGGGATGTGCTGGACTCCTCAGCTTGCTGCAAGAATGCAGCAGATGGAAGGAAGGACAAACATTTGAAGATGGATAGGGTGTTTTGGTCCAGACTCATTGCTGAATTTGCCAAACTTAAAAATTACTCCCGCAATCGTTTTTTTGGGAAGAGTTCTGCCGTGTTGCAGCCTCCAACGCTGCCCTAAATGAGGTGAGGACACTGAGTCTGTGCCACACGTGAGCCAGCAGTTTCCAGTTCACTGTCCCAGTGCTGCAGGAGCTGTTGGCTGCGTGGGCCCAGCTGGCACAGCTGGCACATGGAGGGAAGCTGTCCCACAGCTCTCGTGACACTTTGGCAGCACTCCAGGGGTGACTCTGGCACAGCTGCTCAAGGCACCCCTTTGGTGAGTGGGGACGAGGAGCATCCTCCAAGCATCTGGGTTCTGCACCTTGAGCAACTACAGCTTGCCATCATCCCTGTGCTCCTGCGAGACTACCTGGGATGCCTAGCAGAATTAGCTGAAGGTGGGATTAGCTCAAGGTGAGCATTAGTTTCAAGCAGCTAATCCCTGGTCCAGGAGACCATACAGAGACAAAGAGGTCCTGGTTAATTCAGCTTAATTAGCTTTAATGCACTTGATCTAAAGCACTTTGTAGTCATGCTTATTTAATTCTTGACTTTTTCTGTGTGGGTCCATGCAGGGATCTCCTGCCCTTGCACCTGACAGGAGAAGCCACAGAGCCAGGCAGAGCAGGAGATCCACTCCCTTCTCAGGGCCCTAATCTGTCAGTGCATTCCCTGTCCTGGCTTTCTGCCCTTGGAGCTTTCTCCTCATGCTTGGTCTTATTATGTACAGTTCCTAGAATGGTCTGGAGACCTTTCCTTGGAAAATCTCTGCTGAAGGGCAAAGCACTCCACTCCATGTTGCTCCAATGGAGCCCTGGTGCAGCCACCTAGTCCCCAGTGCCAAACCCAACTGGGCACCACCCTCACCCACCCCACCTCCACCTAGGTCCTCTGAGCTCAGCTTCTTCTCCATCCCAATACTGAGCTGAGGAGCCACAATCTGCAACAGCACAAGGGGATCCATCCAGATCTGAACACTGCCACGAGAGATGAGCCTGCACTGCCCACTCTGCCTCTGGCCATCTTTTAAATCCTTCCAGGGATGGTGACTCCACCACTGCCAGGGTAGTTTGTGCCAGAGTTTGACAGCCCTTTCAATGAAGAAGTTTTTCCTAGTATCCAATCTAACCCTCTCCTGGCACTATTTAAGGCTGTTTCCTCTCGCCCTGTCACCCAGGACTTCATCCAGCAGCAGGGACTGTGTGAGTCAGTCAGGAGACAAACAGGGACTGATGAAGACACCAGACATAGCCTGGGTTGTGCTGGGGAATATTTTGGCCTGGAATGACTGACTAGAAATGTTTTCATGGAGCGTCACAAAGCACTTCATCACTGGGGGAGGCTTTTGGGCTAACCATGATGAAGCGGCTCAGCCAGGAGCCCATAGGAATCCAAAAGCAGACAATTATCCCAGTCCCTCCACCCGCTGCTAGGGAGCAGAGCTGGAACAAAGGCATTAGGGAACATAAGGAGATTTACATTTGCAAAGCCATTTCCATTTTAATAAGCCAAAGTGCTGTTAAATAGAGATCGATATTTCTCCCCAAATGCCCATATTTTTAAAGTGGTTTACATCAACAAGTCAGGCTGGGCTTTGGGGTTTTGGTGTGGTGAAGTTCCTTAACCCATGCCCAAAGCCACAGGGTGACTCAGCTTCAGGTCCTTTCTCCCCCCTGCTCAGGAAGGAGCGAGGTTTGAGCCTGGGACCAGTTCTGAATACCAATTCCTCTCCCTCTCCGGCAGCTCTTCTGTCACCAGCTTTGGCAGGACACGATGCAAGCCCACCGCCTGGTCGGGCTGAGCAGAGCCCGGGGCAACGGCACGTGCCGGCTGTGGTGACAACGAGACAGTCGGCCCTGGGACGGTCCCCTGAGCGTCCCCTTGTGCTGGCACAGCTCCCGCAGCAGCAGCGGCCCATACCCTGACTAACTTTGCAGGAAAGTTTAAGCATCGTGGGATGCAACCCTGCACACACCTGCCCAAAAGACCATGGCCACCTCACCACCTGATCTCCAACCTCGCAGTGACCTTCATCTTCACACCCAACTTCCACCTTCATATTGACCTACCTCCACCTTCAGACTCACCTCTACCCTCACATTTGCCTTTGCACCCATCTACACCTTTGTACCCACCTGCACACCTGCCTTCAAACCCACCTTCACACCCATCTCTGCCTCTGCATCTCCTTCCACCTCGCTCCCGACCTCTCTCTCCTGCTGCTCCCGGTGCCCTCCAGGTGCCCACCCTGTGCCCGCGGAGCACGGGGAGGGGCAGCGGCAGGGAGAGGGATGCCCCAGGAATTACCATGTTTCCTAGGAAGTGGCGGAGGGGCCGGGAGCCGCGGCACCGACCGTCCCGTCCCGTCCCTCCTGCAGCTCCTCTCCCCCGCAGCAAGCCACACAGTCATCCTCCCGGCACTGCCAGTCACCTTAATTAGTGCATCGAGTGTTACTCACTCGGGCACAGGCAGATCACGACCAT
>JAOXXN010000252.1:6923913-6935848 GCA_026770055.1 Myrmophylax atrothorax
GGGGGCTCTCCATGCGAGCCCCCGCGGGCGGGGCGGGGCGGCCCCCGGTGGGATGGGATGGGGTGGTGGAGGGAGTGTAAGACCCCCGAGGAAAGAAGTCCTAGGGAGGTGGCAGGAAGGGCTGCACTGAGGGTCCTCCCACAGCCCCTCGGCCCCCGAGCAGCTTCAGGCCGGATACACCGGGAACATGCAGAGCTGCATGTGCATGTGTGTACACGTGTGTGCAGATATTTTCTGCTTATATAATATTGCATGTTTGTGGGGGTTTCCCTCTCTTCCAAACCACCCCAGCCAGGGTTGGCATAATCCCCCGACATGGTGTGTGTCCTGGATGGATCCCGTGGCTCCCAGTTCCCATTCCTGAGTTGCCCCAAAGGTGAAGCAGCAGGACAGTCAGTGGGACTTTGAGCTGTTCTGGTGGTGGGAAGGACCTATTGAGGAGCAGGATCGTGGGATTCAGCAACCAGAACTGTACAAAAACAACCAGCGTAAGAGCCAAAGCCACAGATTTGGTCTCTCCTAAGGCAAAGTTCTGCTCCACACAGTTCTGCCAGTGGTGGGCAGAGACAGCTCTCCCAGCCACAGGCATGGCGGGCACACCTCTGCCATCCCCAGTGGGCACAGGGCTCCCAGCTCCTCCAGCCCCATTCACAGTGCCCAGCACTCGTTAAACCCTCTGTGCCTTTCTCAGGCTGGAGTCATTTCCACTGTCATGTTCGTGGGAATGTGCTCAAAGGCTGGGACTGGGTCTGGGAAGGGAGACAGGACTGGGGCGGGTGGGATGGCCAGGCGTGGGCCGCAGGCAGCCGGGGCAGCCTTGCTAAGGAACATTTGTGCAGGGATCAGTGAGCGGCCAAAGGACACGCTGTGAAAACAAGCCGAGACGGGAGGAGGTGCAGCTGGGCTGCTGCTGTGTGGGAGGGAGGACGGCGCCAGCGAGGCCTTCGCGTTTGCTTCCCATTTCCTCGGGAGCTGGAGAGAGCCCTCTTGTTGGCCATATGGATCACGAGTGCTGCAAGGGCTCAGGCACCACTGGTGGTGCGGGTGGGCAGAGGCTTGGCCGTGGGGACCAGTTGCCCTTGGCTCCCAGCCTCCCGCCCAGGCTCCCCAATGCCAGCTGGGGCCAACTGGGCAGCTCCCCCCCACACCAGCAGCCAATTGCTCCTTTAATTGTGTTGGTTCACTTACCAGCTTCAGGCTTTTTGTAGTTCCCCTGAGTGCAGAGGAGCTTGAGCTCAAGGCTGTGGGCTTTTTTAATTGAAAAATGAACAAAATGAACCCAAGAGCTTACTTTGGCTTTTGCACCTCCTGACAGGCACCAGGCTGAGGGCAGGGAGGAAGGCAATGTGGCTGACCCGCTCCTGGCACCAGCACAATGGATCAATCCCTGTGTGGCGCTGGCAAGCGGGAGGGGACAGATGAGGAGGTGAGCCCAGAGGGACAGCGAGGCTCACAGCTGGAAGTCAGGGTGCTGGGGGCAGAGCCTGCTCAGCAAAAGGTACAGCTCTTTGGGACCTCATGGGTGCCCCCACTGCTCTGTGACCCCTGACCCCATGAGCTCACCCTCCTCTGCTGCTCCCATTCTCCATGTCCTGTTTGTCCCGAGCAGCTGCTGGGACAGGCTGCATGTGGCCTCCTGCCCTGCCCCTCGGCCGGCACAGAGCCACCATTCAGATCCCCTAAGACTCTGCCCGAGGTCACCATTCCTGCATTTTTATTTTTACTTTTCTGCAAAATCAACTCCCTTGGCTCTCTGCATCACCCTTTGTCTCCCATGAGGCTCCCAGACCCCATGTCATGAGCTGACGTGCTGTGAGAGGAGAGCAACCCTTGGTGGGGGGAGATACACTGACTGCAGTGCTGCTCTGGGGGCTCCCTTGGGGTGTCACTGGGATGTCACTGGGATGTAGGGTGAGGAGAGTGAGACCAGCATCGGGGCTGGGCTCCAGGCTGGGCTCCCGCTGGGAAGCCTTGTGCCTCATGCTGATGTTCCCACACCCAGAGTCCATGCCTGCTGCTGGCTGTGCCCTGCAGGGCTCTGACTGTGAGAGCTCTGGGGTCCCCGGGTGTCCCCTCTGACTGTGTTTGATGAAGAGCTCAGGGCTGGCGTCAGCATCGACCCCGTGCTGGCCCAGAGCCCTCCCAGCTCCAGGAACAGCCGTGGCTGGGTCACACTGAGCCTGCAGCTGGAAAAACAACCATGGAGGGGCTCCCACGCGTCCCCAGACATACTTTTAGATGCTGCTGGGTCAGAGGCTGTGAGGGACATGCAGGTGACGGTGGCAGCATCAGGCTGGCAGCAATACCTCACGTGAACAGTGGGCAGGAGCCACAGCTGCCCACACCTCAATGTTGTCAGCATTTCTGCAAGCTCTAGTGAAGTCTGTGCTGTGGTCACCAGAGTGACCAGCATCATGGCCACAGCCCAAATCTGTTGGTGACAGTGAACTTGTCCTGACTGGAAATGGATGGGGGATGTTTTCTTTTGAGCTGTTGACTTTTCTTTCCAAGTTGCCTCCAAACCCATCTGGGCTGCTCTTACTTTCCTTGCCAAGTCTCCGGGTTTTCCCCAGTGTTTGCCCAGCCCACATGCACCTGCTGGTGGAAAGCTGGTGAGCAGCTGCAGTGCTGCCTCTGGCACTGGCACAGGGTTCCTGGGGAATTCCCGGGCTGATTCTGGCACCGCGGGACATGGATGTGTCTGGATTTCCTTGCAGATGGCAAATGTGCCTGGGTGTCCTTGCTCACAGCCCAAGAAGCAGTACCTGCCCCAGTCTGTCCCCATTGTCCCTGGGGAATCCTAGCACGTGGCTGCAGGGTGGTTTGGGCCATTGTATCACAGGAGAGATGTGGAAAGAGCTGGGGCAGGATGGGGAACTGCCTGCACGTGTTGAGGAGTGTGTGTGGCCAGAGGGAGCCCTGAGCTGGGGAGCAAGGAGTATCCTGGGGACAGCAGGGAGCAGTGTCCTGGCCTGGGCAGGGGACAGTGGCAGCACAGGGGAGGCAATTCCTGCAAGCCCAGTGGGCATTTGCTGGGTGTCTGCCAGGCAACCTGCAAGTGACCCTGCCAAAATCTCATGGGAACAAAGGCAAAGGGGAACTAAGCGCCCTGGTCTCTCCATCCCTGAACTCCATGTGCAGGGTTCCTCCAGCACAGACAGAGTTCTCCATGGCCTTGTTCATACCTTGGGGTCTCCTGGGGCTGCAGTGCTGTGGGATGGCTGTGCTGGTGGCTGTGTTGTGCAATAACTGCATTTCACAACATCCTTGCTTGGCTCAGGGATGTTGCCTCTGAGAGCCAGGACTTCCCTGGATGCAGCATGAGATCTGCCTGCATCAGCAACTGCAGGTTTCCTGTGCCTGGACCTCAACAGGAAATGAAAGTAACTGAATCATTTCTCCTTCCCTCACCTCTGTCCTACAAGGAGAGACCAGCAGACCCAGCTCTCCCAGCTGAGGGACCACGGGGGTGCTCTCCCCTTGCCCCTACCTGGCTGCACCCAGCTCCTGCCCCTGTCTCCAGCCATCATCACAAGAGCTGTGGTGTGTCAGGGTCCCAGAAGTGATGGATGTCTCCTCTTGTGCATGGCTGCTCAGTGCTGGAGCCCCATGCCAGGGCCTGCAGGTGCAGGCACCCTGCTGATGTAGTTGCCCCAGTGCAGCTTCCCAGCCCAGGCAGGTGCCCCTTCTCCAGTGTGCTGTGTGGGGAGGTCCCCAGGGTCTTCTCACCCGGGGTGAGAACGTGTCATTTATGATCTTTAGCTATTGCTGTGTCCCAGGGCTGCTCTGGGGCCTTTGGTTGGTTCATGGTCTGACAGCAGCAGCTCACCCAACAGGCAAGGGGCCTGTGGGGCAGGGACAGGGACAGGGATGGGGTGCAGCAGGGCTGGGGACACTGCTCCAGGTTTGGCTGAGGCACTGCTGCTGGGCATGCCAGCCTGTTCCCAGCTTTTGCTGAATGCAGACTGCAGGAACGTGTCTGTCAGGCTCAGCTGCCAAACCCAGCTCTGCTCCACTGAGCATCTGCTGCTGTGCATGCAGGCACTACTGGCACTGACACTGAGCTGGAAACTGGGCTGTTCCTTCTCAGTTTCCACTGTCCCTTCCCTGCCTTTGATGAGAGGCACCAGCTGTGCCACAGAGTGAAGGTTTACTGGGTTGTACCATGGTGCCAGTGGCACAGAGGAGCAGGGCGGCAACCAAGCAGGAAGCTCTGGGGCTGTGGGGACTCCCCACTCAGCTCCACACTCCTCCCTTGCCCACAGTTCCCGTTTTGGCAGGGATATAAAGTTGGTGTGGTCAGGGAGAGCACGGCACTGCGGGAAGCCAGGATGGGAGTGCAGAGCCTTGTGGTGGCTTGTGTGGCACTGGCCCTGTGCCTGGCACTCACCACAGCCACCAACCCCGGCTTTGTGGTGAGGATTACCCAGGCAGGCTTGGACTATGGTGGGTTCTGTTTCTGATTTCTCTCCTTGCAGGTGTGCTGGTGGCAGAGGTGTGGAGCTGGGCACACCCTGTGAGAAGTGCAGGGTCCTGGGACAGGATGGGGATCCTCATCCATGGGTGCCCACATGGAGAGCACAGGGTCCTGGGTCAGGGTGGGGGAATCCTTGGCCAGGGCTGCTGAATGTGCCATTGCCAGCTCCTGTGGCAGTGGTGGCAGTGACGCTCTCCCTGTGTCCCTGTAGCCCATCAGCACGGGATCACCATCCTGGAGAAGGAGCTGGGCCAGCTGAAGCTGCCAGACATCTCGGGTGACTCTCGTGTCTTGCGTGTGGGGAAGGTGCGCTATGAGCTCTCCAGGTGAGCCCTGCCAGTGCCTACTCCTGGCGAGGAGTAGGAGGGTTGGGGAGGGTGCGGAGCCCCTGGAGCAGTGAGGACCATTCTGTCCCCTCCACAACTCCCTGAGATGTTGGCCCTGTCCTTGGTGCAGGCAGAGATGTTCCTGCTTCACCTCCTGCCCCAAGGGAAAAAGGGAACCAAAGAGATGATGCTTTGGGTGAAGGTGGATTTTGTGCAATCAAAGCCCAGGTGGCAGAGGTGGCCTTGCCCGTGGAACTAGGGTCCCCCATCTCCCCACAGAGGAGAGACCCAGCCCCTGCGGACATCCCAGCTCCCTGCTATGAGGGTTTGGAGCTGCTGTATGGGCAGCTGCAAGGACCATGTTCCCAAAGGCTCTGTGTGTCCCTGCCAGGCACAGCTTTGCTGTAGCGGAACTGGAGCTGGAGGTGCTGCCGGTGCAGTGACTCCACTCTCTGCCTCCCCAGCCGTGTGCTTGGGAGTGAGGCACCACCGCAACATAACTTTTCTTTTTATTCATTTGTTTTTAGACTGCACCTTCGCAGTTTCCACTTGCCGTACTCACGGATTTCCCCTGTCCCCAACGTGGGCCTGCAGGTCTCCATCTCCAACGCCTTTGCTGAGCTGGATGGGGACTGGCGGGTGAAGGTGCTCTTCATGTGCGTACCCAGCTCCTCCTCTCCCCACTTGGGTGCTGTCTCTGTGTCTCCCTCTCTGCATCTGGACAGGGTTTTTCTTCTCTCCCTCTCCCTTATGTTTGGGCAGCTGTCACTTTGCTCCCCCAGATGTGATAGATAAAACAGGGTGGGAGGCAAGAACAAGGCACATGATGGGAGAGATGTGCATGGACTGGTGGGTGTCCCTTGCACCTCCCCTTCTTGCTCTCACTCCCCTCTATTGAAAGGTTACCTCTCCTTGTTTATGTGCCAGTGAAAGTTGTTTTCCAAGAGTTTAAAATCTTTCCCCTTCTCATCCGGATGCCCCATACAAGGAGAAGCCTGAGCTAAATAGATCCAGCTTGAAGCTGATTTGAGGTTCTTCACTAGGCCTTGGCAATGAGAAACCTCCCTGTCTCATTCCTCTGTCTTTGCAGCCGGGATCATGGCTCATTCAACCTGAAAGTGGAGAATGTCTACATCAAAGTCAGCCTGAGGCTGGGCAGTGATGCCACTGGGAAACCCACCGTCAGCACCTCGGACTGCAGCACCCACATCTCCAACGTCCGGGTGCGCTTTTCTGGCAGACTTGGGTACGTAACTTCACTGGAAGCTCTGCAAGTGGTCTGTGTTAGCCCATTTGCCATGGCAATATGGATCTGCCACTGGAATGTGTCTCTGCCACTGGAATGTGGCCCTGGTGTAAAGAGTAAGATGTTGGCCTATCTGAACTTGCCTAGTCTTAAATCTGGCCTGAATTTCTCCTGCTGTGGCTGCGCATTTAGGAAGGTTGTGGGTGGTTAAGGCAGATAGCAGACTTTTGTGGTTTAGCAGCAGCTCTGTTTGCAGATGTAAGCCCTGAGGCAAAGCCAGATGCCAAGTTCATGTGGGAATGATGTTCCCCAAGGTCCCACATCTGTAGGGTCTCCCTTTTCGGGGCACAGAGTTCTGCAGCACTCCCTGAGCTAGAGACAGGACTCCTCTCTGTGTTTCTCTGCAGGTGGCTTTACAACCTCTTCCACAATGCTATTGAGTCCAGGTTCAAAAAGATTCTGGAGACCAAGGTACGTGAGCAATGGAGGGCAGGCCTCTGTGTTTTTCTGATGGTCTCTAGCCCTCACTTGTAGCTGATGTGCTGGAAGAATCAGAGCAGATGTAGGGATGTGACAAGAACCAGCTGTGGAAACGGCTGTGTTTGCCAGTTTGGTGAAAACCAGAGGAATGGGCATTGCAGGCTCCATATCATCATGTGTCTCAGGGTGAATTTGAAACCTGCAGCCTTGGCTAAAGACCAGTGTAATTGGCTCCTAATTACCAAAGACTTTTCTTTCCATAAGGTCAGTCAATTACATCCTGTGCCTCAGCCAAACTCTCTGTAATAGAGGGAACTGGATCACAGCTGTCCTTTAACCAGCTGCACTCTGGAGGGTGTTGGGGAGCACTGGGTGGAAACCCTCATTGCTGGATTTCAGACACTTGCTGTTTTGTTTCATGGAGAGGGGTCAGGGAGCCCTGGTACTGCTGCCTGGCACAGGCATTGACATGCAGGAGACCTGCAACAAGACATGGAAGCAAGCTGTTAGCAATAATTACTACAAGGATAACTGGCATGAGTTACAGCCTCCCTGGATGTGAACCTTGCTCTGGAAGAAGACAGTTGCAGAACAGGCAAATCCCACTCCTGTGGCAGATCCTATCCTGCCCAGGCACTATTCCCAGTACCATGCAGTGCCTTCCCCGAGGCCCCTGGGGGCTGGGGCAGCAGATGGTCTGGCAGCAGGAGCAATGCTGGGACTTAGAGGCCTTTTCTGCTGGTTTGCTCCCTCAAAGGAGGGCAGCTCTGGGACTGTGGGAGGACCCCATTGCCCCCTCTGCCTCCTCTGCTCCCTCTCTGCCCCATGCACGTTCCTCTGTGTCTTTGTGTGGGCAATGTTGTGAGGGCCAAGGGGCAGGAGAGGGCAGGGTCTGGGGCAACATTCATGGCAAAATCCAGGTCTTGGGGAAATCTAGGTCACAGGAAAATCCAGATCCTAGGGAGATTGTGGTCGCTGGGAGCAGGGCTATGTTTGCCTGCCTGCAGCAACATCCTCGCAGGCACTGATGGGGTGTTCCTGGCATAGACAGAGAAATATTGCTGGGCACAGGGAAGAGCAGCAGCCTGCTGTCCCTAAGGCCATGCCCAAGGCTCTGTCCCTCCTCCCCCTGTGGTCACACATCTCAACATCAGCACTGCAAGCTGCATGACTGATCAGAGAGATGATGGTGGGATCCTGCCAGTGGTTTCTGTGATATTACAGGGAAAGCCCTGGAAGGAGCTTTGCAGATTTTCTCACCCATCTGCAGGACTCTGCCCTGCAGTAAATTTCCTGGATTAAATCCCCACTAATGCCAGGGCTTCAACCGTGGATGACAGCAGCAGAGGGATGTGCTCTTCTGTCCTGGCACGGAGCTGTAGGAGCTCAGGAAAGCTCAGCTTCAGTGCATTCAGTGTTTCTGCCCCTGAAGAGTGGGTTAACCCCTTCAGTTGCTTTGCTTTGGCCAAGCCCTGGCTGCTCATGGTCTGTAGGAAAAGACTGAGGGCACATGAGACATTCCTTGCAAGGACCTCCCCGGAGCTGAACTTCGTGGAGGGGAAATTGCTGCAAGTGGATGGTTGCAGGTACAAACCCTGCTTGTGTCTTGGACACTTAATGTGCTGCCTGATGAATGGAGACAATCATTACTGTGTACTCTTTTACTTAAGCAGGCTTTGTTAAGGAAGAAACCCAGCAGTGGGCAGCAGAGCAGGGAGTGTGGCCTCAGCTGTGAGCAGGGGCTGTGCCCAGGCTGCCCCTGCTCAGCTCCATGGCCTTTCCCTCACACAGGTGTGTGACAGCGTGGCCAAGTCTGTGCACAATGATCTCCAGAGATACCTCCAGACCCTGCCAGGTACCAGAGGGCTGCATGGGGGTTTAGGAGCCTTTCTTCTTAGCTTTACCCAGCCATGAAAACGGCATTTTACCTTGTGTCCGCTCCCCATCTCCTTGTATTCCTCCACCCAAGCTGGAAGGTGGGGAGCACCTCACCAGCAGAGACATGGCACTGTGCACTGTGTGGCTGCAGAGACCCCTCCAGGAGCTATGCCCCTGCACTGACAGGGCCTCGGGCTGCCTTAGCTGGGACACCCTGGCATTCCTCAGCTCCAGAAGTTGGTTTGCTGAGAAACAGCCAGGAGGAAAATGGGTTATTTTGCTTCTAAACAGAAGCAAGCACACATGAAGCTGGTACTGAGCTGATGCACAGGGAAGCCCAGGCACTGCACCACCTGAATGCCAGTCAAGGTGATCTGCTCCCAGATTTCCCAAGCATCTCCCTCTCGCTCACCTCTCTGCTCTGTGTTTCTAGTCACGGCCAGGATAGATGCCAGGGCTGGGATCGATTACTCCTTGGTGGCACCCCCATCTGCTACTGCCCAGTCTCTGGATGCACCCCTGAAGGTGAGAGGCTGCCCTGGGGACACTTGATTTGACCAGTGCCATTGCTGCAGGTGGGTGGGTAACCAGCCTTTGGTACCTGCTGCAAATGCTGTTTGCAAGCCCCGGTCAGCAGCTGAGCCCCATCACTATTTGCCCTCCTTCTACACCTCTCTCCCTTCTCCCAGGGCGAATTCTACTCCCTGGCCCATCGCTCCACTGTCCCCTTCTCACCACTGCCACTGTCCTTCCCTTCGGATCACGACCACATGGTTTACTTTGGGGTCTCCAGCTACTTCTTCAACACAGCGGGGTTCGCCTACCACACAGCTGGGGCACTGGTCTTCGAAATCACGGATGCCATGGTGAGCAGTGCAGGTGGGATGGGGCTGACCCTGAGTCCCTGAGCCCCTGGCAGAGATTCCATTTGCTGAGGAGCTCTATTGGTCTCAAAGGACCCCCAGTGAGACATCTGGGGGCTGTGGGATGTTGAGCATGGCAGCATATGGGAACGGGGGAGGCTCATTGTGGGCTCTGCTGTGCCACTTTGCCCCAGCATGTCAATCCTCTCCCTGCAGATTCCAAAGGATGTTGATTTCCACTTGAACACCACCACTTTCTCAGCCTTCATTCCCCAGGTGAGCAGTCCAGCCCTGCCTCCCCAGAGCACCTGTACACAAAGGCTCTGCTCTGTGCCAGGTGTTCTCCCCCAGGAGCTGAGGTTTGTGCCACTGTGCCCACCCTCTCCCTATTCCCATGCAGCTGGAGCACATGTACCCGGACATGCCAATGAAGCTCAGGCTGTCCACCCCCTCTGCCCCATTCCTGAACATTGGAACAGAAGGAATCTCGCTGAGGCCTGTTGTGGACGTCCAGGCTTATGCCATCCTTCCCAACTCCAGTCTGGCTCCTCTCTTCCTCCTCAGCCTGGTGAGTTGAGGCACAGCCTATGGCAGTGAGGCAAGGCTGAGAGTTTGATCTGTGCTCGGTCCTGTTGCCCATCTCCTGCCAGGAGAGGTGCCTGGTGCTGTTCACATGCAGTGGGGTGTCCCCAACAGAACCTGAGCTGACAAATGCCAGGTTTAATGCTGGGGGCAAAGATGCCCCCAGATGGGCAGTGGTCCCACCGTGTCAGAGCCATTCCCTGGGTGTCTGGTTTGGGGTCAGGTGGGCTGAGCACTCTCAGAGCTCTGTGCTCTCTCCCCAGACAGGGAATGTGTCCGCTGTCATTGACGTGAGATCTGGCCACATAGTTGGGAATCTGAATGTGGGCAGGTATGGATTGGATCAGTCACTGCTGGGCAGGGGCGGAGCTGGGGAAGTTTCTGTTCTGGGCTCCCAGACAGAGAGTGGGTGGGGAGGTCCCATGGATGTGGACCTGGGGCTGGAGGGAGCAGGATTTTCATGGCCATCGGTGGGTGGAAATGCTCCCTCTGTTGGGATATCCCTGCTCCCTCCCTTGGGACATCCTCCACAGCACCACCTCTGTCCCTGTGCAGGATCAAGCTCTCTCTGAAGGACTCCGTTGTCGGCACTTTCCCGGTAAGCTGTCCTTGGCCATGACCAGAGTCCCCAGCATGGAGCTGAGAGCCTGCTGGGGGCCAAGGAGAGAGCTCATTCCCTCTGACCCCAACATGGGACCTGGGAGCACATCCAGGATCCCACAGTTATCCCACAGCCAACTCCTGCCTCAGCCTGCAGGGCTGCTCTCACCCCTACACTCCCTGCCCTGCCAGCATGGCCAGACAAAGCCCCTGGTCTGTGTGGTGGCGATGGGTGTGCCCATCCCAGTTCCTCTTCTCTTTTTCTTTTCCTAACCATCCTCCAGTGCTTGCACATTTCCTGTCCTGCAGGCCAAACCTTTTCCTCTCCCTCTTCCCACTCCCCAGGTACGACTGCTGCAGTCCATAATGAACATCTTTGCTTCTGACATCCTGCTGCCCCGGCTTAATGGTGAGAACCTGCTGGGGGGAATGGAGGCTGCTCCATCCAAGTGGTCCCAGCTCACTAATTGCCAGGGCTGATCCCGGGGTAAAGCCACAGCCTAAGCAGGAGGTGGCTGTGAAGCAGCGGGAGCCTCTTGCCACTGTGACATGCTCCCAGCAGCACACCCAGTGGAGAAAATGAGCCCTGTGCAAATCTTAACGCTTTGCAGAGCCTCTCCCCCACTCCCTGGTTCTGCCTCTCCAGCCACTCAGGTCAGAGCAGGGCTGGAGGGGCCCATGGGGCTGTCGTGGCACAACACACAGCCCCCAGCCCTTGTGTGGAGCTTGGGAGGGATTTCCTCTGCCTGCCCTGGGAGCAGTGGAGGCAAGGAAGGCGCTGCAGGCAGGAGGTGGCTGCCTTCTCTGCATGGCCAGCACTCCCTTCCCTCCCACTCCCATCCCAATGCCACCACGTGTGTTGTCTTTTCCAGCTCGGTTGGAAACGGGTTTCCCTCTGCCACTGCCAGACAGGATCCAGCTCTCCAATACCCTCATGAGGTTCCACCAGGTGAGTGAGGGGGAGCACATGGGCCCACCCAGGGCCCATCCTGCCACCCCCAAGCTCCTGCCAGCCATCACAGCCTCCAAATCTGGTTTCCTCAGCCATGCTGGTAGGCAGCAGGCAGGAGGGTGCTCTTGTATGGCATCCCAACAGCCCAGTGGCAAAAAACAGCTCTGCATTTCCTGTATGCATGGTTGTGGCCTGGGGCAGCAGCCCTTCCTTCTCCAGTTCTCAAGCCCAAGGCTTGCACTTCCCACCACACTCTTTACAGCAGCTTGAGCAGCAGTGCCAGCCCTGAGCCCCCACCCCAGCCCAGGGGTGATGCCTGTTGGGGTGCTGTGGGGCAGGACACAGCCATGCCTGCTGGGATGCTGTGGGGCAGGACACAGCCATGCCTGCTGGGATGCTGTGGGGCAGGACACAACCATGCCTGCTGGGATGCTGTGGGGCAGGACACAGCCATGCCTGTGGGGATGCTGTGGGGCAGGACACAGCCATGCCTGTGGGGATGCTGTGGGGCAGGACACAGCCATGCCTGCA
>JAOXXN010000252.1:6941119-7009938 GCA_026770055.1 Myrmophylax atrothorax
GGCACAGCGGCCGGAGGGACGCGGGGCCGCCCTGCCTGCGGGGCCCGACCTGCGGCACTTCCTGAGAGCAGCCGCGGGGGAGCCGCCCGGGCCGGACCCTGCCCCCGGGGCCGCCAAAGGTCTGTGGGGCTGCGGGTCCGGGGCTCGGGCGGTCAGCCGGGCCCCGCGGCTGTGGCCTCGCTGCTGGCCCAAGGGCAGCCGTAACAAGCAGAGCAGACAGTGATGCTCCGCCGCCAGACCGCAGTGGGGGGAACCGGTTATGTTGGAAGTTTTAGGGCCCTGAGGGGGTTTTGACGCGAGAAGGTGTTTAGCCCTTGGCTCCACAGTGGTGTGTGTCCCACGCTGGACAGGGAGCAAGTTGTGTGGGCCCCTTGTCATGGATCTGGGTAGGGAGGGGGCTCTGTGTGTGTGTGGCCCACCATGGAGCTGGGCAGGTTTGGGTGCTCTGGCACTGCCCACGGTGTGTGCTGGGCTGGCAGTGGGGCTGTGGCAGAGCCGTGGCTGTGGTGCCCTGGAGAGGGGGTGGTTTGCATTGCACTGACTGTTGTAGCTCAGTAAGGACACAGCTGCTGTTGCAGGGATGTGCTCTGAGCACGCAGGTTTCCCAGTGTGTCCTTTGCGGGCTGCAGGCAAAGGCAGCTGCTTTCCCAACTCCCGTGGTGAGATTAAAGGGTTCTTCCTTTAGAGAGGGTCACAGAACAAGTTGTATGTGGGAGCTGAGCAGGTTCCCGTGTCACGCTGCCTTTGTTGCAGTTTACCTGGAGACCTATGGCTGCCAGATGAACGTCAATGACACGGAGATCGCCTGGACCATCCTGCAGAGGAATGGCTATGCCAGGACAAAGGAGCTGGATGAGGTAAGGCAGCACCTTGGCAGCTCTCCTGGAGTGCAGGGCTGCAGGGCCCTCACACCTTGGCTGTGCCTGCAAGTCCCAGGTTTTCTCTGAAGTGCAGTCCTGCAGGATGTTGTGATTTTTGAAGTCTGAGTTCTGTGGAGAAACTACTGAACAAGTGTGGGAGAAACCTGTGGGTTGTATTTTTTCTTTAAACTGCTGGGCTTCCTCTCAGTTGGAGGGATTGGACACAGCAGGATCTTCCTGACTCATCTTTGAGTTTACTTCTGTCATTTAGTGGAAGACTCTGCTTGTCTTCTGTTACTTACTTGCACCTCTGTTGAAACCCACCATGTACTCAGGCAGCTCTTCTTCCCTGATTTAAGTGAGTTTTATAGTCTGCCTCTTCACTTTACCCAGCCAGGGCATGAGAACTTACAATTTCTCTTTTACAAAATTCTTCCTTTTTTGGTGTTTTCAATATAGGCAGATGTGGTTCTCCTTGTCACCTGTTCTGTGAGGTAAGGAAACTTTCATCACTGCTGGTTTTAGACAGCTTTTAAGCAGTTACCATTTGAAAACCAAGACAATAAATGCATTGTGTGAATAAAGGAGGGCTCAGGTGTGGAACTCGCTGTTTAGTTGAGGGTAAAGTTGGGCTGATGTTACAATTTACAACAGTACTTGTGCTATGAATTGGTTTTCTATGTAGTGAAAAGCTGGTTGTGTAATCTCTGTGTATATGCCAGTGAGAGACCTGCAACATCAGTGCTTTAATGATGTTCTGTTTGCTCTCAAAGTGGGGGTCTGTACTTCAGAAGTGTCAGAAATACTTTAGGGTCAATTTGATAGAAATGCAAAGGGAACTTTGCTTGGTGTTTTTGAATGCAGAAGATCCTGAATGCTCATTGCCACTTGCAGTGTAGCTCAGTACAGTGGTTATGGTTCTTTTGCTTCCCAAGAGCTTTGTCTGTTGTTTGTGCAGTGCAGGTGCTCCCAAGCAAGCAAAGTGATAGCTGAGATAGAGCCAAGACAAAATCCCCACACCACAAATGGCACTTCCACTTGCCATCAGATCCGTCAGGCGGATGATCCCCTCCCTTGAGCTGCATTGTCCTCATAAAGCACTTCAGGCTGGGGCACCATCCAGGTGTGGCAGTTGCACCAACCAGTTTTCCTGGCTGCCCAGGGAGAAGGCAGAGCAGGCCATCTGGAACCGGCTGCGGCACCTCAAGGCGCTGAAGGCCCGGCGGCAGCAGGCGGGGACCCGGCTGCGCATCGGCATCCTGGGTACGGCCACGCTGCTCCCCGCATTGCCGTGGGCTGAAAGCAGCTGGGAAGGGATGTGGGGTGGGCACTGCCTCATGAGGCCCCTTCTCTTTGGCTGCAGGATGCATGGCTGAGAGGCTTAAGGAGGAGATTCTGCACAGGGAGAAGCTGGTCGATGTCGTGGCAGGCCCTGATGCCTATCGCGACCTTCCCCGCCTGCTGGCCGTGGCCGAGTCTGGCCAGCAAGCTGCCAATGTCCTGCTGTCCCTCGATGAGACCTATGCAGACATTCTGCCTGTCCAGACCAGTGCAGGTGGCACGACAGCGTTTGTGTGAGTACCTTTTCCCAGTGCTTGTTTCTGTGGCTCTGCTTTGGAAATCTGCTCTGCGGAGTGTCCGTGTCAGTGACAGCAGCTGCCCAGGAGATGCACCCCCTGGCTGCACTCACTCCCAGCAGCCCAGAGGCATGGATCTACCTGAGTGTGTGTTTTCTACTGCTCACTGACTCAGTCATGGAGAGCCTGCCCTGAGCTCTGCCTGTTGTGGACTTCTCTCCTTTGGGAATGCCTCAGCCTGATGCTGCACTGGGTGATTTCTGTCCCACTGACGTCTGTGCCTCTCTCATCCCCTGCCTTCTGTGATGCCCTGCCCTTGGTTCTGCTATTTATTCTTCTAATCCTCCACACATTGTAACTTGTGTTGGTTTTATTTCTGTTTGTTTAGTTTTCATAATAACGTTCCCAAACATGAAGTCAGACTCTGCTCAGTGTGGCCACAGCATAGGGAAGGACAGTATTGCTCTCTGCAGGAGCAGGATGCAGAAGGACCTTTGATCACTGCCAAGCTGCAGTGGAAGTCTTTGCCTTGTTCTTTCCAACTTTATTGGGAATGTGCATGAAAAATCAGGAGGTGTTAGCTCAGGGCAAGCCAAAGGCAGAGTGGGTGGAGGTCGATGTGAAGGAAACTGCAGAGCTGTGCCAAGAGGTGGTCTGTGTGCAGAGCTGGCTGGAGACAGCAGTGCTGGGCACAAAGCAGGGCAGGATGCAACATGGATGGTTCTTGCAGAGCTGGTGTGGTGTGACCTGTGCTTCACCTCTCTCCAGGTCCATCATGCGGGGCTGTGACAACATGTGCACATATTGCATCGTGCCCTTCACCCGAGGCCGAGAAAGGAGCCGCCCCATTGCATCCATCCTGCAGGAAGTGAGGATGCTCTCGGATCAGGTGAGGCAGAGCCTCCTCCCACCTGTCCCAACCACAGGAGGAAGGGTGGTTCTTGGTGGCAGTGTTTTCAGTGATACATTTAACCAGTGTCACTGCCTTTATCTGCAGAGATGAGGTTACCATGGGGTTCCACCACTGGATTTTTGATTCCCCTTGTAATACTCCGTGACAGACAGGGAAAGGAGGACTTCCCTTGGAAAGTCCTTGCAGTAAAACTAGCTGTCCTTGCAGCTCATCCATCCTGCCCAGGTTATATTTTTTCCTCTCATTTATTTTGTAGGGAGTGAAAGAAGTGACTCTCTTGGGTCAGAATGTCAACAGCTATAGAGACATGTCTGAGGTGCAGTTTCAGTCGGTGGCTGCCCCGGGCCTCAGCCGTGGCTTCAGCACAGTCTACAAAGCCAAACCGGGGGGTTTGCGCTTCGCACACCTGCTGGACCAGGTCTCGAGGATTGATCCAGAAATGAGGATCCGTTTCACCTCTCCACACCCCAAAGATTTTCCTGATGAGGCAAGTGTAAAATAAACACCTGGACCTCTGCTTGCAGGCGGAGAGGCAGATTTGAACTGAGAGGTGTGGGCTGTGCTGCCATCCCAAAGGGATATTCCAGGTTGGGAGCATCAGCTCCTGGGAGGGGAATGTTGGGGCTAAAGCCGGCAGGTTTGCAGTTTGCTGCATTTTACCCAAGTACTCTTGGGACCCTGGTAGAGTTGAGCTGTCTGTGAAATCTCCTGCTCACTTGTCACAGGTTCTGCAGCTCATCCGAGAGCGACACAACATCTGCAAACAGCTGCATCTCCCAGCCCAGAGTGGGAGCACACGAGTGCTGGAGGCCATGCGGCGAGGGTGGGTCACCCTGCAGGCAGCCCTGGGCCCTGCCCTCTGGTTTGTGGTACTGGTTTCTCCTCACCAACATTGGAGCTTTCCAGTGAGGAAATCCATATGCTGTTCATTTCAGATACACAAGAGAAGCGTATTTAGATCTTGTACACCACGTGCGTGACTCTGTTCCAGGTGGGTGTTCCTTTGGCTTCATCTGAACTCAGCACACCTGTATCTCACTGTCCTTTTCTAAGTGAAGCATTCATCTCTTCCATGAGAGAAGTGTACAGCTGTGTCTGTTACAGGAGTGAGCTTAAGCAGTGATTTCATCACTGGGTTCTGTGGGGAGACAGAGGAAGATCACCAGCAGACCATGTCCCTGCTGCGGGAAGTCCGTTACAGCGTTGGCTTCCTGTTTGCCTACAGCATGAGACAGGTGAGTGCAGGACCTGGTGGAAAAGGCTGTTATCTCTGGGCATGTCATCAAACTACCCGGTGCTATTTCTCACAGTAACAGTTTTTAAAAAGCTATTGAAAACCATATGCAAAGACTTGGTATATAGGTAGATCTTTTTTCTCACAGGCAGCTCTTGCAGGGTGTGTGGTTCTGCAAGGGCCATTGTGCCTGGGAGGCTTCCAGCTCCTCTGTGAGAGTGCCAGGGTTGGTTATTGCTCAGCGGCTTGGCTTTGCAGATGTTCCAGGGGGATTGCAGGGAAGCAGCTCTGTCTGCAGAGACACAACTGCTGTGTGTTATTTGTTCATGAGGAATGTGCTGATGGAGCTGGGCTGAAGGCCAGCTATAGGGACTGTCACTTGAGTCTGGAGCAAAGTGGTGAATTTTCAGGAGGTCTTTCTATGAAAAGAGTGGGTAGTTGATAAGTCCTCATTAGAATGCTCTCCAGAGTGTGTGCTGCTGATGGGGATGAGGACAGGAGGTTGGGAAACATAAGGGTGTAAAGAAATACAGATCACGTTTCAGCACATGGGACTAGAACTAGTAGAATCTGTTGCCTCTCCTTGTGGACAGACAGGCACAGGCACATCCCACACAGGAGATGCAAAACTGTTTCACAGCCACTGATATTCATTGCCCTGCATCAAACCTTCTGCCTAAAAGTTGGTGCAAAAAGATGTGAGGAACTCACAGGCACAGCTGATGCTGAGCACCTGGAATAATTGGTACGGGAATACAAACTGGAATGCATGGGAAGGTGTTGCTGGAAGAGCAGCAGAGCTGCCTGGGGTCAGACAGAGCTCTGAGCTCAGGATGGATGTTGAAGGCTGCACTGGCTTTGTGTTTTGCAGAAGACTCGGGCGTATCACCGGCTGCAGGACGATGTGCCTGCGGATGTGAAGAAGCGGCGGCTGGAGGAGCTCATCGCTGCCTTCCGAGAGGAGGCTGCAAGGGCCAACGCAGCGCTGGTGGGGCAGGACCAGCTGGTGCTGGTGGAGGGGGTCAGTACCTGGACCTGAGTGGTCCTCTGCCTCTTTTGCTGGCCCTGAGACTGTGCACAGCAGTCAGCACTTGTGCCTTCCCTTCTTACTTTCCCCATGTAATCCCAGGACTCCCAAGACCATTTCTTCACCCTTAAGCAGACAGCCTGATTTTTCCAGAGCATTGAGCTGGGCACAGAGGATGGGATCAGTTAGGGTTGTGTCTCTGGAAGCACAGGATTAGTGCTTTAGTGTGTGAGTGTCACCCAGCAGCTGTGGCCACAGGGCTGTGTTCCAGAGGTTGCTTAATGGCATGGAGTGTGGGTTTAATATCGTCAATAGTGCTCAATTAATTTGTGAAGCAATAAAGCCCAGCAGTGAATGAGAGTGATTGCCATGCAGGTAATGTTCCCTGTCCTCCTTCCAGCCCAGCAAGCGCTCTGCCTCGGAGCTGTGTGGGAGGAATGACGGCAACATCAAGGTGATCTTCCCTGATGCCGAGCTGGAGGATGCTGCGGGCTGTGGGGCTCCAGGCAGAGCCCAGCCCGGGGACTACGTGCTCGTGAAGGTGACCTGCCTGCAGTGCTCATTTCCTTGCATGGTGCTGTTCTCTAGAGCACCTGCTACCAGAAGAGCCTAAAATTAGAGTGGATCGTCCCCAGCCTTTCCATGCCTTAGGCCCTGTGCTGTTTCTTTCAGGTGACCTCTGCCAGCTCTCAGACCCTGAGGGGAATTCCACTCTGCAGGACTACCCTGTCCCGAGCTGCTGCCTGTCACTGAGGGTCCCTTCTGCCAGTGGATGGGAGCAGCACATTTTCTCCAGGAAGACACAAGTGTTGTCAGGTGGAGATACGGTAGAAACAGGGAGATAGATGTATATTAAAATATATTTATGAAATAATAAAATACATATATGTTTCTGCTTTGACTACAACCTACCCCTCCTAAATGTGTGCAAGTTCATGGGCAAAAGGGATGGAAGGTGTGTGTGACCTTGCCAAACCACAGGTACTGTGAGACTGTGTATTTTGACTTGCTCTGAGACTTGACCCGCCCCCCACAGTGCTGCAAGTCCTGACTGTCATCACGTCTTCTTAAGACAGCCCAGCCTGAGAGATGGATGTGCAGAGAAGGTCCATCCTTACAAGCTCAGCTGAATTTAGGAGCTGCAAAAGCTGGTGGTGCCTAGAAAATCTGGCTTCAGTTAGCTGCTGGAGAATGGCAGGACTACTGCCAAAGGGGACAAAGAACTGAAAGAACAGGAGAAGATTGATGAATTCTTTTCAGATGTTGGGAAAATGCTTGGAAAGGGCAGGCAAGACCCCGTGCCATGCTCCTGTGTTGGAATGTCACGCTGGACTGTGGGGTATATAATGGTGGTCAGCGTGCACCAGTGAATCTGTTGTGTCTGAGGCTGGGGGAATGTAGCCTTGCCCTGGTGTTGGGGAGGACTGGATCTCAGCTAGAGAGCATTTCCTTGTCTCCAGGCCTGCGGGTGCGTGGGGAGAGCTGCCTGCCAGCCAAGGGTCATCTCTGGTCTCTTAAAACTTGGGGTGCAGCTCTCTAATCCAAACATCCCTTTGCTCACCAAAGAAGTGGTTGTACTGATTTAAATGGCCAGTAAGTTCTTTAAGTGCATCTGACAGTTCCTTGTTTTCAGCAGCCTGCAGCTGACCCTGATTGCACTGTGTCACATTCCAGCCTGCTCTGCAAAATTCAAACAAGGACCTGTGACCTGCACTTGTGAGTAAACTGGCATGTGAGAAAGGATCACCCCTTTTCGTATAGATAATCATGTCATTAAAAGAAATTCTTGTAAAAGGCTCTATGCAGTGACCAGTTCTGAAGGACCAGCTGGGAACAGCAGTCTTGACATGAATTTGCAGAATTTTTAAATAGACATGAAAGGGTTTTTCTCGAAGGCCTTCTCTCCTGCTCAGCTCTTTCTGGGCTATAATTGCATCTCTTTGAAAACAGCATGGTTCACTGCATATTCATTAGACTTCAAGAAACAAATACATTTTGCTTATTATCTCAGTGCTGAGTCCCTTCTAGAAATGAATCTGCACAGTCAGCATGGTCTGTGTGGGCTCTGAGGTGCTCACGATCACATGGGGCTGGTCTGTCTTCTTGCCTGGACCTCTGCTGCCCACTGAGGGTGAGCCTTTGGCCTGAGAGGTATTTCAGGAAGAGGCAGGATTTTGGGTTGAAATCCCATAGGAAGCAGCAGGATGTATAAGCATCATTCCCTCAGCAGTGACCCGTGCTGAAGCCAATTCGTGCAGGGCTAATTAACCCCACCGGATAGTCCTGCACTTTAACTGCCCTGTGGCAACTCTTTTCAGCTCATGTTTGCCAGGCATTTTGGGACAATGGCCCAAGCCAGCACCCCTGGACAGGGCTGACACCATTCCCTGTTCATTTTGACCTTCTCCACACAAGCTCCTGTTCCAAGTGGGAAATGCAGATCACGGTGTGCCCTCCCCATCCCACTATGAGGCCAGCTGCGGCCCTTTTACAATCATTATTTTAAGAGCAGGGAGACTAATGAGGAGGAGAGCTGGGTTTTACATTTTGATGAGGAGGTGATAATGCTCAGTGCACGGCCTCCCCTGGGAGCCATAGCACTCACCATTTGCTTTGCCTCCTTAGTTTTTATAGGCCTGGGGAATGAAGACTGAGGTTTTAAGGCAGCAAAGCATCCATTAGGAAGTGCTTACGGTGACCTTGGAGGCTGAGTCAGTCCTTTGGCACTGCCTGAAAGCAGGAAAATGTTGGATTTTTTAGGACTGGAGGTGGGATGCAGTTTCTGTGTCTCTTGTCAGATTTGCTCCCTGAATCTGGCTGTTGGGAAAGCTGAGCTTGCACCTTGTGCTTATTCTTGGATGTTTCTGTTCCCAAGGGATGAGAGCCCTGAACTCCCTCAGACCTCACATTTCCCATGGTGGTGATGTTCACCTGTGCCTTCTGCAGGTGGAAGTGTTGCCCTCCCAGCCAGTCGTGCCCTGGTTACACCCATGGGCAAACACCTAACGAGGGGTTTGGCAGATCAGGTTTCCCAGCACAGACCTGAAGTGCTGGGATGACGTTTACTTTCCAGGCAGCCGTGCCCTGGGGCATCTCCTGACACTGGGATTTCATAACATGCAGCCTGTGCTTTTCTTTATGCTGGCAGGGTGTGTGAGCGAGGCTGGACATCACCCTCACACACAAATAGCTTCACCTGGCAGAAAGTTCACTGTCAGGGAGAACAAGAGTCCCTTTGTGCCCTGGAGCCCCATCAGAGAGCAAACCTGTTTGTGCTCAGGTCTTGGCTGTGCTCAGGGAGCTGAGCCACAGATGGCAGCAGGTGCTCACAGCCTGTGTTCACTGCTCACACCGGCATTTATTTGCCCAAGGACAGTCTCAAAATCGATGCCCATCGTTGCCTACATGCCCCTGCCCAACCTTGTTCCTTCCTCTAAGGCTCTTGAAGCAGCTTGGGCAGAGCAGTCCGGCTTTTCCCAGCATCAGAGCTGGCCAGGGTGTGCCACGTCCTTCCCCAGAACCCCTGGAGCTCTGCAGTCTGTTTTCCCTCTGCGTGTCCTGGTGACGGTGGAGGGCAGGGTGGGTGTTTGCCCCGAAGGCAGCCCGTGAGCACAGTGTGCTTTAGGTCAGCCGGCCTCTCGCTCTGCTGAGGCGGTGGCAGGTGACAAGGCATTGCCTCTGAGCAGTGCCAGCAGCCTGCCAGGCTGTTCCAGGGGATGCTTCCTCCCCTTCTCACATGGGTTTTCACTTCAGAAGACAGGGCCCATGTGCCTGCCAGCCCATTCCCCCGGGCCTCCTCCCTCTCTCTGTACCAGGACTGCTGTGGACTGGGGTTCCAGGGAGGTTTCCATCAGTGGCTTTTCATCACCATTTCTAAAGCCAGCTCTTTGCACAGAACTTAGGGATTTAATGCAACATAAAGAGCTTTCAAAACTGTTTTTCACTTCTAGAATGAGTTCTATCTTTAGTTTGCTCCATTCTGGAACTGGCAGCAGTTGGGTTCCAGCAGGACAGGTACAGCTGCTCCTACAGGCTCCTCTGCAACCAAAAGCAAACTCTGTGCTGTGCTGGAAATGCAACAAGCTCTCCATTGCCACTGCCTGTTGTCTTCCCTAGGCTCCCTCCATGTCTCTGCACCTTCCTGGAGCACTGCTGGCCTGTGACCTGCATGGCAATGACAAAGGCACTGGTGGTGAGTGGCAGCTCCAAGTTCTCAGGGTTTGTGAATTCAGAGGGTATCATCTTGCAGTCTGTCACAGGCTCTGCTACTCTCTGGGGCCTGGAAGTCCTGCAGCTTTCCCTCCTCCCTTGTGAGCAATTTATTTCCTTTACTGACAGCTAACTATTGACTTCTCATTCTCCTGAAGATGAGATGTCTTGTCTCATCAGGTTTAAATTAGTTTTATCTTTAGCCTTTCCTATTAATAAGCTCTCATCGTGGTGTCATTACTTGATATCTATTTTCTGATGTTTTTCATTAATGGCTCTATATCTTCCAGATATTTTTCAAGTATTTTTTCCCCTGCTGCTGAGTTATTTAACAGTCAGGCACAGATCAGAGACATGAAGATGGTTTGATGCTGGTCAGAGACAGGGTAGAATGCCCCAGTGACTGCGGGGTGTGCAGGGCAGGGCTCTGGGACTGTGGTGGGGCTGCACTCGGGCTGTCAGTGCACTCCCTCCCTGTCTCCTGCATCCCTCTAATCCCAGCCTGAGCTCTGACATGCCTGGGGCTCTCAAGAGCACAAGTCAATAGAGTAATTAAAATGCCTCTCCTGAGGCGAAGGTGCTGCAATTCCTTTGGACAGCTGTATCTGTGAAAAACAGAGGATTGCTTTCCATGCTTTGTGTGCCTGGCAGGGGCTCTTCCTCAGGGGCAAAACTTCCACTAAGAATGTGAAAGGGAATTATTTTGCATTATTTCAAGGGGGGCCCTGACCAGGATCCCTGTTTCTGCTGGGTCAGAGCCAGCTTCCCTGGCAGCCGGACTGGGGGAGCTGTCACTGCCACCAGGAGCATGGGGCAGGCAGTGCTGCCAGCATGGGAACCAGCAGGGTGGCCAGCCTGGCTGAGTGCCTTTGGCTGTGGGGGTTTTCTCATTGTGTCTTCAACAGTATCAAGAGCAAAGCCCATCAGTGTTGAAAACACCCAAATATGCTCAGTCTCAGTAAGACCAGGGGCATTTGTTCCTTGGACTTCATTCCCGGGAGTCACTTGCACGGGGTAGGTCTGGGTGAGGAGGGACACGGGGTCAGGTTGGCCATGTGGGGAGAGGATTAATGTTTATTTCTCGCTTTAAAGAGGAGAAAGGTGCCCAAGTCCTGGAGAGCAAACACAGGGATGACAACAGCCTGATGCACAGTGGCACGTCTAATAGAGCTGTCAGGGTGCTCAGGGGTGTTGTGTCTGCTACCTGCAGAGCTGGGTCACTGCGGGGATCCCTCGCTGGCCCCGGCTGTGTCTCACATGTGGGAATTACAGAGTTGGCTGCAGGAGCAGCGATTTGCAGCAGTGCCTCCAGCACAGGGTTGAGGGTGATTAATATTCAGTGCACTGCTGTGAAAATGAACAGCCAGACAGGACTGTCCTCTCCCCTTCCTGCAACTATGAGGACAGTGGGGAGAACGTCTGGAGCACAGCTACAGAAACAAGATTCTCTTTTGGTCAGGCTGATACAGGATTTTGAGGCTAAACAAGGTGCTTCATTCTCTTTGGGTTATTTGGTGTCTTTTAATCTGTTTCTTTTACTTTTTTATGTTATCTTTCTGTTGTTTAATTACAGGAAGTTTAAAAAAGAATAGTAGGAGGCTTTGGTCGAAGCTATGAGAACCAAACAGGAGGGATTTCCAAAACCAATTTCTCTTTAAAAAAGGGAAATGTTCTGACATCTCATGAAAAAAAGATTCTTCCCATCATTTCTTATCAAAACTCCAGTGTAAAGTCCTTTTACTGTTGGTGGGAAAGCTTCCCCCATCCCATGCTCAGCTGCCAGCACAGCAGAGTCTGGCAGAAGCAGTGGCACCATTGGCAGCACCCTGGGATGCTCTGGGCAGTGGACAAGTGCCCTGGGACACAGGGAACAAAACTCCCACAGCTGCTGGCACCCTCAGTGTTCATCCTGTCCAGCCACTGCCCCTCACCTGGCATCTGCCCTACCTGGGGATGGCTCCTCCACCCTCCTGGGTCTCCTTCCTCTCCATTTTGGGTGGAGGAGCTTGGAATAGGCTCAGACCAGCCGATCCTGTGTCCTTCCAGCGCTGGGCAGAGCTGGGAATAGGTGCTCTCATAAAGCAGCTGACAACAGAGAAAAGTGGAGCCCCAGGCAGAGCTGAGGCCACTGTTTGCCTTCAGGGCTTTGGTTCTGCACTGACCTGGGCCAAGGCAAACCCTGGCTGGCAGCCCCAACCCTTGGGTGGTTGTTCTGTTGTGCAACCGGGTGGGTGCTGCAAAGTGAACCCTGTGGGCAAACACAGCTTGGGGTGCTGTGGGCAGGAGAGCTGGCACCAGTCAGAGCTGTGCTCAGATGGGCACTGCCAGCCCCAAACCAGGCTCCAGCCATGGGGGTCTGTCACAGCTCCCTGCAACGTCTCTCCCACCAGCAAACACCACACAGGACGGGCAACATGTCCCAGCCACTGCAGGGGAACTCAGTGAGGTTAAAGGAACCTCTGGGTGCTCCCAGCCCTAGAAAACCCCCATCTGTGCCCTTGCAGCCAGGGCTTGCAGAGATCTGGGGTGTTCCAAAGTCACCTGTCCTGGCACACTGAGGCCAGGTGGTGCCAGCAGCAGCGACATGCCCTGTG
This sequence comes from Myrmophylax atrothorax, assembly GCA_026770055.1. NCBI lineage: Eukaryota > Metazoa > Chordata > Aves > Passeriformes > Thamnophilidae > Myrmophylax > Myrmophylax atrothorax. Next base: position 6,953,534 of record JAOXXN010000252.1, read on the forward strand.
GCACCATTTTCTATTAGAATTGGTGGGTCAGACCAGTGTGGGTGCTGCCACTGGCTCTGTGGGGCTCCTGGTGACTGATGGCCTCTCACCCCTCACTCTCCAACAGCAGAGGTAGGATCCAGCCCAATGGCACCACAACACCTGAAAGGGTTTGGGGTTTGGCATTTTGTCTTTAAGGTTGCTGAGAGAACATTTACACATCTCTTTGCAATCATTCACAGTCAGTGAGCCTGGGATAGGAGCTGGCAGGTTCCTTCTTCCTCCTCCTTCTGTTTCCTTAGGAACTGGAAACTGAAGGTGCCCAACAAGGCGTTACGGATTCAATAGCTTGGTCCAAGGCACTGCCACCCATCCTGTCCTCCCCCTTACAGCCATCAAAGAGCACCCAACATCTGCTCTTCACCTCTGTGCTCTGAGCACACACAGCTCATCTGCATCAAGAGCCCTTTCCTGGAGTCGCCAGCGTGTTGTGTTGGTGTTACTGCAGCCAGAGCAGGAGGCATGGGGGATGCACTGGGGGCAGCCCAGACATGCCTAATGACCACATCTCCTAATGATCACATCTCAAGAGCATTGTTACCTTTGTGATTAATTGGCAGGACGGGGCTGATATCGGGCTGCTCCGGGTATCAGGGTATCACTCACTCACAGGCTGCCATGGTGAGGTAAAGGGAGTGAGGAGCAGCAGGGGAGCCTGGGCTGGGGTCCCAGGTCACCAGTGACACCTCAGTCACCCTGTCACCTTGGGAAAAGAGCAGTGGGGACCTTCAAGGATTTTAGAGAAACATTTAGCCATACAGGAGCTGTGAGCAGCAGCCCCAGCCATGGGAATGAGGCACCAGGGAGGACATTGGTCACAAACTCAGGGCTAATGACACCAGGACTCCCCTGTGCCCATGGGATGGGTCCCTGGAGGCCTGGGCAGGACCAGAGGGAATGGCATGAATGGCAGAGGCACAGAAGGGTGTTGGTACTGCCAACCAGGGATGCCCAGAGGGGCCAGTGTGGGCGCTGGGAAGTGGCTGGTCACACGTGCTGTGTGAGTGGATCTGGCTCAGGAATCTGGCCCTGGCCCCAGCACCTCTCACCACGCAGCCATTCTCTCCAGGGCTGTGGCACAGCCAGTCCCAGGATGAGGTTTGATGCCACTGCAGCTGGGAGTGAGCTCCTGTGCCCGAGAATTTGCAGGCTACTGCCACCTGCTCACCTCGGGGTCCTGGGGGTCTCAGCCCCAGCCTGACAGGGAGCTGGCTCAGTGGGGCACCAGGGATGTGTTTGTTCATGTCAAACAGCTCCCAGCTCTCTGGCAACAGGCAGGAGCAGGAACAGGCACTGAAAGAACCAGCAGCTCAGGGACAGGGGCAGAATAAATCTGCATAAATACAAATGAGGGGAATATTTATTTCCCACGCTGACCACATTTCTGTAGCTACTTTAAGCTGTGAGAAGGGAGCTCCAGCAGCCTGGGCAGGGCTTGGGCTTGACTCAGGCCTGGCTCTGGGGCTGGAGCCCCCTGCAATTCCCCACCTTCCCAGCAGACTCACCAATTCAATATTCCTCACATGTGAGTTGCTCCTGTTGCTGATGGGAGAGATAAATAACAAAACCTTTACAAATGCAAAAATCCTTTGGCAGTTTGGAAAGGAACCAAGTCACGTGCTGAATGCAGATGAAGAAAAATCCTTTTTATTGTAAGGAGTAACAGAAGGGTGTGAATCCGCCTCAAATTTGCCTCACCCACAATGCAGCACATCCAAATCCGCTCGGAGATTACAAGGCAGGATAGCGTTCGCTCTGATCAGTTCAAAGCGTCACTGTTTGGGAACAAAACGACTGAGTGTGCACCTGGATTAGACTGGGGGCCTTTTTGCCTCTTGAAATCACTGGAAACAGCAAAATTCCCTTTTGAAATGGTAAGCTAATCAAGAAGCAGAAGGAGTGCAAAGACAAAGCATTTACAGCTCCTTGGGCTCGTCCTTTTTCTCTCTTCCCTTCTCAGGGGTTTGAGGCAGTTGGTGCAAACTCATGAAATTCCTAAGGGGTGGCTGTGAGAGGACCAAACCCCTGCCTTCAGTCCAGCTGCCTTCATCCAGCACCTGAAATGTCCCCTCTGTGCTGCACTACTACCTGGCCCAAACCACAGCCCCAGAAAAGCTGGGGTGGGTATGTGAAAGAAATGGGGTCGGGGTGGTCCCTTCCTCAGTGAGTGCCATAACGAGTGGCCTGTGGCAGTGACAACCCAGAGAGCACAGAGGCAAGTCCTGGTGCTCCTGCCTCTGTAGTCACAGTGTCATCAACATGGCTAACCACTGACACAGCTAAGCACCAACATGGGTAACCATTGGCACAGATAACCCTGGGCTGGACACAGACACCAAGGTCTGAGAAGTCTGAAATGTAGAGCAGAGGAAAAAGTGTGTTTTCTTGGTGAGGTTTCTCCATTTTCATGTCTATTCTCTATATATCAAGTCATCTTGCTCCCTTCCCTCCCCCTCCTTGGGAATCACCTGGGGGGGCACCTGCAGGGATGAGATTTTAGACAGTCCTGTGCTCTCCCTGTTACCTCCTGCTACCAAGCAACAGGGTCAGGACTCATCTCACCCAGCCCAGGCCCTGGTACAACAGGCAGCAAAACTCTGAGCCAGGTCTCCAGACAGAAAATCCTCCTTACCCCTTGTGCTTCCAGACGAGCAGCTATGGATTGCTCCCGGGATTGACATATGTGGCTGGGGGAGAGACACCCAGGTCAGTGCATTCCCATCTCCAGGCCCCTCGAGCCCCTTTGGCTGCCCCCACTGCTGGTCTGGGCTTGGTGGAGCCTGATGTGCCAGAGGCCTGAGAGCCCCTGGCTTTATGGGCAGAGATGATTTAGTGCCCTGAGGAATAAGGCTCTGGAGAAGCTGGGATGGTTTCCAACTCTTCCTTCCCTCCCCTGTATATTAACTTTCCATGCATATGAAGCTGAAAGCTCTTCCAATCACCTCTGCAAATATTAATTAATCCTCACAGCATCCTGAGGACCATTACTCACTCCTATTAAGCAAATATTATTAAATCCTTTTATAAGAGGTGAAGTGACTTTTCTAGGGCTGTGCGGGGCATAAGTAGGAACACACAGACTTTCTCTGTCTGTACTAGAGCCACTGCTGCACAATGGCAAAGCTGTTCACACCTGAGCTGGGGGATATCTCTGGGGGCCAGGTACTCCAACCATCCTCAGCATCACTGTGCCATGTGGGGTATGAGCTCTCTGGGACTCTGATAGGCACCAGCACCCTGGAGCTCTGGCTGCACCTCAGAACCATGAGGACCCCCTTTCCACTCTCAGTCACTACCCAGGATGTTGTCCCCCTCTCAGCTGCCCTGCTTTGGCTCACAGACACCGGTGGGGATCCCCACAGTGGCACTGGAGACAGACTCACTCTGAAGAAGCCAGTCGATGAAGGTGCTTGGGAATGGGGAATTCTGTAAAGAACAAGACACATCAGTGTGTGAATGTGGAGGGAGGGCAGCAATGCAGGGACATGGGATGGGACAAGGGATGGGACAAACGATGGGGCACGGCTGTACCTGCAGATCCAGCTCCACAAAATGCCCAGACGTCAACGGCAGGTTAGAGAGGGCAGAGACGATTTTCCCCAGGAGCCCAAAAGAGACGACCCCTGTGGACAGGGAGAGGCCATCAGGGCTGGGCAGAGCCAGCTGTGGGTCGCAGAGCCTGCCAGCACCCTCTGCCTGCATCGTCTGGCTGAGAAAGCATCGTCCTGCCCAGCGAGGAGTAAACCCCTCATCCTTCCTGTGGGTCTCAAATCTCCCAGGGTTCAAAGGTTCCCACGAAAGCTGCTGCCCAGGAGCTCCCAGGTGCAGGTCCCATCACCAGGGAAATGTTGGGAGCAAATGGGGGCAGCTCTGCTTGCAATTGAGTCTGTATGAGATTTGTTGTGAACAGATGTGTGTAGGGAAAACCCCACCAGTCCTGCAGGGCTGCACCTGGGGGTCCTGGCAGAGCCACCTCTTGGCAGCAGCTTGAGTTAGAAAAACACCCATGAGAAGAACAGGACAGTGGTGTCTGGCAGTGACCGAGAGCCAGGACTGTGCCACCCACAGGGACTTTGCTGGTGGAGCAGAGCTGCTCCTGCTCCATGCAGAGAGACTCCTGCTCCCACAGCTCCAGCTCTCCCGAGGACACCCACTGCCCAGGGAGGTGGCTGGACACACAGGAAACCAAGTTCACTCAAACTTGATACAGAAAAGAATATTTAATGACTTACGGTTGAGGAATTGTAGCTTAATGTTGATGATGCCGACCCAGAAGTTCACTAATGGGCAAAGCTGCAATGGCAACAAGTGGCACAGCCTTGGTGAGAACACTGTAGATGCAGCAGCTCATTCCCCAGCACAGCTTGAGTGTCACAGGTTTAAAGCAGGATGGAACAATCAGCTCCTAGAGCATAGTTCCTCCATGGAAAAAGATCCAAATGACTTGCTCAGACCCCTTCTCAAAACAATACAGGTTCTACTGAACATGATAAGAGATTCTCTATCAGGCCCCTTTGCTCTGAGCAGGTCTGTCACTTCTGCTCACCCCTCCCCAGAGAGCAGCTGAGTACAAATTACCTCATGACATCGCATGAGGGAATTGAAATTACTCCTAACGAATAAATTCTGACTGTAAGGAAGATCGAGGAATTTTGTGGAATTCACTTTTGGGTTGCAGGTGTGTGTCTGTGCATGTGCAAATATATATTGTATATATATTGTGTATTTATATTGTTCTTTCCCATGGGAGGGATTGGAATAACTGATCTTTAAGGTCCTCTCCAAGCCAAACCATTCTGTGATGGGGGGTATGTGTGTGTAAATCTGCCAGACGGTTCTGGCAGGAGCACTGACTGCAGCTGAAATGCAGATTCACAGCAAGAAAACTTTCAGACACTCACCAGTGAAGGGACAAGGGGCTTAAGGCTGGAGTTCAACAAGTTGCTCACCAGGGTGGTGAGGACGCTGGGGAGGGAAAGGACAGACAAAAATTACAAGAATAGTTGTCAAAACTGAGAACTTGACATCAGGACAAAACAGCTCCTCTACACAGCTGTGGAGGAGCCTTCCTTGTCTTCTCTCCTCTGATGTTAGAAGATGCTGCAAGCCCACAGCTCCCCCAGGCTTCAGCAGGAACTGCAGATGTTCAGGACTTTGTTATGTGAATCCCCAGCTCTGGTTGTTATGGTGTCAATCCGTGCCTGGGTTTCAGACTGATGTTTTGCCCCCTTGCAAACTTGCAGGAGCTCACCCACACGCTCACCCGCCTCGCAGGTTCACTCTGAAGCCTCCAAGCAGGTTGTTGCAATCCTTAACCACCAGCTTGAGGTCACCAGGCATGTCCTGGGTCAGGGCAATGTGTGATGTGAGGTTCGTTTCTACTGAGGATCCACTCAGTAAGTTAAAAATCCTGAAAGAAAGGGAAGTAGCTGCAGGGTTATGGAGGAAACAGAAGCAGCACGAGAAAGCAGTGCCTGTTTTGGAGCTGCAAGCACAGGCTCAGCTGGGACAGTGCTTTAGTCTTGGGACTTCTGTCAGGCTCCTGGTCCTATAGCACATCATGGAATCATTAAGATTGGAAAACACCTCTAAGATCATCAAGTCCAACTGTCAGCCTCAACCACCACCATGTTCACCACTAAACTGTGTCCTCAAGTGCCATATCCTCAAGTGTTTTTTGAACACTTCCACAGATGGCAATAGCACCTTTGGAGTGAGGACAGCTGGAAAGGTCTGAAGGGAGAGAGAGCAGCACAACCAGGAGCTTCCCTCACCAGCTCCTTGCTCAGTGTTTGGAGATGTTTCTCCAGCACTCAGGAGTGTCCCATCCTTCCCAGTGCCCGCAGGCCCCTGTGGCCTCGGTCTCCAGCCCTGCTCACCCTGGCAAGCGGAACACCAACTTCGAGTACATGTTCAGCACAATCTCAGTGCCACGAAGGACCTGCCATGACACTCGGGCGTTCTCGAGGTTCAGCACCTTCAGCCTGGGGGCCAACACCGAAGCAAACCCATCAGCAGAAGCAGACCCTACAGTCCCATCTCTTCCTGCTCATTGTTTGAGCTGTTACCCATGTGGATATTCCCAAGTAAAAGTGAAGGTGGGGAAGGACCAATCCCTGCTCCAAGAAAAGCCAGTCTCAAAGCAGGGTCACGTTTCTCAGGGCTGTGTCCTGCTAGGTCTCAACCATCTCTGAGGGTGGAGATTCCCCCACTTCCCAGGCTGCCCATCACAGTGTCACAGCACTCCCATGGGGAAGACTTTTCCCATTTCTGGTTGGAATTTCCCCTGCCACAGATCCTCATGTGAGCCATGAGCCCAGGACTGGTGATTTGTATGACAGAGAGGGTCTGATCCCCTGGACACTATTGGTCACCCTGCAGTGACCCCCATCATGGGGCTTCTGACTCACCAGGCATAACGTGTCTTCTGAGAGGTTCCACCACCCTGCAAGGCTCCTGTACCCAGAAGTCCTCCTGCTTCACCCAGAAGACCATCAAGACCAAGTAGACTTCCATTGCCTAGGAGACCTCCTTTTCCAAGCAGGCCTGTGCCAAGCAGACCTGTATCTCCAAGAAGGCTGTTATTGCCGAGAAGGCCATTGCCAAGGAGACCATTGTTGAGGAGACCATTGCCAAGCCCTTCCCCACCAAGGATGCCTGTGCCGAGCCCTTCACCAAGGATGCCTGTGCCGAGCCCTTCACCAAGGATACCTGTGCCAAGGCCTTCCCCACCAAGGATGCCTGTGCCAAGCAGACCACTGCTGCCAGGTTGTCCTCCTGCAACAGTCAGAACTCTGTTACTGTCCTGGCCATAACTGCCTGGGAAACCCTCCTTTCCCAAGCACACACATGCCAAGCAGACCTTCCTCACCTAGGAGGCCTGTGCCAAGGACCCCAGATCTGCTGGGTTCATTTCCTGCTTCAAGGGAACCTCCACTTTCTGCTCCACTTGGACTTCCTTTGCCCAGGAGGCCGGTGCCAAGCAGCCCACCTTCACCAAGAGCACCTGTGCCAAGCAATCCGCCTTTTCCACCGGTGAGACCAGTACCAAGCAGACCTGCACCAAGGGAGTCCCAGTTATTAATTGAATTTCCACAGTTGGACAGATTTCATTGGCAAGAGAGATTGGTTTGGTCATGATGGGTTGTTCTGGTAGTGAAGTCTCACAAGGACCCCTGAGCATCCTTGGACAAAGTTGGGCTCCCCACAGAGATGAGCCTGCCAGGAGGCAGCTCCATGATGAGAAGAGGCACATGCCATGAGCCCCGAATAGCACAGGACTGTGCCACAAACCTCCTCTGGAAACACAGAAAATCTCTGAACTCACCACCTATTGCTTGCTTTGGGTTCAGCAGATTGAGGAGGCTGTGGGAGCAGGGCAGGAGGCCCCCCAAAACAATGACAAACAAGAAGAATCCCATCTCCTGACCCAGCACCTGTGGAAAGACCCACATCAGCCCAAGCATCTGTTCCAGCACAGGTGTATCAGCAGCCTGGGTGCAGGTACAGATGTCCTGGGGTGATGGGGGAGGTTCCCCCTGGACACACCATCCCCTCCATCCCCAGGGGATCAGCCCAGACCTGCAGCATGCTTTTCCCACCCAGAAAATTCGAACCACTTCTGGGTATCAGGAAGTAGCTGGCGCCTGGTGCCACGCTGCTCCAGAGCCATCAGTGTCTCCATGCCCAGCTGGGCTCCTGCGCTGCAGAGCTGGGAACCTGATACTGCAGGGAAGTGAAAAGGCCATTTTAAGAAAGGAAGAGGGATGGAGATGAGGCATAAGGACCTTGTACTGAGAGAGACAGATGGTTTCCGACTGCTCCGAAACGGCCCTGAAAGCAGAGCTCTCCCAGGGCACTGCCGGATAAAAAATGATGAGTGTCTCACTCGTGTCCTTCTGCCCACTGTGAAGAGCACCCTGCATTATTAAAGCTCCAAGCACAGCCAGAATCAGACTCACTTTCCCATGGGCAGATTGTTTGTTTTTCTCATCTTGCTTCACTCAGGCTGTGAAAAGAGCCCGTTTTCCCCATGTTTGATCTGCCCTGAGCCAAAAGAACTCACCTTCAAGGACCTCCTGTTCCTGCCCAAACTTGGCTTCTTGGGACGGCAATGCAGGCTGGGGAGTATTTGTTTATGTACAGAAAGATGTTTGCAAAGAAATGAGAAGAGGCCCCTGCTGCAGCACTGCCCTGGATCCTGTCCCACACAGACACCCCAGCTCGTCCCTCCTGAGAAAAACGATGTACAAGGTGCAGATTGCAGAGGTTCAGCACTGAGAAATAACATTATTTAGGTCAGACTGAACAACTTCTTTATCTCTTCCAGATACTTTAAAAAAATCCCTCTATGACAGTTCTCGGCACAATTAAATTAGACTTTAATTCACTTGACTGTCTTTTACATTTTCCCTTTGATCAGCACGTAATGATGCACAGCTCCTGTAGCCACGATTATTGAACAGGGGAGAAGGAGAGAGGCTCGAGCAGCTTCTATTGAAAATCATGTCAAATAAAATCAGTGGGATTTGTTGGAGGGGCTCTGCAAGACGTGTGCAGCATTGCAAAAGGGTGCCAAAATGGATGCCAGGGCTCTTAGAAGAGGTCTTAGAGAGAATACGTGACCAAACAGGCAGCTATCTCTGTGGTTATTAACAATATCTAGCAGGGTGCTGCTCCTTGGTCACACACATTTCAGCGAGCTGAGCATCTTGTACATGCAAAAGGCACGTCTGGCTTTGCAGATAAACACTTATTTTACACCAGCTGAGATGAGGTCTGGAAAGCTGAAAATTGCTCTGAATTCTGGTCACCAAGATCATGAAAAAATTCCCAGTCCTTTCTGCCAGCTTAGTCATTATCACAAACTTAACAACAACAGGAATAAAGGTAGAGTTTAACAAGGAAGAGTTCTGCTAGCTTTAAAAATTAATTTTCATAAATGATTAAATGCTGCTACAGAAATCAAAGGAAAACATCATTAAAATTCCTGCTTCTCAAGCCGAGTTACACTGTGCTGTGGGTTGTCTGATGGAGCCGGCACGGTGGCTGCGGTCCTTCAGTGCCACTTACCTGGACCTTTTGATGTCACAGTGGAGCTGCCCACAGTCACAGCTGCTGGCAGTGGCTTTTATATACCCAAGCTGAGGAATGAGGAAAGCCAGGGGAAGGATGGAGCAAGGACAGTTCCTCTTTACTGGCTGTGAAGTGTGACCCCTGCACCAGCCTGGCCCCAAACACTGCACATGCAGTGCTGGGCCATGGCACCCAGCCATCCCAGCAGCTCCCCCCCTCACCCTGGGCTGGGTGCAGTGCCCACGGGCTCTCCAATAAAGCTGCCACCCTGCTCCCCAAGCTCATTCCCTCCTGCACCCTGTGCATGCTGTGCTGGGACTGAGGGTGCAGCCAGGCAGCCCCCTGCCATCCCCAGGTGGTGGACAGGGGTTCATGTCCCTGGGCAGAGGTTCAGGTCCCTGGGCAGGGGATGCTCTGGGTCAGGCCCCATCCCCTGCCCAGTGCTATGTGGCTCCTCAATGTGACCATGGCTCTGACAGGGACATGGGCTGTGGCTTAAGTGGCTGTTGCTGCTCACGGATACACAGGTTCTCTCTTGATTTGCTCCCCCAAACTGGCCCAGAGCAGAGCAGGATTGTGCTGGCACATGCCAGCCCCCAACAGCAAATCTTCCCCCACACCCAACCCCACTGCAATTCCCCAGCAAGGGCAGTCATGAGGACCAGGAGTGTCATGGGTTTGGGGCCAGTCTCTGGCTTTCCCAGTGGATAATCCATCAGACCTCCAGCCACTTGCCCAATGACAGTCTGGACTCACAGTGAAAGAAAATACACGTTAAAATGTTTGCAATATTTGCCTTTATGGTTAACCTGATATTCCCTCAGTGTGAAATAGCTGCATGCATGGCCTCACCAAGTCAGGCCCCATGACACTTCCTTCTCCAGAAGTTCATGAAACCCAAACCCTGCTGCGTTCTCCCATGACAATGGCGAGAGCAGGGCACGGAGCCGGGACCTCTGCCAGCTCTCAGAGCCCCTTGCTCGTGTGTACGTGCCCCAAGGTGACCTTCTTAAACACAAGGGAAATATCCCCACCTTGTGCATAGATGGAAAAAGATGCAGGACTCACGTTCACATCCACCTCAAGGAACTGGCCGGTTACCAGGGGAAGGCTGGAGATTCCATTAGCCCATAACACTGGGAACTGTCAGCATTTGAGCAGACCTCACACTGGGAAGGAGGAAGAAGCTTCTCTCAGGCTGTTGGAGACATGGCATGTGTCCCCCACTAATCCCAAGACACCAGGTGTGTGGGTGCAGCAGCCCTGGGACAGTGGCTGTGCTCCCACTCTGAGCGCCAGAAATGCCATGGGGAGCTGCACTGTCGCTTTTCAGACTCATCGCTCCTTCCAGAACAGGTTTTTTTTCCCAACTTACCAGATTAGGGAGAAGTCTGTTCAGGACACTTGCCAATAAATTATCCACAATTGGGAGCAGGCTGTGGAAAAATAAAGGAGCACCATGAAAACAACCTGCTGCAAAGTAAATGGGTCTTGTTAAACAATTCCCTGTGAATAGCACCAAGCACAGACCTCCCGGAGCAAGGCAATTGCAGCAGCAAAGTGAATCGTTTCTGCTTGGATTTTGCATGAGATAACTGTAATTTGCATCCCAAAATAGCCAGTGGGAAATTTATTGCTGCCTTTTATCTGCTAGTGTACAGTTTCCTTAAATGAACAGAAACACCCTCAGCCCGAGTGGTTCCTACAATGTACACACTACGTGCTCACATCTCAGCAGACCCCATGCCATGTCAGTTAAGATGCCACGTGAATGTGGCACGGGGAACAGAACTGTCCCACGGGACTTCTGGGACAATGCATCCATGGGCTTTGGCTGTGTGAGGGGCACACAGAGACCACCAGCAGGCCTCTGTTCAGCCCCATGACATGGCTGACAAGTGGCCATCCCCTGCAGGGATGGTGGGATGGAGATGCATAACAGGGAAATGCCCTCATGTGTTTTCCATTTGCAGGGTGTGGGCTGGGCTGGGCAGAGCTCGATGGAGTCTGATTTTAATGCCACCAAGGAGCGCATCACATCTTTCTGTCACCAGTTTGGGGTGGCCCATGCCCTCCATGGTCAGCCTGACCATTGCTGTGATGTTCACCTCCATGGCAATGTCGAGCAAACCCAGATGGCTGCACAGGGGGAAGGGATTGACCTTCAGAGCAATAACCTCCTCCCAAGAGACCAGAGCAATGTCTCCCCCTGGAGACACCCCTCATGGAGGTTCTTCCCCCAGTCCCAGAACAGGGCTGGCACTGCCACCAGCAGCACCAACCCCAGCCTGATCCCCCCACCCGGGTGTAGAGGTTGAGGTGAGTGCTGATGCCAGGCAGGAGCTGCAGGGACACCCTGGACAGCATCAGCTCCATGACCCTCAGCCTGCAGGGACAGCGAGGGGACACTGAGAGTGACAGCTCTGAGCCTGGCACAAACCAGCTGTGCTGCACAGCTCACACACAGCCACGCTAAGGAGGTGGGTGAGTCAGAGACCTGTTAGACCTGAAATAGAAAAGACACCAAGTTTTCTCAGTTATTTCCCTGTTTTAGTTATTCTCCAGTTCTATCAGAAACTTGCTTCTTTTGCTTTATCATTTTATCTGCTTCTGCTTCTGCTGGGCTTCAAAGCAGAGTTAACCGTGTGGGCTGCAGAGCTTCGGCACAGCCACAGCGCGCAGCTCGGGCACCCTCTATGGGCAAACGCCTCCTCTGCCGCCTCCTCTGCCCTGCCCTGGGCAGCTCGGGAGGCTCTGCCGCCCTGCAAACCTGCAGCGCTTCCAAGCAGCTTTTATCTGGTTTATCTGAAAGCCTCGGCTCCAAACTAGACCTGAGCATCTCCTGAAGCACCACCAAAACAGCACCGAGATTGTTCCCCTGCAAGGCGCCCAGACGGTGCTGTCCTGACCCGGTGAGTCCCTGGACGGTGCTGAACAAGCCACCTCCCCCGAGGATGCCGAGCAGGTGCCACCTCCCAGCAGCCCTCTGTTGCCCAGGAGACCAAGGAGACCTTCATCGCTGAGCAGACCTGCTTGCCCCAGTGCTCCTCCAGCAACCCCTGTGGTTATGCCATCTCTGGGGACATCGCCACCAGCTGCTGATCAGTCTCTGGGAGGGTTTTCTAATTATATTAGAAAACTACTCCAGGCTCAGTTTGGAGTGGGAGGTTTGCTCATAAGGATTGTGCTCTTCCCTTCCATACACAATTCCCTTCCCTTCCCCTGAATGATATGGGGTGCTGGTACAAGGGAGTCAATCCCCAGGAACCCCTGTTTGTTCCTGTCCTCCAGAGTCCCACTGGTGACTCACCATCACTCAAAACTCCTTTACTGAGCCTGAGGACACCATCTCTGGGGTGGCTCCATGCCGGGGTCAGCAGGGTACACAGGAGGGCAATGCCCAGGGCCGGTGGCATCGTGTCTGTTGCTGGTCTGGGAGAACTGTGGGTGCTGGCAGGACCTGGAAAGGACAATGAGAAGAGGGGAAATAGGCTGGGATGAGTTCAAGGGCCATCGAGTATTTTGAGCTGGGTGACAACTTTGCAGTGAGTAGAAAACATGAGCTTTAGGAGGATGGAAACCATTTATGAGTTAGAGCTACAGTGGGATCTGGGGACACACAGGAGGGTGAGGGGACATCTGTACACCCATCTGCAGGGAGGTTTCCAGACAGCTCCTGCCCAACCCCAGGCCCTGTTTGCTTATCCCTATAGTGCCATCCCTGGACACTGTGGCACCATTTACACAGTATGAAACCTCATAACCTACAGCCCAACCTGAGCCCCCTTGCCCAGGGGATAGGTGTGCAAAATTAAGGCTGCAATTATAGCAGTGACTCACATTGGCAATAAATCCTTTCTTATTAACATGGCACATTTTAACCTTATAATGATAAAAATAACCAGAACCTCAAAAGGATATTGCTACACAAAACCTTCCAAAAAATTTGTGTCAAATGAATGGTTTTTTTCAGAGAAGGGTTTTCATTTTGCTATAGCAACCTTCTTTTCTGATTTTTCAGGCTAGTCACTAAATATAAAATACAATTACTCACCTGCAATCCTATTGTTATTGATTTTATTCACATGGGGTTTTTTTTTCTGGATCACCAGAGTATATAATAAGTTTTGGGGGTAAAATGGGGGCTCTCTCCCCCAAGCTCACAGCACCTCGTACCACCATTTTGATTGTTTGTCTTTACCTGACCTTGTCCTGAATTTCAAGTCTGGCTTTCTCTTCAGTGTTCAGCTCCTGGCCAAGGTGACACCTTATGCTCATCTTTGGGCACCTCCCCTTAACCCACACAGACTCAGTGGGTCCTTATATAGTGGTGCTCCTGCAGGAAAAGTGGAAAGATGCCTAAATTGTCAAAGCTGGGGTAGTGGATTGAGGGCATAAATGAGCATTTGTGGGTTTCATATATTTCAATATAAATAAAGATTTGTAAACCAGATAAAAGCCTTGAGCAGGAGGTTATTGGACCCCCAGTATCAGGCAGTGCTGTTACCCAAGAGCACAGGGCTAAAGGGAAGGAGAAGAAACCCAAGACTCTGTAGCTGTAGCAGATGAGGCTGTGCTGATGTGAAAGAGAAGTGCTGGGAAATTGGCTTGTTCCCGAGAAATCCCTGCTGACACTTGCACACACAAGTTACCGTATCGGGGGGAATTTTTTAAGTTTCCAGCAAGTGCATGGGGAGGCTTCGGGAAAGTGCCAGGAGATTTTTGTCTCCTTTAGTGCTTGAGCAACTCGAGGAGTGGTTCCTGAGGATCATCCCACCCACCCTGCAGCTGCCAGCTCCTTCCCAGCAGGCAGTATTTCCACAGCCTCCGAAAAGTCCCTGTGCTGGGACACCTCCCTGGCCACTCCAGGCCATAAGGGCCCTTTTGTCCTGCTGCCCTCAACACTTAATACTTTTGTGAGATCAAATGTGCTTTTTTGGGCAACCTGGTGCATCTTACACAACAAGGGGATAACGTGCCACTAAACAAAGGAGGTGTGAGCTCAGGTTACTGTGTGTGGCTCCGGACAGAGCCTTGCACAACAAGCACCACCAAGCTCCGTGTGGGATCTGCTGCCACTGAGCCCCTGGCCAAGAGCTGCTCCCTGGAGCAGCTGCAACAAGGGCTTCAAAGGAGTGGGAGATGTCAGCAAGAGCTTTGCTAGACCTGTGCCAGTGCTACATTGCAATCCCCTCTCTCCCCTGCATCAGCTGGGCACGAGAGATGGGCTGCAGCAGGGCACCCACATGCACCAAACCCAGCATCACTGGGAGTGGCTGTTTCACACTCGGATTTCACAGGAGCTTCAGAAACACTCTCTGGAGGTACAGTTTGTTGGCACTAGGTACAATCTCCGTGCCCTGCTGTGCTACCCCTCCATGGGCCATGTGGCAGAGGGACACAGTGCAAATGGATCCTGGCAGCTGGAACTTGTATAAATGAGTATCCAGAGAGGGAAATACTGAGGCAGTGAGAGATTTTATTGAAAGAGCAATACAAGAGTAATCTTTCTGTCTAATAAAGAGCTTTGCTTCCTGACTATGGATGTTAAAAGTGGTCACAGAAACCCTCTAACATCCAGCAGCCAAGCAGCTTTACCACCCTGATGCTGACCAGAGGCTGATGCCTGTCCTGCTTGGGCCACAGCTGCAGCACAGGGCAGTGCTTGAGGCAAAGGAAGAGGGAGAGAGTGGAGCAGAACAGGGATCAGGGTGCCTGGTGTGCTGCCTCAGAAAGGGAGCAGCCTCGAGGCTCCTCCTGAGCAGAATCCTCCTAGAGCAGTCTGGCCAGGAAACTCGTCTGCCTGGAAGAAGCAGCACAAAAACTACTCAGTTTTTTCCATTTGGACTTTCACTGCCTTTTCCTATATCCCAGGGGAGGTTTTCCTGTGGGTGCACACCAGCAGAGGGACATCCTGGAAGCTGGGAGCAGCCCATGGGAAATGTGGCTTGCCAGGGTAGTGTGGGGCTGTGGGGTCTGCAGGTCCCAACCCAGGTGGGCAAATGGCAGCTCCCCAGGACACAGCATGGTGCAAAATGGACTCCTTACATCAGTGATGTTGACTTCAGCGTTCCTGAGGTTGGTGTTGAGAACATTGGGCAGGGGGACTGACACCTGGAAAGCACCTGCAAATACAGGTGAAAGCATCTTGTCACAGGGAAGAAACGCTGAACACAGAGAGCAAGGGGAAGGGCAGAGCCCCAAATCTGTCTGAGTCTGAGGTAAGAGGGGACCTGACTCCACCATACCATTAACCCGAGGTACATATGCAGCTGTGAGGACCTGCTTGAGCCATTCTGTGAGAGAGGAGACCTGCAGGGAAGAGAGTGTGTCAGTAGCAGAAGAGAGCAATGGTCACTGAGCTGAAACCAGCCATGTCAGGGTTATCAGTTGAGTTCTGCTCAGTTTGCTGCATAACAGATGCTAGGAAGGCCCTTCCAGGGCTGAGGTGGGATCTGCAGGGACATGCTTTTTGGGTTATTTCTTCTTGATTAGTCCTCCCCCCTTCCCAGCAGCCCCATTGTGCTGCCACCAAATGAAGACAGACACACAGAGGGCTCGGGATTGGCAGAGCAGAGAGCAGTTGGCCTCTACCAGGGGAAGAAGAAAGGTGAAAACTGAAGAAGAATTGGCTTTGGGGTTTTCCTCCCCTACACAGACCCTTTGGCCATTGCATCACTCACTGCAGCACCTTGATCCAGTGCAAGCACTTACTGTGGAAGGGTCAAGTCTCTGGGGGAACCGTGTCAGGTTGATGCTACAAAAGATAAAAACAAGGCAGATTTGGGGTGCATCAGGTGCAGCCTCCTCCAGACCCTTTCTTGGTCTGGAATTTGTCTCACCCTCACAAAGATACAGGATTTTTAAAATAGGGCAACTTTTTACAACTGTCTCATCACTTCAGCCCTGCACTAGGTCTGAGGCTGGGGCTGGGAGGAGGCAGGAAGGCTCCAGCAGCCCTTGATGTCTCTACCATGTCTACATCACAGTCTTCCATCATTGCCACCAGCCCCATCTGTCGGTACTCAGGCAGAGCCCTCCCACCTCCAGAGCTTGGCTCTACCTGTCAAGAGCCAGGGAGGTTTGCAGTTTGCCGTCGGAGACCGATGGGGTGATGTTCAGAACGATGTCCTGGAAATGGAACAATGAAAGAAATGAGGTTATTCCCCTGCACAGCTCCCAGGACTGAAAAGTGTGTTTGTAAATTACCCATTCTGAGGGAAAACACTTGTCGGTGCCTGGAAGCCCCATTTTTGTGACGGATGGCACCATGTATCTCTCTCCCCAGGGCTCACCTTCCTGTCTTTATACTGAAACGTTTTACTTACACTTTGTGCTTGGTTACGAGCGTGTTTAAAGGACTGAGCACCACCGTTTTGATGATACAGTAAATTCAAAAGGACAAATACTGCAGGGCCAAGAGCAAGACAAGCCCAGGGGATGCCAGTGGGCAGCCAGTCTCAGTCATTGCCCTGTTCTGGGGATCTCATCCCCTTGGGCTCACTCACCATGTCGAGGGAGAAGAGGAGCCCCTCCGAGGTCTGCAGGGCAGGAACGAGGACGTCGATGGAGGCCTTGAGGGTGACGGTGGCTCTTCCATCCCTCACGGCCACCACTGGTTCATCTCTCACCCGGACACGCAACTCCAGGGGCAGAGAGGCAGGGAGGGCCTTGACAAGCTGCAGGGGCAGAGGAGGTCAGGGCAAGGGGGGGTTTGAATGGCTGGGCTGGGTGGAGGGGTTGGAATCAATGCACAGGGACGAGTTGACTCACCCCAGGGATGAATGGGAAAAGGGCAGACACAGACAGTGAGGTGCTCTCAGGAACCTGTGGGAACAGCACCAGAAACATCACTGGCCAGGAGGGTTTGTGCCAAGCCCACTCTGGGCTCAGCTGTACCCCACAAACCCAAGCAGGCAGCAGCAAGCACCCTTGGGTTACCCAAGAGCAACCAGGACACCGACCTGGCCTTGGAGAGGGGATTGGCTACCCGTCAGTGAGTTGGTGATGCTGAGGTTGAGGGCTCCCTGCCCCTGGACCTGCTCCAGCAGGGCCCCGAGGGTGTCCTGGGAGAGGCTGAGCCGTGGTGGGCGGCCAGTGGCCAGCAGCAGGGTGGCAGCAAGTGGCAGTCCCTGGGTGGAGGGCGCCCTGCCACCCTCAGCATTCCCGGAGAGGAGCTGCAGAGGACAGAGCAGGGACAGAGGCTGGTGGTGCTCGAAGGATTGCACTGGGCACCCTGCCCACCCGTGGACCTTGCACAAAGGCTCACACAAGGTTTGTTGGCACTTTGATTAATATAGGGCTGCTCCAGGCTGCTCTGGCACAGACAGGGTCTGCATCTGCTACACCTTCCCTGTTCAAACACTGTCACATGTCCCAGTTGGAAAGACACATTGCTGATATTTTGGGCCTGATTATGATCCTTATCAATTTCCAAACTTTGACAAACCACTTATAAATAGAACATGCCTGTGAGCTGTGACTGCTGCTCCTAAATTAAGCTTTTCTGATTAACAACTATGAGAGTGCTAAAATTATGCTTAACTAAGAGCTAAGTAGCATCAAGCCGTTCTGGCTCATGCCACCATCAAGGATTGGCAGGTAAAAACATTGGGTAGAGACACAGCAGTGGCATTAACAGGAATGTGCCTGGAGCAGACTCCTCAGAATCATCAGTGAGCGTGTGCCTGAAGGCAGCTGAAATCTGAGGAGCCTTTGACAAACAGCCACCATGTTCCAATAAATCACCCAAATTCACCAAGTCAGAGGTTTTGAGACCAGGGAACATGGTGGGACTTACATTCAGATCCAGCTGGATGGAGTCACTACTGAGGATGGAGAAGGGGGGTAGATCCCCCAAAGCCCCGAGTGGGAGCAGCTCTGTGAACACAAGGAAGAAAGCTCTTCAGCTGCAATGGCATGGGATGCTTCCAAATCCCAGGGTCCCAAGAGTTACTGGAACCTACAGCAGCTCCTGCTTACAGAGTTCCCAGCTGGAAAAGCTGCTAGAAAACACCATTTTGTAGCAAAAATGGTTTTTTTCCTAAAAGCACCGGTTCCCGCAGTGGGTTTCTGCAGGAAGAGCTGGCTGCTGCTACTGGGGCAGGGAGTCTGAATTTTGGGCTAGAGCTGAGAGCTGTGGTTTTAGAAAATTGCTAAAATATGTGTGCTTTAAAATAGCTTTAAAAACAAGCCATGCTAAGTGCAGGGGTCACCGGGAGCAGAGGGGAAGAAGGTCCCAGCACTTACGGTTCCTGGAGCCAAGCAGAGAGTTCAGCACTTTGAGTTTGGCATTGATGATGTTGCAGCCCTGGGGAGGCAGAGGGGGGTGAGAGGGTCCTGGGATGTGCCACAGCAGTGGGTGGCATAGCACCAACACAGCCAGGGACAGCAGGCTCTGCTGGGCTGCACACATGGGCAGAGCCACAGCAGGCAGTTCTGGGTGGTGACATCCCATCACACAGAACCAGCACCAGGTGGGAGAGAGGCCCCTCTGAGCAGCATGGGGGGGGTCTCACCTGGGTGAGGGGCTGCTAAACCAGCACCTGTCTCAGACACCTGTTTGCCAGTGGAGCCTGGCACAGGTGATGGAGCTGGTGTCTTTCAGCAGGGAGGACAGGCTGACCGCCCCAGCTGAGCTCACAGCTGTGCAAACAGCCACATCCATGGGGCAGCCTGGCCCACTGCCTGCCCTGCCTGCCCTGCCTGCCCACCCAGCACTGTGCTGGTGGCTCGTGTGAAGGTGGCTGTGCAGACTCACCAAATCACTCAGGGTATCTGTAAGGAGACGTTTCAAAGGCTCATCCAGAATTGGCACTCTGGGACTGGTAACAGAAAAATAGGAAATAACAGGTGACACAGATTAATACTGGGAAGTAAAAGGACTTCACACAAGACAAATGTAAGGCCTCATTTGTACTGTCCATGTTCAGTGCTAAAATATCCCCAAACCCAAGCCCTTCAAATTCCCTTCAGTGCTAGGTTCCCAGCTCCCAGAAATGGTCCTTTTATAGCCTAAATTTAAAAAAATGTTGGCAGTTCCCTCCAAGCCTGAGAGCTGAGTAGTTGACCCTCCAAGGCATCAGGCCAAAAAGCGCTGCCATTGGTGGCCACCACCACCACTGTGTCCCCACTGCCACAGGAGCCATGGGCCGGCCGTGGGCACCCCACTCACACAGATGTTCCCTCACGCCTGATTCCTACCTCACATGGGTGTTTATGTCAACAGTCTTGCAGTTCATGGTGCTCTGGTGAGCTGTCCACGTGTCCTGGACCAGAATGCTCACATCTACATCCACCTGCTCGCAGAGGGGCTGGCCCGGCACGCTGCCCGGGGGAAGCACAACATGTAGCTCAGGAAGTTTGCTGACCATCTGCTTACCCAAGAGATGGTGACCCCATGCCCCAAGTCATACCCCAAATGGACATGCCATACCTGGTGCTCTCTACCAGCAGCTGGGTGTTGAAGTCCACCTGGTGCCCAAAGCCTGGCAGGGAGCGCAGGCTGATTTTGGGGAGGGTGTTGTTCACGATTCTCAGTCTGAATAGTTAAAACAAGGAAAAGGCAGTGAATAGCACATTTGTGCAGTGGGTGCCCTGTCCCCTCAGCCCTCGGCACTGTGCCCAATTGCAGAGCTGTGCTGTGGGGTCCTCTCCACCCCAGGACATCAGGGATCCTCACAAGCAGCCAGGAGCATTTTGTGGCACCCTGGCACAGCAGACACAGGCAGAAATTCCCAACAGATGAACTCCCACTTAGGAATCTGCCTCAGGAGGGGAGAGAGGGGGCCCTTTGTGCAAGACAGCAGGCTCCAGACCAGACCCTCCTTTCCCCAGCATGGCCCAGACACAGTGGGCTACTCAGGGACACCCAATTCCCACTCTCACTCACCCTGTGAGTTCTTCACCGTTTCTCCCAAGAAGGCTGCCAACGAGACCATTTTTGCCAAGGAGACCATTTTTGCCAATGAGAAGATCGAGGACAGCATCAAGGAGACTGTCAACAAGGCCATCTTTGCCAAGGAGACCATCAACAATACCATCTTTGCCAAGGAGACCATCAATGACACCACCTTTGCCAAGGACACCACCAAGGAGACCATCTCTGTCAAGGAGACCACCAAGGAGACCATCCCCACCAAGGAGACCACCTAGGAGACCATCTCCACCAAGGAGACCATCCCCACCAAGGAGACCACCTAGGAGACCATCTCCACCAAGGAGACCTCCAACAGCACCATCTCCTCCAAGGAGACCACCAAGGAGACCGTCTCCACCAAGGAGACCTCCAACAGCTCCATCTTTGCCAAGGAGACTGCCAACAGCACCATCTTTGCCAAGGAGGCCTCCAACAACTCCTTCTTTGCCAAGAAGACTGCCAACAGCACCATCTTTGCCAAGGAGACTGCCTACAGCACCATCTTTGCCAAGGAGACCTCCAACAACTCCTTCTTTGCCAAGGAGACCGCCGAGCATATTGCCACCAAGGAGGCCGCCTTGAGGCTTCTGGGGAACACCTCTGGCTGGTGAACCTTTAAAACCTGAAAAATAAGGATGGGATGTCACTGTGAGCTGTGTGGACTCAGCACACAAGTTGTGCCAGCCCGGCCGTTTCCTCCCCTCCACTATCCCCTTTTCATAGAAATGAAGTGGTGGCACCAACCACTATAAAGTATCTGAAGTCACCTCCAACGTGCTTTATAAATGCAAATTGCCATCATTGCCCCTACTGTTGGGTGCATCTGGACCAGCTTCTGATCTTCTGAGCATGATCAAGAGACAAAAAGAGCAGAACTGGTCTCAAAAGAAGGATAGATCCTGTCTCTCAGACACACTTACCATCTATATCTCCTCTGGGAACCAAGGACAGGATTCCAAGTCCCTGTGAAGGGGCCAGCAGACTGCTGAGGAGGACAACAGTCCAGAACGCCGACATCTTCAGTCCGGATAACTGTGGGAAGTGATTACCATCAGTGCAGTGCTGGGAGAGTGAACACTGTCCCATGGAGGGAGGAAAGAGGAGGAAAGAGGAAGGAAAAAGGAGGAATGCCTGTCAGAGAAGACAAAATCAGAGAGGAGGCTCCTGGCACCTCTCCCACCTCCTCGTCACACTGATGGGCACAGTAACACTCCTGGTGGCACTTTCCTCCATGAGGAACCAGAACACTGACACCAGTTACTCTGAAGACCAATGGTCCCAGCAACCAAGGGAAAAGCAGGTTGGGCTGTTCCTGCTCTGACCCCCCAGCACTGGTGAACAACGGTGTGACTGAACTGTGCAGTCCGCAGTGCATCCCTTCTGAGTGGGAATTCCTC
This sequence comes from Myrmophylax atrothorax, assembly GCA_026770055.1. Classification (NCBI taxonomy): domain Eukaryota; kingdom Metazoa; phylum Chordata; class Aves; order Passeriformes; family Thamnophilidae; genus Myrmophylax; species Myrmophylax atrothorax. The sequence continues at coordinate 6,974,963 of JAOXXN010000252.1, forward strand.
CAAGGAACAAGATCCTGCATCCCACACAATGGCAAAATGGGACTTTTCTCACAACATGATTGTCTCTAGTTGTGGAAAGAAAAGCATCATCTGCACAGAACAAATGCACCGAAGTATCTAGCAAGGAGAGCACCTCTGGTGTGAATGTCATGATTCCTGCACAATCATAAAACATCCGAGGCTTCCCTCTGCACAAAAGCACCTTTTGCTGGAATTGTAAGAAGCAGAAAATAATTTTTAAAGTTTCAGTGTCATTGAAATATTTCTATGTGACCTAAAAGTTGAAGTAGCTTCTTTTTTTTTTTTTTTAAGGAACCAAAATGAACTTCATTGCCCCAAATCTATTTAAATGTAAATAGCTCATCAAAAAGGGATCAAAACAAGTGTGAGAGGTCTAATTCCCCTTAACTAGAAATCTATCTCAGATAATAGAGTTACACCAAGGATAATTTAAGTGATAATTGTTTATGAAAACCCTGAAATACCCTTTCTTCTGCAAGGACTGCAAATCCAATGAACACTTACATCTGTTCTTGAGAAATTCGCAGTGAAAGGCTCTGCACATTTACTTGTTGGAGCATAATTATTGCAGGCAGCAGGCAAGAATAACAGTTTTTGCTAAAAAGGCAACACTGCAAAGGAACATGGAGAGTTTGCAGAGGCAGGAGCGAGGAGCACAGTTTTTGAGGAGTAAGTTTGCTCTTACCTGAACGAGCTTTGGAGGACGAGGTCCTCTCTCCAGCCAATGTCCCTGTCTTCTGAAGATGACCTGCATCAAGGATCTTCATATATAGAGCTTCACAGCAGGAAAAAAGGCAAGTGATGTCATTTAGGACATCCAGAATAATTGGGGAGGAGAAAAACAAACAATGTTTGGTTTCTGGTGACTTCCACTGTAAATATTTCCTTGGAGATATTAGGAGTCAGGTAAATCATTGAGCAATAACCTGTAGGGACACTCGGTCAGCTCTGGGTGCCTGGTTTGGTTCATCATCCTTTCAGCCTGTTGAGGTGTGGACATGACTGAGATGACATGCCCTGATAAAATACCTTTCCTTTTTACTTTTTTTTCAAATAAAGTTGGGAGTTTGAGTCAAAATTGTGCCAAAACAGTGGCCACCCCTGGCTGTTCAATACTTCTGCAGCTCTTGGCACTGTGGCACTGAGCAGTAAGCCCATGAGTTGGAATGTGCCACATATTATGGGTGATAAATGAAGGAGAAGGCATCACTTTCGTCAATGTAAAGACAGGTAGAAATACTAACACAGACAGGCATTTGCTGTCCAGACCAGCAGGACATGCCCAGCACTCCAACTGAACTTGCCTACAGCCTGTGACTGCACCCAACAGTTATTAAAGCCAACAGCTCCTGTCCAGGGACTGGAGTGGCTCATGATCTGTTCGATAACCGAGGAAAAGGGGTTATTGAATTGGGAAGGAGTAGTCACACCAAGATAAGGTGCATTGATCAGGTGTCATGGCCTGGCAGATACCCTGAGCTGACAGACTCTTCAAAGAGACACCACCTGACTGGAAAATGCTGCTCTGGCCTAACTGGCACGGCATTGCTTCCAAATCCATCACCTCTGCTTGGAGCACTCCAGAGCAGTGGAGGTGGGATGCACTTCCATGGGGAGGTACTGCTGAGAGACTGATGCCCACAAAACCAGGGAAGTCCCAGGGCAGAGCTGGTTGGTTTGGGTCTTTTTGAAGTCCTGGAAGGATTGCTGATCCCATTGTGGGCACACTAAGAGAGGCACCTCCCTGTCACACCTCTGCATGCAACAGATGTGCTGCAGCTGCCCAGGGTCTCCTGCCTCCCCACAGCTCTGTCCAGGCCCCTGTCCTGATTGCTGCCCAGGGTACACAGAGTCACTGCAGCAGAGCAGCAGCTCTCTGGGGCAGGGAATAGAAACCTTCCTCTGTGGGCCTCAGACCAAACATGGTCCCCATGTATGGAGCAAACACTGTGTGTGCTGGAGGGAGAGTTCCCTGGCCGAGGGGACAGGGGTGAATTGTTCACTCCCCAGTGTCCTCACTGATGAGAGGGGTGGATAGGGGTGGCTGCTCCCCAGCTTCAATGAAAAGCAGTCCAGAAAAATGCATGCTTGGAGTTAATACTTTCTGCAAACTTGGACATAAATATTTCCAGCAGATTAGCCAACTTTTGTCACACATTATTTTCAGCTTGAAAAAATGCCTCAAATAAAATAACCCTGGCTACTTAAAGGCCAAGGAAGGGGTGGCAAAGGTGTCAAAACATTGAAGGAGTTGTCATTCTCCTTGCAACCTGATCAGCCAGGACCTCCAGAGCACAAAGCTCAGCTGTCACGGCAAGATCATGACATTTGATAAGACGGAAGAGAGCATTAACAGGCTGGTGTTACGTTATCATCCATCATAAATCACTTCATACTCCGGGCAGCCACTCTCCGAAACCCGAATTACCATAAAGACAGCCCCGATACTGGTCAGTGCACAGGGAAGGGACAGGGTGGCATCACCGGGAATAGCTCCTGTGCAGAGACCTTTCAGGCATGACAGTAACTTGGCCTCTCCCCACAAGCTGCTGAATGCAGAGGTCTCCGACCATTAAATATTTTGAAGAAACCAAGGCAGATTTCCACAAAGAAAATGACATGGTGATGTCCAGGTCTCGCTAAAGCGACTTTCAAAGCCCCAAGAACACAAAGCCAAATCACTGAGTGAGGATAGAAATACGGAGTAAACCAGAACGGATTTGGTCAAAGGGAGAAGAATAGGAGTGATGTGGACAGGCAGGTTCACATCAGCTCTCCATGCTTGGGTCACCTGAAATGGAGATGTCGGGCAAACAGGAAGGGGGATGTACCCACCAGAAGCATCCAAGACCTTGATGTTAACAGGAGGTCAGCAAGCTCTGACCAGGACAGGTTGAGTGAAACATCTTAGCCGTGGCTGGAAAGTGAGATGGATGTTCTGTGCTCTCCCATTGACGGCATAGGTCAGACATAGCCTTTCTGCCTGAGAAAACAGCCTCTGTGGGGATCTGTGAGCCAGGGCAGGCTGGGTTTGCCCTGTCACCCCTCTGGAATCACTGAGGCACATCCCTGCTGCTGCAGGGTCAGGGCTGCTGGCTCTGGGGGACAGCACTGGACAAGGCTTTGCCCCCACTGAGTGCCCCAGGGCACCAGTTACATGATAGTGGGGTTGTTTCATGAAAAATTAACTAGGTGCCTCCCAAGATTCTCAACTTTGATTTCCCTAGGATGTCTGTGTACAGATGTTTGGATTCAGTTTTTGTTCTTCTCAAGGGAACTGAGACTCAGTCTGTTTAATTGTCTATTACCTAATGCGAGAACAATTAGGGAAATCACTCTAAAATATGTACTGGGCATTGCTCACGTTTGCAGCAGCATGAAGAGAGGCACCACAAAGTCCAGTTTTCATGGGGAGCTGGTTTTACAGCTGCTTCCTCCCTTCTCAGGACTCCCAAGAACAATCCCTTACACACAGTGCAGAACAAATCCCTGTGGGTCTGGCAGCACACAGAGAGAACAGTCAGGATTCCCAGAACCTGCCTCCCTGATGGCATTTTCTCAGGGCTATTTCTTAAAAACACAACAGTCTTTCCAAAGGCATCCTCAATTCTACACCAGCTCCCTGTCACCAGGAAGAGATGTTCAAATCATGTTGGCTCGATGAAAGCAGGATCGAAGCTGTTTATTGACTTACTAATGACAAGGAATTATCCAGCAGTCAGTGAGCTACAGGCTCAGGATCAATACCTGTGAAGCAGGTGATAAACCCCAACACCAGCCTGAATGTAACTCATTCTGCAAGTCCTAACCTGTCCTGGGGTGCTTAATTCCCACACACAACTGCAGACACACTCCCCACCCCTCACAACACGTGTGCCCTGGGAGCAGGGGGGCCCCCTCTTGCACCCCAGTCCTGCAGGAGGTGTGGGCGATGCATCCTGACAATGCAAATGTGAGTTACTTAGGGACCAGTTCTTTCAGGACACACGGCCTCTGCCCAGCCATGCCCAGCTGGCTCTGACAGCAGAGTACAGGACAGCCTCACCCTGGGGCGAGGGGGTCTTTTTATTTCAGCTTGTGAAGAGGGATACCTAACCAGAGGTTTGGTGGGATTGGCTCTTGGGGGTGGATGGGTGGAATGGTGGATGGGAGGGTGGGTGGATGGGTGGATGGGTGGATGATAGATAAATGGATGAATCTATGAAGGGATGCCAATTTACAAGTCACAGTGGTGAATTCTGCATTCACAAGGTTGAGCACTGCATCCTCAACTGGACACAGCTGTAGGATGAGAAGAAAGGTGTGAGAAAACCTTGCACAGAAGCTTCTAGAGGGAGCAGAACTTTGTGACTGCCAGAGCAACACAGATCCCATCCAGAAACACCAGGAACTTCCACCTCTAGTGGAGACCAGGGTTTGCCTCAGTTTACTCTGTCCCTGGGGAAATTGGATTGTTCTGGAATAATCCTGCCTTAAGCTGAGTGAAGAACAGGGCCAGATCCCCAGAGGTATCTGACTAAACAGGACTGACTTTATGATGTGTGTTAGGGGGCTGCAAGTCTGCCCTTAGACAAGCCTTTAGGAACCAGGCGGTCAGCACTGAGGGGAGCTCTGTCCGAGCATCACATCCCCACCTGCCAGGCTGGGACAGAGAGACTCCTGGCAGTGCCAGTGCATTTGCTGCATAAACCCAGGAATGGCTGGAAATGCTTCTTTTTTCCAGTCTGAAAAGTCTTTTGGGTGGCAAAACAGGGAAACCTGTAACAATGCAGTGAGGAGGAGGAGTAGGAGGCGGAGGAGGAGATGAACTCCAGGAAACAAGGATGAGAGGAGGATGGGATTTACCAGAGCTGGCAGCACTTTCTGAAGGGTGCTGTGCAGGACCTTGCTCATGACCTTGGGCCACACACTGGGCAGAGAGAACATATCACCCTCCCAGCCCTCATGCACTCTGCAATAACTATTTACTGGAGATCAAAAGGCAGGAAAGTCATGTAATAAAAAACTCAATCTCGTACAGATTAGGGCAAAATATGCCTCATGTCTAATAAAATGTGTTTTCTCTCCTTGCAAACCTTTTCTCAAGAATGCCATCTTCTGGCTTTAAACAAAGCTGAAGTTTCCATCCATAAAAGAAGCTCTGACAGCCTGTGGCTACAAGACTGAGCCAAAACAGGACATTGCATGGAGTAGCAGAACTAGAACTGGTCTGAATTTGTTCATAAAACCTTTTCATTTTCTTAGTGTGGAAAAAAACCCCAGCAAAATGTATGTGTGTGCTGTAGAAATCCAAACCTGAATATTTGAAAGCTCTAACAGTGCAGTTACCTGACCCTCAGGAATTGTCAATCCTGGCACACCAGTGGTGTGCCCTTTGGGACTTACCTGCTGGGGAGGTTGGTTCTAACGCTGATGAGGGCAATGTGGCTGAATCTGGGGGTGTCCCTGGTGTCCTGCCCCAGCCTCCCTCTGGCCATCATGTTTGCAGCCAGAACAATTTCCATGTTTCCTCCTGTAAAGCTGCTCAGAGCAAAGCTTGGTCAGCACAGCACAGACCCCAGGGGTGAGCAAGTCCCCCAGCCCTGCCAGCAGCAGCTGCTGCCCACCTTTTCCCAGTGATGGTCATTTGGGCAAAAACAACCATAAAGAGCCCTGAGCCCAGGGAGAGTGTCAGAGAGATCACTGAGGGACAGAAACCTTTCACCTTCAGCCTGTGGGAAAAACAGAGGAAAAGAGCTGGGAAAAGGTTGCTGTCAGAGCCTTATGCCTGGCTTTGGATGCTCAGAGCAAAGTCACCTCTCACCGAAATGATCATTACCTCTTCGCTGCCCTTCTTCTTTAAACTTCCCATTTAAAACCACCTTTAAATTCAAAAACATGTCTCTTCCTAACAAAAACACCATAAAGTTTAATTTTGAAAAAAGTGTTATACATTCAAACCACCTCCATGCCCCCACCCAATATGGATCTGGGGGATGAAGGGCCAGCTCTGATCCCCCAGGAATTCTCGGGTTCCCTCAGGACATCGTGGACAAAAGCTGGGCACCCTGACTTTGGAAGGCAACTCCCAGCACTGCAGAGCCACGACAGCACCACAGCCAGTGCTGAGGCAGGAGCTGATGTGCTTTGTTGCCTTTAAGTTATAGTTTCTCCTGTGTTTGTAGACACAACCATGCAGAAAATCACCGGCTTTAATATGGCACTTGTTAGTGGGGAGTGATTCGTGGCTGCCTCCAGGCTGACACTTCCCAACCACCTCCTACTTTTATTTGCTCGTCCCTGGTTCTGGGCTCATGGTGTGAGGCTGCAGCTCATCACTCACCCCAAGATGCCCTTGATGGGTTTGATGTTGGGCTTTTTTTTGCAGCTCCCTCTGTGATTTTCTGCAGACCATCACTCCCATTCAGAGCAGCAGAGACTGCTGGAGGATTTGCAGAATACCAGGAGTTCAGCACAAACTCCCCAGTGAGGAGCCTGTGCTGGAGGGTGAGGGGTTGTGGCACTCCCACCATAAAGTATAAACCAACACTAATGACATATTCCCATCCCAACACACCCAGGACCCAGCAGGACTCTTGGGGCTTTGTGAATTCTGATCACAGCCATCTCTGCAGTCCTTGGGTGGTGATGGGAGCTTGGCAGGTTCATTTCAGACATGAACATGGGGCATGGACAGACAGACTCATGTCCACACATGGACACTAACGTGGCTGAGCACTTACCATGGTCAGTCGTTCCAAGGTCAATTCTGATGTCAGTTCCTGGGCCAGCAGCTCCTCCTGACCATACCAGCCACCCAGCAAGGAACAGAATGCACCAAAGCCTTGACATGTGATCTGGAATGGCTGCTCACAGAGCTCCAGGGGTAGCAGAGACTTGTGGAAGAGTGTGGGCTTCAACAGACAGAGAGAGACAATGAGCTGGAGACAGTTCCCAAACTGCACATCTGCAGCTGAACTCTGCACTAGAGGAAGGCAAGCAGGGCTCCAGGCACATCCAACAGAGTTACACCAGCCGAGACACAGCCTGGTACAAGAATCCCTCCCCAAAATACAGACACCTATGAACATCCCAGCACAGTCCCATCTGGATGTACCTGTGTCACAAGTCTGAAGGAAAAACCTGGTCTGCTTAATTACATGGTACACCCAGAAGTGAGAGTGAGGAGAAACTTAAGGGGGGCAATGGTAAATTCTGCTTTTGGAGATACCCCTGTATCAGTGGCTCTTGGAGGAGCAGCTCCCACTCTGCAAAGGTTCATGGAGTTGTGAAAACACTGGCAAAGGACACAGATCATCTGGGGGATAATCCATTGGAAATTATGATAATTTCAGTAATATTCTTACTGATCTCAGACCAGGTTGGAGTAAGGCTGAAAAGAACCCTCACCTGTCCAGAGAATGGTCTTCTCAGCCTCAACCCTGTTCCCGTCTCATCATGGGAAATCGATGCATCCCATTGGGCTGCAGACAGGCTGCACAGAGCTCTCCTCTGGCTGGACATGCTGCTGTGTCACTGTGACCGTCCCTGAGGTTGGTGGCCACCACTGTGTCCCACCCAACAGGACCCAGCTCTGAGAGCTCACCCTGGTATGGTACTGCAGCACCAAAGTAATTTATTTCCTCTATTCACTTCAGTATAAAACGTGTGATGAGGTTTAATCCATCATTACCTCCCTCCCAGAGCTGTGCTCGGTGCCCACTGCTAAGCCCAGACAGGGAGATTTACATCTTATCTAACAGGAGTGTAAGATTTATGGATAACTCCCGACAAGGAGCACATCATGCCAGAAAGACACTTTTCTGCTAGTAACTTGATCAGTCATTATGCTGAGTCCTGACATCTAATTAAGCCTCCACAGGCATCATCAGGTTCAGAACAGCTCTTCAGAAGGAGAAAATCCACCTCTAAGCACCATGGTGGCAGCTTATCCCCAACCCTTGCACTGCTGGAAGTGATAATAATGCTCCCCAGAAAATCCCCAATCTCAGGGAGAGCTGCTGATGTCACTTATGCTGGAACAAAGAATCACAGGGGCAAATTCCCAACTGCTGCTCTTAAACACAGCAAAGACTCATTTCTCAGAGAATTTTCTAGGCTATGTCCATGTCCCTACCAAAGTCAGATCCTGTGAAATACCTTCCATGGCTCCAAGGGACCCTTCTGGGGGTTACAACCTTCTCAGTGGGTTCACTTTTCTGAATGCATTTCTTGCCTCTCAATGGGCTGTGTGCATCAGTGTAGGAGTGTAAATCCTGCTCTCCCTTGGCAGGCTGCTCAATCTTCATATTTTCTCTTGACACTGCTCTCTGGATGCCTTCAATGGAAATGCGAGACTGGAACTCTGCTTTTCTTGGCACTTCGCTGTCATGCTGAGCAGAAAGGCAACAACACAGCACTGGGGAGAGCCAAGGGCTTTGAACATGTCAAGATGCACCTGGAACCAGCACCCAGTACCTCAAGTCAGCAATGCACAAAGGACAATGGCTGCTGTCCACGCAGCAGGTGTTTCAACAAGCACTGAACACCCCAGCCCTCTGCCAAGGGAGTCAGACCAAAATGGGCAACTCAACCCTCTCTGGAAGACTGGTCATGGCTCAAAGATGAGATCACAAATATCAGGGAGGTGTGGGAAGTCATAACAGAGCACAAAGGAGAACCAGTGACACCGCGGAGAGCGTGGTGTTTGCAAGTGGTCCATGCTCTGTCTGCCAGGCCAAAAGGTGGCAAAGAGAACACATTAGACCTCAAACACAGGAAGGAGAGGAACTCTGATTCCCTTCCCTGAACACTTTCACTGCTTGTAGAGACATTATCATAGACAGTGGATGGCAAACACCATTTTTCCTGTCAGTCATAATAAATGTAACCAGTGGCCTTTGGTTGGGAGTGGGCTAAAGAGATGAAGGAACTGTTGTACACGGGCTGGTTAGAGCTGCTCAGCTGGAACAGCAACATGAACCACAGCAGTTTCTCACAGAATCCTGGAATGGTTTGAATTTGGAAGGGACATTAAAGCTCATCTCATTCCAACCCCCTACCAGGGACAGAGACCAGGTTGCTTCAATCCTGTCCAGCCTGGGCTTGAACACTTCCAGGGATGGGGCAGCCACAGCTTCTCTGGGCAACCTGTGCCAGGGCCTGTCCACCCTCACAGGGAGGAATTTTCTCCTAATCTCTAATCTGACCTTGCCCTCTGTCAGTGTAAGGTCATTCTCCCTTTTCCTGTCACTCCATATCCTTGTCCAAAGTCTGTCTTCAGCTCTCTTGGAGCCCCTTTAGGCACTGTAAGGGGCTCTAGGTCTACCCAGAGCCTTCTTTTTTCCAGATGGACAACCCCAGCTCTCTCAGCCTGTCTCCACAGCAGAGGTGGACATGGAGGTGGCTGTCCTCATGGTGCTCAGAAGAAAGCACAGCTGCAAAGCAAAGAAACCCACGTTTGCTTTCTAACAATGTTTGATTTCTTGGCACCCTCCATGCAGAGGCCTTTCTTTGTGCTCCTCAGGAACACCACAGTGAAGACAAGCTGCCCCAGCACCTGCTGTTCAATCCTTCACCTCGCCAGGTCAACAGCCAATGTAATCAAGTCTATGGGGAAACAATTAAAATGGTACAGAAATCAAAGTGTCCCCACAGTGTCCGTGTTCCCAGCCCTCTTTGCCAGTTCCTACCCCATCAGCCTTGGATGGAAGGATATATAAAGCCAGCAGAACTCCTTGATGTGGCCACAGCAAGACACAGACCGAGTCAGAAGAATGGGAAGACTGGCCAGGAGAGGTAAAGATGCATTTGCAAACTGAATAACTTGATACAGGCATTGCTCCTACTTACATTTGTGTGTCTCCATAAGGGTCAGCACTCACCAGAAGCCCACTTTCTGCAAAGACTGAGATAAATATGTATGTTTTCTGCAGGTTAAACTTTCTGAATTGCTTGTTTTCTTAATAATATAAGAGCCTTACAGGCATTATAAACGATTCCCAAATATATTTCAGAGACAGATAACACTTTCACCTTTTCATTTGACTTTAGTCTCCTCCATAACTTCCATTCCTTCCTCTATTAATTTTAGCTCTTTTTTATTTGGTGGTTTTATACCAGTTGTGGCTATTCTGTGCTCTTGAGCAGATGTGATATCACTGCAGGCACCATTCTGGTTTGCAGGCACAGGGGCTCTTCAAGGCTGAGCCACTGTCAGTGTTTTTAAGGTGAAACATAAGAGCTGTGGGCTGTTATTGCACCACAGCTGACAAGCTCCACACCACAAGCCCAATCCAGGAGTGGATCTGTGGCTCTGTGCCCCAGTGACCAGCCCAGGGCCATGCTGCTCTGACTGGTCTGCCATGGGTGCCTTCCTCTTCCTCCTCCTCCTTCTCTTCTCCTTCTCCTCCTCCTCCTTCTTCTTCTCCTCCTCCTCCAGGTCCTGGAATGGTGATGCTTCACATCCTGAGCATCCTCCTGAGCCTCCTGATCCCAGTTCACACCACCAGGTCCCCCGACTGTGGCGGCATCCTCACCCCATCAGGACTGAAATACCGTAAGTCCAGACCCACATCTCCCACACTGGCAGCAGGGAGGGGAGGCAGTGGCATCTTCCTGTCCAGTGATGAAACAGCAAACTCCAGCATCAGAATCTTGTGGCACTACTCAGCTCACCTGCATCACCCCCTGACTGTTACTAACAGTAGGGAGTTAGTAAGCAATGGAATTGTGTCCCTGGGTGGGTTTCAGTCTATCCATCAGCACACAAGCTCCAGAGGGTTTCATAAAACACTTGTCCTCTTTCACAGTTGCTGAAGTTTCAAAGCCACATGCAGAGTCAGTCCTCAGACAGGACCTCATGGTCCCTCCAGCCCCAGACCCATCCACTGCCACCCCAAGCAGGTGAGTTGCCCTCTCTTGCCCAGATTTTGCTGCCATACCCCTGGTTTATGCTGGTGTTTGAATATCATCACGAAAGTCATTTTGCCAGCAAGGGCAAAAGTCCCCCTGGAGACCAAGAGATATAGAAATTATGTCCTGGCTCCTCCATTGGGGTCCATGCTGCCCTAGGGGCATGGATTTATCTGTGCAGATCTCATGGGCTTTTGGAGTTTCTCAGGAACTGCACATCAGTCTGGGCCGGTCTCCTGACACCCTCATTTCTGCTCCAGCAGGAACCAAATTCACAGCGTAAAAGTTGACGAGTTTTCCCTGACGCTCATCCCCGACACCGGGTTACGGCTGAGCATTGATGTGGACCTCGGCATCACACCCGCCCCGTGAGTGCCAGGGCTGCATGGCTGGAACCAGCCCGAGCTCCTGGCTGGAGTGACAAGGCCGTGCACAGCACCAGCAGGAGCAAGGGTTGCCTGGGGTGAGCACGGCCAGGAGTACCCCCTGGCTCCAGCCTCCCCCTCTCCTACCTGACACAGCTCGACCACCAAGGAGATGCAGCTGTCCATCCTGGCAGACCTCCATGTGGAGATGAACCCCGAAGGCAACCTGGAGTTGGTGACCTCTGCCTGCAAACCCACCCTGGAGGAGCTGCAGAGCACTGAGGAGATGGACAGGTTGGCCCCATGGTTTTCCTCCTTGTGGGATCTGGGTAATGGTGGAAAGAAGAAACTGAGGGACAAGCATTTATAGTCAGCAAGGTGTCCAGATTGACACCTGCTCACTGAAAGCTAACAAAGGCCAACACAAAAATTTTATCTTCAAGGGGAGAACTTTGCTCTGCTTTTGGGGTGGTTTCCCCATTTGAAGAGAGTTTCAGTATCTCACAAGGGAGCAGCACTTTTAGAGTTGTGCAGCAGGAATGCTTTTAATGCAAGTCCAACGGCAATTCTCCAGTGGCTTGGGATTCTGAATTGTAATCATAACTTAATAGGTGATAGAAAATAATGGTAATTGTCTCGGATACCTTTTTAGTCAGATAAAAGACACTCATCCACCCTCGGCTGAGCTGGTTCTCGCCTAACTTCTGTTCTGTTGTTCTCGCTCAGCACGTCCTTGGGATCAGATGTGGATAAGCAGATCAACGTGGAAAAGGTAAGATAAAGTTTGTAAAGGCACGAGACAGCACGGTACAGTTCTGTAAGAATTAGAGCACTCTAAATCTACCTGGTGCTTTCCCAGATCTCCCCACAGTTCTGTGCTCACTGTACACTGCCATTGTCCCCTGGCTCCTGGCCAGCCGATGGGGGCACTTGCCTCAGAGCCATTCTGGGACACCCAATGCCAGCAGACCCCCATGTTCATCTATCACTTCTCTTTCTGTTCTTTATTCCATAGATTTGCCTGGAAGTCTCCAAATTGCTGCTTTTCCCAAACGAACGTCTGATGTCTCTGGCAGGTGAGCACTTGGCTTTCAGTCCCATTATGGACTGAAGGCTTCAGGGATCGTTTTGGAGGAGATCATGAGGTGGGACAGGCTTCTACCCTGCAGCAGAGGCTCCACTGCCAACATCTCCTCAGGGACCCGCTCCCTCGGCCCAACTCTTTCCCTGTCTTTTTACTTGGGAAGCACAGATGCTTCCCAGGGCCAATCCCCTGTCCCTGCTGCCCTCCTTGAACTGAGCATCCTCTGCTCCATTTGCAGCTCCTTTCCCCATCACACCAACCTGCCAGGTCCGGTATGTGCCCCTGGCTGCCCCCATGTACTCCGAGCAGGGAATCATCATCTCCTTGCAAGTAAGTCCTTGCTTTCCAGCTCTCACAGCTTAGTTCCAGTCCTTGGGAGAGCCACTTCTTCCCAGTGCTACGTGCCCTGAGACACCTCAAACTCATTTTCTCCTTGCCCATGTCCCTGCAGACAACTTTCCAGGTGGCAGGGACGGCAATTCCCCTGCCAGTCAGCCCTGTGCCTTTCAGCATGCCTGACCCAACAAGCCCCAGTCCTTCCCACCTCACCCTGGCTTTCTCTGAGCACTTCTACACCAGCCTCTTCTTCGCCTTGGAAATGGATGGAGCCTTCAACCTGACCATCCTGGTGAGTGGAGCAAGCAAGGAAGGAAGGAGTAGGAGATACGCACTTGGAAGGACAGCCCTGCCCTGAGAATGGCTTAGAGGAGACACATGCCTTGCACAGAAATTAATTAGTGAGCCCCTTAACCTCACACTCCCAAAAATATTATTGGTCTAATGGAGTTTGCCATGAGGGGTAACCTGTACACTGCTCCTGGCATGGGCTGGCATGAGAAGGGCTCCATGCAGGGGCTGCATGGCCATGGTGGACATGAGTCCCAGAGCAGCAGCCCTGTGCAGCCTTAGTCTGTGCTTTGTCTTTCAGAGCCCTCTGACCACTGCCACCCTGGCAGAGAAGATCACTCAGGTGCGTTGCTGGGGCTGTCACCCTGAGAGGCAGAGCCCCAGCTTGGGGAGTGCCCCACCACCCCCCTGGGGGCGCAGGGATGGCTGCCATGCCTAGAAATAACCCTGCTCCTTCACCAGATGGGCTCCCTCTTCCCAGAGGACCTACCAGTGGTGCTGCAAACCACAACACGGAGTTCGCCTCGTGTGGCACTGGAAGAAGGCAAAGCAATCCTGAGGCTTTTCCTTACTGCCCAAATCGGAGCAGTATCACCAGTTTTCCAGAGTTTCCTGACTGTGAACCTGGTGAGTGTGCCCTGCAAGCACTCTGAGCTTGGGAAGGGTGCACTGCAAGAGTGCCTGTGCTGCCCACGGGCACTGCCCTTTGCTCTGAGCCCTGCTCTGACTGCAGCCACCACAGGGGCTGATCCAGCCTTTTCCCATCACAGTGCTCCTGTTTCCAGCAGCGTTTGCCTGTGTGGCATCATGCAGGGAGCACATTGCAAGTGGCAACACATGAATGGGTTCATCACTATTGAAAGCCAAAGTTTCCTCACTGCTCCTGCCCTCTGTTCCTTTCACAGGACGTGTCTGCAAGGCTCCACCTCAGCGTCATCGACACGAGGATGATCATCTCTGCAGCAGCGATAGAGTAATGAACCCAGCTGTGCTTGGGGGGTGGAAGGGGACACGTCCCAGGCACAGCAGAGAAAGGAGAGGCAAAGGAGTCCTGGGAAGTTCTTAGCTTTTGGAGTTTGGACATTGCAGAGGTAGCTCCTTTCTCAGGGAAACAGCAAGACTCCAGAACCATGGTTAAGGAGAAAAGTGGGAATTGAACCTTCTATCCCCTGCATTGTTCCTAAGCCCAGCTATGAGATTTGGGGAAACAGGGATGTCACTGCTTAATACAGCTCAGCACCAGTTGCTCTTGTACTACTCTGTTTTCCAGGGATATCGAGCTCAGCTTGGCTGCCTCTGACGTGGGTCCTGTGCCGGTAGGTGCTCCTGGCCACAACCCTCCCAGCCATCCTGGGCAATGGGTGCCAGCAGGCAAATATGGAAACACTGGCTTTGAGTCCTCATTGCACCTGGTGGAAGGGCGAGTTGGGTCCTTGCGGGGTGGGGAGAGATGTGGTGAACATCAGGACCCTCTCTCATGGGTCTCTGCCCCTCTCCTCCTGCTTCAGCTCCACTCCATGGGCTGACCCTGGCTCTCCCCACAGGCTGCCCAGCTGCAGGAGCTATTCTTGCCCACGATCCGGGAGGAGCTGCTGACCCAGATCAACGGTGAGGAGATGGGAGCTCTGCAGGTGCTGCCACACGGTGTGCCCTGCACAGCCCAGGCAGCGCCCAGCTGGCAACTGTCCCTCTCTCTTTTCCAGTGGTCCTGAGAGGAGGTGTTTTCCTGCCCCACATCGTCAGCTTCACCTACACCAATGTCAACGTCACGATTCACAAGGTAAGGAATAAGACATTTAAATTGCTCCCTGCTGTGTGTGTTTGATTTAAGGCGAGCGTGGGAGCAATGCTAACCTGGCAACTTTGGAATAAATCAATCTGCTCCTCCAGCTCTGGCAGCCTGCAGAACCAAGCTCCACTGCTTTAAATAGGCCCAGCCCCTCTTTAGCCCCACAGACACAGGCCCTGGCTGTGTCAGAGGGGCTGTGGGTGGTGGTGAGCCCTGTGGGGGCTGATTTAACCACACGGGTGCCATGCTCAGCCCTCCTTCCTCCCATGCTCAGGACTACGTCTTGATCCCCTGCAACCTCCAGCTAGAAGCACGGACTGGTGAGACAACCACCCTGGGCAGAAGTTTGGTATCTGGAGTAAGACAGCAGTAAAAGCATTATATCACCTCTCACATCACACTCCATGGTTTGTCACTGCTTGAAATGTTGAAAATCTTCTTTCTTGCCTTACTAAAACATCATGGTGTCTTATTCTGCATAGTAACAGCATTGCACTAGGACCTTTCTCCTCCAGCCCTACTCCTGGCACTTCTGTTGCACAGAAGATGGATTGTAGCAACGTTCTGTGCTTTAATTAAACATTTCTCTTTAATTCTGCATTTTCTGGTGTGACTATTGACATTTTTCTCCCTCAGCAATTTGTACCTATAAACAGATGAATTTTGCCTTGCTAAGAACTGGTACCAGTACAGATGTCCAAATATTTAATTAAGGTAGCATGAAGAATCCACTCATTTACAAGGATGCAAACAACCTCCTGCCTCTCAGCTGCAGGACAGCATGGCCTCTACAGTGAGAGATCTTTCATCTGCTTTTCCTCCATGTCTCGTGTTACTATGGGAACATTACGGCTGTTGGGTTTCCTGGGTCAGAAAGAAGAAGGGGGGAGGAAATCAGTCTGCAGAATGGTTTCTAATTTTAGACTTGAAGGCAGTTATGTTTTCAACACTTTGCTGCTGAGAAAGCTCATCACAGAGAAAATACTGAATGAGAGGTGACTGCAGGTGTCATACTGCAGTCATTGGCATTGGGATGCTCTTTCCTATTGACCAGATGCATCTCCAGGTTGTTCAGGAAACCAAAGGGGGAAAAAATCAGCCACAAAAGACATGAGCATCCAAAAAGGAAGGGTGGGTTCTAACAGAGCTCCAAAAGCTGCCCCAGTCACTCAGTCACTGGGTGCTACTGGCAACTGCCCTGGCCAGGGCAAGCACATGCCTGATGCACAGGAGGAGCATCCTGAACCCTGGCTGTGCAGCCCAGAAGGAGCATCCTTATCCCTGACCATGCAGCTCCCACCTCAGCTCTCCCATGGTGATACCCATCACTTCTAGCCTCTGAAGCTGCTGAAAAACACTTCAAAACCTCATATTTCAGAGGCTCACACGTAGGAAAGCAAACAAAACAAGCCAGTTTGATTTATTACAAGGAGTAAAGAACCCTGAAGGCTTATGTGCCCAGCACTGGGACCTGACTAATGATGTTAATGCCCAAAGTTGACCACAGTGGGAACTGGTCCTAATAAAAGCTTCCTGGTAGAGCTGCAACCATTATTCTTTGACCAATATATCTTACACCAGTTTCCCAAAAGGAATAAGCTATTGTAGTAAAGAGATGGATTTCTTTGCCAAGGGATATTCTGGCTCTAGGCTTCACTGCATGACTCTGCCTCTCCAGGGAAGGGCTGGGTTCCCAGGAGCTGCACTTCCCAACCCTCAGCCCCATATCCCACCTGGAAGCAGCCACATTCTTGGAGCAGAGTTGGCTCATGCTGGAGAACGAGGGTCTTCTGCCTCTCCCTCCAGTCACCCCATTTCCTGAGCACCCCCAGCACAGTTGGGTGTTCAGCAGATGGGCAGTGCTGTCTCTACCTGCCACTTTGGGTTAACCTGGGAAAAGAAATATTGAAAAAAGTGTTTGTATTGGCAACTGGCATACACAAACTCCATCACTTTCTGGGCACTTCTGTGGGAAGTGTTGCCTGGTGATACTTGGCTTCCTTTGCCTGTGGCACATGGACCAGGATGCACCAACTGAATGGTACAAACGCCCACAGGGCAGCAGAGGGATGAAACCTTACCAGGGGCATTCCTGGAGCAAGAGCTGGAGAGCCCCAAGTCCCTCACACTGCCAGCAGCACAGCCAGCCCCTTAAGCCCCCTCCTGCTGCTCACCCAGCAAAGCTTTTACAGCCTGTCATGGTGCCAGTGTTAAGGAGATTTTCCTGGACAGGATTGTCCCAGCACTTATTGATTCTGGATTGCAGACTGCTGCTCTGGTTATACTCCTGAGGCCAACAGGAATTCAGATCCTTAGATGCACACATTGTACAAGTAATGAGTTACACTGAGAAGATGCTGCTCTTTCCTTTGGAAAAGACTCCTCTGCTTTTTCCCTCTCAGCCTTGTGGGATGAATGGCATGATGGAGGTCAAATCCCAGGAGGAAAAGCCATTTGCAGGGGCATGAGAGGTGTTTCCCCCTCTTCTGTGACCCCAGGCTCCCAGCCCTGTCCTGGCTCTGTACAGCAGTGAGTTCTTGTCACATGTTTTCCACTGTCTTTTCATTCTCAAGTCAAGCAGAGCCCTTGGACAGTGACAGATCACAGAGCGCTCCCAAACATGCCAACAAAATGAATCTCCCCCAGCAGAGCAGAATGCACACAAAAGTGATGGCCAAACGAGTGTGAAAAGAGAAGCTAAACTTTACTTACTGTCCAGAAGGTGTTTGCTCAGGAACCAGAACAAAACCTTGTGCAAGCACAGCCTGTTCTGCCAACCTGTGGGCAGAAAGGATGAATGGAGACAGCAAGCCCCAGCAGTGCAGGAACCCTGAAGTGGCAGAGCTGCTGCCAGCACAGGTTGCTGGGTAAAAGGGTCGCACAGACACCCAGGCCCTGCTCTGCCAGCTCCATGGGCATGCTGGTGGCAGAGAACAGGAGCCCTCTCCTCCTGGATCCCCAGCATGGCCTGATGCTCCACAGAGTTCACACGTGTTGGCACCTCACTCACAGAGCACCCCTCACCGTGGGGTTCAGCTGGCACTGGGGCTGTACCCAGCCCGCTACTTGAGTGTGGAGCCCCATCACCATGCCAGGAGCATTATCACTTCTGCCCAAGGACAGGGAAACACTCAAGTCCCCATGGCCTTTGGAGAGCACAGTCCCACTGGCAGCATCTGCCCGCACCAGGCTGGGAACCAAAGGAGCTGTTTATACTCACCAAAACACCTGTCTTCAACATCATCACAGACTTCAGCCCACTCAAATCCCTTCTGCTGGACACAAGACAGGACAGCCTATGTGGTGAGAGTGTGTGACACCAGGTTTGTGTTTGTCACAGCTCAGGAGAGTGCTGGGCAGCTCATGTGAACTGGGACCACTGACAGGTCAAGCTGCATTCAGCAGTCCCTCTGCAGCTTCTCACAGCGATGCTGGGAACTAATGCAGCAGCCACAGGGTTTGGCCTGGAGGATTCTGAACTATTCCTACCTTCAGGAAGAAATGTAGAGTGGAACAACGTCCCATCCCTCACCTGCTCAGTGCCAGACCCATCCTGCAGCAGTGCCATTCCCCCATCAGCTCTGAGGACACCAGTGGGAAATAACACACTCATCATAATTTCCAGTACTTGGCAAAATAGGTGTTGGAGAGGCCATTTAAAACCTCAGGTTTATTTTTTTCTTTGTACCCAGAATAATTTGTTTTTCTGAAATCCCAAATCCTGGATTCTTGTCCCTGTGATGTGCAGACCCCAACAGACTGCGACATCAGCCTAAGAAGGTGTGGCTCTGGCAGGCAGACAGGGCTATCAGACCTCTCAGTTCTCTGGTAACAAAGTTTTCCCTTCAGATTCTATTAGGAAATGCTTCATGACCTTTGAAAGTTTGATTTAATTATGATTTCTGCTTGTGCATTAGTATTTGGTCAGTAGGTTACCAAGCCAGGGAGGAGCCACTGAAAATCCAAGTATTTTCTTTTCTCTGGAAGTTTGAGTGGGAAGAGTTTTCAAACCCAAAATCAAAATATCATTTGTCACAAAGGAACTGGATCCCAGACTGGGGGCAGGACAGAAGCTTTCCCTGAGAAGCATCAAAAACCAGAACCTCATTTCAGGCACTAAAAAAGTAGGAACATTTATTAAAACAGTTACATGACCAACGTACCCTGAGCTCAGCACTTCACTCCCTCCCTTCAGAAGCCACATGCAACAAGTTCACTTTTTCTTTCTATCAGGTAGAGTTTTACCTCAGAACAAATATCTCAATTCCACAGCAGCATTACAAGCAACTGCTGTGACTGTGACCCCAAAAACCACACCAACTTCTATAAATAAATATTTATACAGAGAGCTGCCGATCAGGTTTGGCTGATGCAAGAGTTGCTGTATTCACACGAGCCAATTCACTTTAAAGTGTCTTAAATGTTATCAAGAGTCTTGAATCAAGTTTAGGAAAGAAAAGCAGATAACGCTGGTCCTGGTGTTGTGTCCTTGCTGGTCTCTTCCTCTCTCTGCCCCCGCAGACCCCTCCGTGCCTTGCACTCCCCAGTTCACACCAGAAGCACGATCAGGCCCTGAAGGGGAGCAGGGAGAGACACATCCACATTATCTCCCAAATCTGAGGGATGCTGGTTCACAACACAAAACAAAGAGAAAACCCTCCTGCAAAAATCCTCATGTCCAGTTTGCACAAAGGAGGGCACAGAACCCTTTGGAAAGTGTTGGAGAATATCCCAACACTTCTGGGACACCTTCGGGGTGCACAGCACTGGAACTTGGTGCAATTCACTTTGAAGGTGCCACTGGAAAGGGCTTTCCCAGCCCTCCAGATCCACAGCAGAGCTGCTTCCATCAAGTTCTCCACAAAGGAAAGAAGGTCTGGACAGGGAAACAGGGCCTGTCCCAGGGTCTGAACACTGATCATGATGCACTTGGGTCCATACCATGTGTGGGTGTCACATCCTCAGGCAGCGTCCCCTGGTCTGAGATACAGCAGCCCTTTTGGCCTTTCAAGGGTTAAAATCTACAGCTCTTGCACACACAACAAGCACTGGCAGGATCCTGCAAACAGCCCTGGTGACCTGTGCCAGTGCCTTACACGAGGGAACAGCCCATCTGAACACTCACCGCTAATATCTGAACATCCACCTTTATCAAGGGAATGCCCAGCACGTTTGGCAGTGGGATCCCGATGCTCAGGGCACCTGCAGGAGACAGACAGGTCCTTACACACCACTGAGGAGTGACCCAGCTCATGCCCCACAACAGAGCTGCTCAGGGACACTGAGTGCAACACCACCATGCACTTGGCTTTCCGTATGTTCTCTGTCACTGACTGTTGCCAGGACTGATGCTGGGGTGGGATGGTGCAAGAGTAAGGATGAACAATTAACTACAGCCTCAGCATGGAACTGAGGAGCTTTAATGGTTTCTGCTGTCCTGCCAGAGCTTCCAAATACACACACGCATCCCCCTCTCCCCACCTTCCCCCAAACCCCAGGTGTTCCCAACATTACAGCCATTCTGGTCACCTTACCATTGAGTGCAGGCAGTAATCTTTCCATGAGCAGACTGCTGCAGTGGGGCTTCAGGATGGAGACCTGAGCCAAAGAAGGAACAAGCACGTGAGGGGCATTGCCCTGCTCATGACAGCAGAGACCCATCCTTGGGCCCTGAAACCACAGCCCACTGACACAGCGAAAGAACAAACAGTCCCTCTTCTCTTTAGAGCTATTCTACCTCTATTCCTCAATTTGTGAAAACCTGGTGACACTCCTGCCACAGCTCTGTGCGAGCTTTGCCCAGGCAGGGGTGAATAAACAGATTTCAGCTTTACATTCCTGTTATTAGAAAAGGAAGAAGGGGGAAAAGAGCAGCAAAAGAAGAATTGTTATAACCTACACCACAGAGCAGCTATGACCATCAGCAGGAGTAAACTATCACAGCATCCCACAGCCACAGCCTGGCTCCCTCCCTCCCTGAAGGCACAGGGCACCATGCTTGGCTGCTCTGCCTGCCCAGTAAAGCCCAGACTGGTACCAGAGACTTACATTACTTATGCCAACATCAGAGGACTCCAAGGAGAGGGAAGTGCTGCAGGGAAAGGAGAGCAAACAGCAGGTCAGACACAAGGCACCAGCCAGAGTTCACAGTCAGACCTTGGCCACCTTCAAGCACCAGGTTACTCAGCTCATGGGCAGGGACCCCTGAGAGCCATCACCCTCAAAGGAGTCCCTCCATTGTAACACAAAAAGTAGGGACTGCCAGACTTGCAAGAGAGAAAATAAAATACGAAAACAAAAGTTTAACTAAGTTTTTATTTGCTTGTCAAAGAAGCAACACTGCAGCAGGGCACATACAGCTCCTGGCTGCCTCTTCTCTCTCCCTGCTCAGGTTATTCACCTTTGGAGAGGAGTCAGCTCCTGACAGCTGAGAGCAGAGGTTCTGGAACCCCGTGGTAGGGTGTTGGACCCAGATGATCTGTAAGGTCCCTTCCAACCCAAACCATCCTGTGCTTCTCCATAAAAAACACCCAGTCTGGATTTAGGGACTGGAGAATTTGTTACAACTTCTCATTTATCACTGCAATCACATGACTGCCCATACCTAAAATGGATGTTCTATTTCCACTTTCAGTTTCTCTTTTTTTTCTTCTATCAAATCTTGTTATACCTTTGTCTATTGAATTAAAAGCCTTTTGATGCATTTTTATTCCCTATATTGCTGCTACAAGCTATGCCAATTTTGCCTCTAAATCCAGCTCTTTGACAAGCTAAATAGCCTGAAATCCTCAAACCTCCTGCTATAAGGAATGCTCTTCAATCTTTAATCATACCTTGACTAGCATTAATGACAGCACTTTCCTTTACTCCTTTATCGCTCAGGCATTTCGAGCCACTGCCCAGGATCAAAGTCAAGCTGACAGCCTTACAATTATTCAGGTTACCTCATTCCTCCCTGTTATAAAACTGACACAGTTTTTCTCCAGCCTCCTAAAACTTTCCAACTGTTGTAATCCTTCCTGAAACAGTCTGTCCACCTCGTGCCATCAGCAAGGTGCAAAATTCTCAGACTGAGGAAATGAAATGTCTGGTTTACAGACAGGAAAAATGTTTCTGGTCAGTGGCCCCAGAGCTAAAGTTGCAACACAGAGAATGTCACCAGCCAGCACAAGGGGGACAGTCTGCCTGCCCAGGGCCATCCTACCTGCCCAGGGCCAGCCGCAGCACCAGCCTGCCTCCAACAATCGACACACGGACATTCAGACCAAGGTCCTGAAAGCAGAGAGGAGGAGGATAAGCCCATGGAAATGTCCCCATCCCAGCCACCAGCCACCCAGCTGGGTGCACAGGGCACCCCTTGGAGGTAACTCCATCCACACTTACGGCCTTCAGCAGCAGTAAGTTGAGGATGGATCCATCTAGATGGTTAATAAACACCTGGATCAGCACAGAAAGCTTGATGCTGGCTTTGTTTTCTTCCAAGAGGATGAGCGGGTTCCCACCCAACATCAGCTTGATGTTCAGAGGGCTGGTCCCACGGCAAGTGGAGCACTGTGGGAATTGGGAACGCATGAAGGTGGATATTGGCATCCCACACACCAGCCAGGCAGGGACCAACAGTCCTCAGGTGAACTCTCACAGCCCCATAACTCCACAGGGCTTTCCACAAGGTCACACAAGATCTTGGACAAGCCAATTTTACAGAGCAAATCAGTCCAGCAGCATGGGGCAGCTCTCCATACTGCAGGCATAAGGAGCTGAGGACAGAAAGGTGGACACAGAAGGGGTTGTGGATGCCAGAGGGTGCCCAGAAAATGGGATACACCAGACATTTATCAGCTCTCTATGTAAATGGCCACAAACTGTGGGAGAAGACTTTTCCCTGTTCAGGGAGCAGAAGGGGCACTGGGCAGGGGCTACTGAGTCTGGGCAAAGCCCCAGTCGTTTTGCCCACTCCCATCAGCTGGTCAGGCAGGAGAGCAAGCTCAGGCCATGATGGTGCAAGAGGAAGGCAGCAGAAGGCTGGAGATGGTTGGCAGCAGCAAACCAACACATCCAGGTGCATCCCTTGGATGGCTTAGACCTGGTGAGGTTTTCACAAACCCTCGTGCCAGAACAAGTTACTCACCCCAGCAGGAGCGACTGACCACAAGGCTTCATGCAGACGGTTGGCACCAGAGAACTGTGGGGACAGAAACACCAGCAGTCCCAGTGAGCACTCCAGCTGATCTCAACAACACCCACCCTACTGGGGCCACCCCATTACACAGCACCCTGAGCTGCCCACCCTTTTCCAGCTCTTTGGGTGATTCCCAACCTGCTGTTCAGGTGAGAGGACCCAGCTGTAAAAGGTGATGGGCCCCAGGGGCTTTGAGCACCTAACAGTGTGTGGACCCCTAACATTTCCCATTGGAAGTACAGTTTGGAGGCACAGGAGGAAGAAACACCCAGGGAATGGCACTGCACACACAGAATGGCTTTTCTCAGTGACATTTTGCAGATTCCTTGAAATGGATCACAGTCTGCAGGAGTCCATGGCACAAGCAGTACACAAGTGGCCTCAAGAGGTGTCCCTGGGGTGCCCATAAGGAAAGAGGGGCAGCTGAGCAGTGCAGGTGCTATTACAGCTCTCTGAGAAGAGCAGGAAGGAGGCAGCGCTGGGGCTTGAGCCTCTGCCAGTGAGCACACACACGGGGACACGCACAGGGACGTGCACAGGGACGTGCACACACAGCCCCAAGTGCCAGCAGCACCAGGCATGCCTCAAACAGTCCTCCACGAGCAGACCCAAGGTCAGGCTGATGCCTGTCCCTTGTCACCCACTCTGCCATGAAACACAGGTGCTGCTGCACTCACAACGTCAGGCGTGCAGGGGAAGGTCTGCGGCGGCATCCGGAGCAGGAGGGTCAGGATGGCATTGAGGAAGCTCTGGCGCATCACCAGGAGCAGGAGCCTGTCCAGCAGCGGAGGCAAAGCCGAGGGGGATGAGTCGTGGGGGATGGTGCTGCCTCCCACCTGCTGCACTGCACCCTGCAAAGAGAGGTGACACAGACATCAATCCCACCCTCAAGGCCACAAAGCACACCCAGATCCTTGAGATGGGAATACGAGGCCACTGCCAGCTGAACAGCCCTCCTGTTGCCAGAGCTTCAGGAAGAACCAGGCTCAGAGCAGTTCCCTCTGTGTTTCACAGATGACAAGAGCTGATAAAGGCAAGTGTGCATAACAGGCCTTCTTAGTGCTTTGTCCACTGCTTCAGTTCATCCTTGAGGTCTCAATCCAAACAAGGGGTGAGAGTGGCAATCCCAGCTCTCCCAGCTGGGTGTCAGCCACCCTCCAACTCCACAGAAACCCACACTACTGTCTACTGGTTGAGGAGACCAACTCTGACCACAGGAAAGACTCATCCCTATGAAGTGACTGCACCAAAGCCAGTACAGCAGCATGGGCTTCACAAGCTTCAGTGTTCGCTGTCAGCAGCTGCTACTCTCAGTGCTCATGTCTCGCTTCTCACCAGCTTCTTGTTTTTATTTAATCTCTTCTGTTTGAAACTAGTTTGCTTTTTGCTGGTTTTTTCCCCCCAGTGAGACAAAAGTAAAAAATATGTCCATTAGCCAGGTTTGGTATTCACCCACCAAAGAGACTGAACAGCAAACACAAAAAGTACTAACACCAGGTCTGCAGGGTGAGGGAGAGGAGGAAAACTGCTCATTCCAAGAGAGGGAGAACTGCCCATCCCATCAGCTACACCCAACAGACACAAAGTCTTGGGCAGACTCGGGGTATGTTCACAAACAGAGAAAATTTGAAAAAATCACACACAGTTGCTTAGTGGCAACTTGGGTAAAGATCTAAATACTTAGGAGCTTGCATTTCCAGGACAAATCATTAGCTCAACTCCTTCACAGGATTCTACAGCTCCCATGGGATGAGGTAAGCATGGCATGAGTTTGCATGGAAAGGCAACACACAACCACAGTCCCAAAGTCCTACTGCCCAGTGGTCACTTACATCTAAATCCAGCCCAAGGAACTTGCCAGAGGTGTAGGGGATGCTGGCCAGCTGGTAGTGGATGGTTCCTGCTGTGCCAACTGGGACAACAGCTGCACACAGGAAAAGGATTGTTACAACACCAGGAGATGAGCAGCAACACAACCCCCTCCCTGAGCCCTCAGACCACCAGCCCTCACACCCACAAACAGGTCTGAGAGTCACTGCTGCAGGGTGCTCACAGCTACTCCAAATGGCCAGAACATTCCCAAACTCAGCTTGGTGGGATCTGCCTTTAGGATATGGCCCAAAAACAGCATCAGAGAAAATACGGCAAATCCAAGGGTGATGCATAAAAATGGTATAAGGAAGGCCGAGGTGGGAGCAGTTCACTTGGAATGCTGGGATACAAATTCAAGGTTCAACAACAGCCCTGTGGAACTGTTGGACTTCTGTTGATGCACTGATGGACTTGACATGGGAAGAGCCCATTCCACTGTGGGGAATGTGGAGAAGTAGCACCTCATCCTCTACAAGACACGCACAATTGACAGTGCCCAGGAGCTGGATGTTCACGAGGTTCATCACGATGTCAACTACAGGACACAGCTGCAACACAAAGCAGAGATGCAACGGCTCAACCCCCCTCACCACCGTCACCCCCAGCCTCTCCAGACCCCCTTCTTGTCACCCAAATCCCCATGGAGAACGTGCTGCATAGCACTAGGCTCAGCTGGGATGCTGTGAGAGACCTGGGGCCAGGGGAGCAACCCTGGAACTGTGGGACCACACTGGCAGGGATCTCTTTGGTCTGGGGAATATCTCAGGCATCATCCTGCTGGCAGCAGCCTGCTGGAGCTGCCAGGCTGCCCACAGACATTCCTGCCTCATGGCACATGCCAGTGCTGTGGGAGAGCAGCACAGAGAGGTGGAGCAGCTTGCTGTGACCTCACAACATGTTTCCCAGTGTTTCTCTGGGTTTCAGCTGTGAAAGGAGGGCAATTTTCAGCCATACCAAAGCGGGCAGAGTTGCTGTCAGCTGGCGAAGCACGATCTCATTTACTGACAGGGTGAGTAAGCTGGAAAGATCAGAAAAGAACTCCCAGTCAGTACAAAAAAAGCTCCAGGACAGGAGACCAAAGGATCTCCAGCCTTCATCTTACACTATGCTGGTCCTCAGTCATCCCTTCAGGGCCACTGCTGTGGCTGACACTGAGGGGAGAACTGGGCTCATTACTGAGAATTGCAGAATCATTAAGGTTTGAAAATCCCTCCAAGATCATCAAGTCCAACCATCAACCCAGCACCACCACCACATTCACCCCTAAACCATGTCCTCAAGTGCCATAACCATATGGGTTTTTGACATTTCCAGGGATGGTGTCTGTACCACTTCCCTGGGCAGCCTGTTCCATTGCTTGACAACTCCTTCTGCGAAGAAATGTTTCCTGCAGCAATTAGGGAGCACAGATATCACTGCACAAAAGGAGTGAGCCTCTCACAGAGTAACCTGTGTTTGGTGTCTCCCTCTGGTATTTAAATCAGTGCTGTAGTTAAGGGAAGAGGGAGCTGTTAGGAAATATCCTCATGTTAGTTACTGGGAACAAACAATTTGCATCTGGAATAACAAGAGGAAAAATCTGCTGTGTGACATTTCCACACTGCTGCTGAACAGCTCACTCGGGACGTGCAGTGCCTGCAGCACCACAGAGCCAGTTACGTCTGATAATCAATGTATTTCTGGACTGTTGAGTTGGCAAGCCACAGATAGCAGGAATTCATAGAGCATCTTGTTGTTTATGCCCAAATTCTGCCTACAGATGCATCTGAGGAGTGCCATGAAGTCAATCACGTACATCCACATTCCCCTTACCCCCCTGGGAACTCACTTCCTGCACACCATGGCTGTAATTCTGCTAAAACTTAAAACGTGACCCCCAGAGCAGGTGAGCTGTGTTCTTCTGTTCACTCACACAGCATTTCTCAAAGCAGCTGCTGCACTGATTGAAATAGAATGCATAGTGCAAAACATAATTAGGAGAAATTCAATGACCCTGAAAAGTGAGTAATTCAAAAGCAATAAAAGAAAATATTTCCCATGATCAATTTACTGCTGCGTTCATCAATACACGAAGTCAGCAAATTCTTGCTGTCAAGAATTTAATAAGACTGAGGAAGTGATGGGGCATTTACATGGAATTACACACATCCACAACAGTCAGAGGGAAGCTCCACATGCCCAGCATTCTCCTGGGACAGCAGCCAAAGGCAGAATGTAAAACCAGGGCAAGTCATCCTGCTGTTTGCCTAGAACTCTCCTTGCCCAATTACTCATACCCTTTGGATATAAGTTCACTAAGTCTAGAGAAAGTGTGTTGGAAAAGGTACCAAACCTCATGCTTCAGATATTAAAGTTTCCACAGACAAACAGGACAAACTTACTAACTTTCCATTTCCACTGAAGCAACTGGCTTTGGCAATAGGAAGGAAATTCCATCCCAGAGGTCTGGCTCTGTATCAGCTGAGCACCGTCTGTGTCCTGGCACACTGTCCATATTGTTGGATAAAGTGAAGAGGATTGAGTGCAATGGAAAACATAAATCCACAGGCTCGCACTTACCCAGAAAGGACCTTGATCTTTATGGCCCCAAGGATGCAGAGACAGTCTTCAGTGACAACCTGGACTGTGCCAGATTCAAAATTCGTGCATTTAATGTTTGCAGTAATGTTCACATCCACTAAGATATCAATTAGCTCTGAGAGCAGGCCAACCAAGCTGCAAAAAAGTAAATGGGATGATTTCATCTCTCAGACTCTATCCAGAGGAGACCAGCAAAGCCAGAAGGAACAGACTGCACCTCCCTCTCCCGCAGACCATTACCAATGCCACAAGCCAACTTTTGGTGCCCATTTTGCATTGTGACTTTATTATAAGGTAAGAAACACCTCAAAACCCACAAAGGATGCAAAATACAGCAGGGTAGGCGTTGCCCTGATCAGCCACTCACCAGTTGCCATTGAGCTGCAGCTTTGCCCCGATGGTCAGCTGGACCCCAATCCCCGAGAGCAGCACGACCGACAGCCTGGGCAGCCGGACCTGGACGAGGTGCAGGCTGTGAACAACAGCAAAGGCTGGCACACATAAAAAACATCTTCCAGCAGCTGAGCAGCTCTACCCAGTGTGGAAGCTACGGAACCCACAGCACCACAGCCACCTCCAGCTGGAGGCATGAGGATAACAGACAGCTGAAAGCCAAAAGTAGGCAGCCTAGAACAAGATTGGGGTGGAAGGTGAGTTTATAGAGCTGTCAGCTTTTTCCTTCTGTGCTCACTTTTCCCTCTCTTGGTGCTGTCAAGTGTCTCAGACATCAACAGCACCACCAGAGCTGTCATTCTACACCTGCACTGATAACCTGCAGTGCACCTTGTCACCTGCACTGCTACCACACAGACAACCTTATCACGTCAGAATTTCAGTATCATGATAAATGAGGATAACAGCCTGGACCAACCACACCACCAGCAGCTCAGCATATCTTGCTTCAGAACTGATGGGGCACTCACAGTAAAGCACTTACCCTGTGATGCTGGTGGGAGAGTTCAGCAGACGCCCTTCACCCATGATGTTGGGGAGCACAAGACCCTGCAGATGCTGCTGGAGAAGCCCATTTTGAATTATGGCATCTGAGAGAACTGGAAAAGATCTGTGTGTGAGGACCAGCCCAGGCAGCAGTGACCTCTCCCCACTTGGGCAGATCTGACCTGGCAAAGGTGGTGCACAGCAAAGCCCCTCCACTCCCCAGCACTCCCCATGGAGCCATCAGCTGTCTCCATGCAGTCAAATCACACAGGGATGGTATTTTACAGTGTGCACTAACCCCCTGGTGAATTAACCAGGAGGGGCAACAGTGCAGAACATCCCAGACCCCCCATTCAGAGGTCACAGTTCAGCTGTGAACTGCCAGGAGCACCAGAAACCCCGCTCAGAGCCTGGACTTCCATTCACAACTCATTTCCCATTTGTCAAGGGGTTGTTTGTTGATGTTTGGTTTTGCTTTGGAGTTTTTTCACTTGTTTTTTTAGTAGAAGCAACTTGAAGCAAGCTGGAGCATTGCAAATATTATTATGGCTGCTACTTCACATCAGCTGTTTGTCAAGTATCAGCTGCTCCAATATGGAAATGAGAAACTAAGTCAAAAAGAGGAAATAACCCAGATCTAGCCCTGAAGTTCTGTGTGGTTGCTTGGTACTGAAATGTGCCCCAGTTCTGGAGCTGGTATTTCCCTGACCTGTGAACCCAGCAATGGCTCTCCTGGGCTCTGAGCAAAGTCTGCAGCCCTGAGGAACTATAAAATAAAGATGAAGACACTCAAGATGTTTTATTCCCCTTTATGGTCCCACAGAGCTTTCAAAACAAACATAACTCATGTTTTTCTGTAGTTACCATTCTGCATTGCCCGTGGACTGACAGCGCAGGACAGGCCAGACAAGACCTCCTGAGAGGGGGAGAGGAGGCCACAGAAAAAGATGACTCCAAAAAGCTTCAATACCGTCATCTCCAGAAGATTCCCCTGCTGGCAAGGGAGACATCAGAGGGAACAGTGGGGGAAAAGCCTCTCAGAAGAGATCTCAATGTCTTTAGGAGGAAAGAAGTCAAACAAGAAATCCCTCCTTTATTCTTTATCCATCTGACATGAGACTCTGCTTGAGCCCAGAGCAGCAGGACCTTCTTCATGTCCATGCACGTGGACAGACTCCACATATGAGTCATAAAAGTCCTTTCCTGCTCCTTTGTGACTAGTCTAAAACATTCACTCAGAAGCAACCAAATTTCTTTCCCCCTAAACTGATGTTTAAGCTATCTCTGTATCCCTGTGATGAGCATTTGCTGGTGTTTTGCTGAGGGGCTTTGCCAAGGGAAGCCTCTGAGGACTGTCCTTGTTCTAACTTTCAAAAGCTATAACTAAAGCATAAGTGATAAAAACAAGCTAGCTAAAAGTTATAATTTAATAATTATTAACATAAATTTAATTACCAAATGGCAGACAGGCAGGTGATCAAGAGCTTGGTGCCCAGCACAGTCTCCAAACAGAGCCAAGGAAATAAAGCACCAGGCACACACTGCTCTTGTGTTTCCAGAGGGAGGACCCTGCCACCATCCCTGTCACCCTGTCACCACACAACCAGTGCACAGAGGGTGTTACCTGAGTCAGCCCCAGCCAGCTGAGACAGGGTCTGGGCTCCACTCAGGCTCCTCTGGACTCCTCGAGCCTCTGCGACGTCCCCTTTTTCTCTGCAGCTGAGATGAAAGAAGTCACCCTTATATAAAACCTGCAGCCAAGCAGACACACCTTTTCCTCACAGCCTCCCTGGCCCATGAGCAGCCATCCCTCTGCTCCTGCTCCCTGCAAGCAATACCCAGCTGCCACCTCGCTTGATTTATACAAGACAACGTCACCACTGACCTGACTGGCTGCCATGTCCCTCTGTGGCCTGGATCACTTGGATGCTGCTTCCCCCCCGCCCAGTTTACGTTAAAAAGAATGCCCTGCAACTATTGCAGGGATCCCCATCCCAGTGGGGATCCCCATGCTTAGAGAAAACCAACTTTTTTAGGAAATCATGAGTTACTGAAGCATCTGAATCTGACAGGAGGCTGATGGGGCTGCCTGGGGAGGAAGGCAGCACACAGATCACACAAGGATGGGTTCAAGGAGGCTTAAAGTAGGAAACTATCTACTTTTACCAATCCCTAAGGAGCTGTGGGACTTACAGTGCTCATTCTTGTTTGAAGTGCAGTCCTGAGAAAAGATTTTCTTGATAAAAAAGCAACATGGAGAGGTTGCAGAGACCTGGTAAGTGTCGGCTTTTTTGAGACCAAGCTTCAAACTGATTTCAGTTGAATCTGCCAAGCGTCACAAATCAACTACAAAAAATGAAATTGTATTGAAATGCATAAAGAAAACAACAAATGTAATTTTGAATAAGCAACACTTGGTAGCTGAGTGAGCTGAGGGCAGCAGGAACATGGGTTACAAAGGAAAATCCTATCCTGCAGGAATGAGGCTCTCACCCCTCAGCAGATGCTTTGGCCAGGCTTCACAGAAGTTTCCATTGTGCAGGGCCCGAGGAAGATCTTATCTGGGGACTTTGTTCAGGTCTGGTCACCCATGTTCAACAGAGACAGACCTGGGGGAAAACCAGGCAGCAAAAAGGGCTGCTGGGGCAGCTGGGGAAGCAGAGAGGGGCCAGCGTGCTCGGCCTCATGGAACACAGAGCAGCACAGATACCATCACTCTCCACAAACAGGGGAGAGGAGAAGGAGAGAGGGAGGAGAGGAGACCTGCCCAGGCTCAGAGACAAGGTTGGCACAGGAACAAACACAAGCCGCGATGTTCAGGTGGAAGTTGGAAAAGCTGCTGCCCCCACAGTGAGTTTGGGGCTCACTGTCCCATGGGAATACAGAAGGCAGCAAAAATAGCCTTAGGATGCTCTTCAGTAATTTACAGGGTGTTCTTTCTTCCAGCAGCAGCAAAGTGCTCCCACCAAGTCCCTCAGCATGTGCTGCCGTGAGCTCAGGCTCAGTGGAGCCATCCTGTCACAGAAACACTGTTTTACTACACACACACACTCAGCTGGACTGCATTTGGTGTGCTGGTGACAGTCCAGCCCCCAAACCAGGAGCTGGACTAGATGATCTTCAAAGGTCCCTTTGAATCCAAACCACTCCATGATCCTATGAATGACATCAGCCCCTCTGAGGAGGCTGGAGCTACAGAGTGAAGTCAAAAACCATCTCCCCTTGAAGATGCAACCCAGGTGTCTGCCAAGATGATGATTGCAGGGCTTGGACAGCAGGGGAGAGACACAGAGCAACACTTCAGCCCACCCCAGGCTCTTCCTAGAGTGCATGGTGTGGAGCCACACAAGCAGGTCCTTCCACAGCTGACCCCTCTCCAGCCCATTGCACTCCCACATCCCACCATTAGCTCTCACCCCACGTTCCCCATTTTCTCCTGGTGTTTTACACTCACCAGTTTTATTTCTGGCTCTGCTGCTTGCCCCAGTGTGCTTTTATTGCCTGGGACAAACTTGTTTTGTTCCTTTTCCAAGAGCCTCATCCAAACGTACAGGGCTGAGGGGTCACCATGAACACCTGCAGTGAAGTGTTGATGAGGCTGCTCTGGCCTTGCATGGGCTGCAGGAGTATTGCTGCTGGCAAAAGCCACTGCTGAGCATGTACAAATGTGGATTTCCAGCTGGTTTAAGAGATGCCCCTGTGTGTGCAATAAACAGCCGAGTTGTCCCGAACATGCACAGCTCAGCTGCACACTCCCATCAGACCATCTCACCATTACATGGCAAGAAGCAGAGCTCTGTGTCAGACATACGTGTCCTGTAACACAGCAGTGAGCAGGAGCTGAGGAACGTGGCCCATTTTACACACCCTGTCCATATTTCTTCTTGCTCTGGGAGTTTTTCTTCCTCAGTCATATCCTTTGCCTCCCTCCCACATGCCCATATTTCATCCTCTCCTTGCAGAAGTGATTTAGATATCACTTACCAGGAGGCTGGATTCAGTCCTGCAGTGACAAGGGAAGATATATTAAAATAAAGCATTGCAAGAAATTCAAGAAGAGATTATCTCAACACAAATGCTGAAAAGTGGAAGAGCTTATAGAAAGACCAACACCCACAGAGGAGAGATGCTGCAGGGCAGCCCCTGGCATCCTGCACTGACCTCAACTTGTGGTTCTGTAAGATAGCAGGTTGAACAGCAACAGGATCTTTAGAAGAGTAATATTAAAGTATATAAATACAATAATTCATTAAATATTATTAAATTAACTGATTTTTTCTGTAATGTTCAGAACCATGAAAACCTAGGGAAATCTTAGGAGAATTACTCCACGCAGATCAAATTAAGATGCTGAGCAACACTAAATATGAAATAAAATCAGAGTTTTTCCATCACATTTTGAAGAACAGCACAAAATTGTCAAGACAAATGATGATTTTGAGACATTCCAGAGGTTTGCAAGCTACAGGAGCACAACTTCTCTTCATTGTTAAGTGGCAGATAAAAATTAAAAAAAAAAAAGGTGTAACCTCAGGCTGTAAAACTTCTTTAAATGGACAAATAGTAACTTCTTATTAAGAATATGCATAAACTGAATCCTGTCCCTCTTGCTTGAAAACCTAAATCTGGTGGCAGGACTTGCAGCCTGTGGTGGGGCTGCTCTGTACAGATGTTCAGCCTGTTCCTCACAGGGACACTTGCCAGGAGTCAGTGGCTGCTTCCAAATGGATGCTGTGAACATTAATAAACTGCTCAGCTCAAACATCGATGGAAAGTAACTCCCTGATGCCAACAAGAAGGTGGCAGCTCGAGGGGAAGGAAAAAGCACTCAGGGAGGAAAATGACACAGCAAACCTCAAACCACATCAGGCTGCCAGAACAGAAACTGGGAAAGGAAGAAGCAAAAACGAAAGAGGCTTTAAGCACTGACTGTACTTGTGCTGTGAAGTCCCAGATTGGTTTCTGAAGAGCTGGAGTTCAGGGGATGAACTGTTTTCCCCACTCAGCACTGTACCAGGGAATATGGAGACATGGAAACCAATCAGATCTGCACTGGAAGGTCAGGCACATGGGCCAGGGGCAGCTCAGGACAGGGCCTGGAAAAGAAATACATGGAGAAGTGTCACTGCTCTGTTTCTTCTGCCTCACTGTGAGCAGGTTTGCTCAGGGCAGTTTTCTTCCCATTCCTGTTAATGAAATTGCTCAGGGAAGCAGAAGGAGGGAGCTCTCTCTGAGCTCCCCGGTGCAGTGCAACACACTGAACTCAGCACCAGCAACACAGTGTTGGTGCAGCACCTGTCCCTGCAGAGTTCCCTGTCCTGGGTGGTCAGGGATGATGGATCCTCCCTGAGCCAGGCTCCAAAACTGATTTCTAGCAACAGAATTTCCCATAACATGAACTAAATTCTCCTACAAAGGAGATGGAGGGTTTTAGTAAGAACTGAGGGAATCAATCCCTGCTCAAGTTTTGGGACTGCCCAAGATTGACAGGAACCCACAATCCCCAGGGCCAGATTTACAGCTGGTCTAGCAGCTTCCATTGTCAGCAACCCAGGAGGGCAGAGCAGCTTAATTAATACCCATCACTCCTGTAGCACAGCGAGCCTTGCCAGCCAAGCCAAGCCTGGGCTCAGGCTGACCCAGGGCTCCTGTTTTGTGCACATGCCCAGGACTCAGGGCACAGAGTGCGTGGGCACACGTCAGAGCCCTTCTTGCCAGCTGTACCCGTGTCTGATCATTCACCCGTGCAGTTTCCTACGCAGGGAACTCAGAAACAGAAACATCATCTCAGGGAAGGGACACACGGAGAGTCCAGGCAGTGAAAACAAGAAGGACACAGGTACAGGGGCATCAGCTCCCAGGAGATGCCAGAGGAGGGAGAGCAGCAGCTTTGATTTCTGGAAGCATCCACAATGATGAGCATAAACAGCAAGGCTGAGTAAAATCATTGCAATGAGATAACCACAAATTGATATCTCCAGGAATTTTATAGACAGGAAACTTTCTTCTTCTGAGACATGAACTGAAGCAGAAGGAGCATAATGTTATAAGCCCCCAAAAAGGGACAAATTTCATTAGTCACAGGCAGCATGATGAGCTGCAGTGCAAAGACAGAGGCACTTCTGCAGATACGACTTCAGACCCTACCCAGAGCTCCCCAACACAACACTGACAGCAGCTCAGGCTGGAGGGCTCTCAGGGGCACCAAGGTATGACAGGGAAGCCTGGGCAGCCCAAATCCCTCCCCAGCTGCTTTGGGCAGGTGCTGGATTCACTGAGTTTTGCAGTATTTTGTCAGGGTTTGTCACTGCCTGCACAGACTGAGGTGCAGTCCAATTGCTGCCCTAAGCACCTTTCTGGGTAGGTATCTTGACTGTTGACTCTCTTAGTTCCGGCCCATTCCAGGTTTCCCCAGGGCATCCCGGCCCCACACAAGGCACCTTTGGTGTTAAAACCTGGTGTCAGGTGAGCAGAAGAGGCTGTGACCTTCCTGCAGGGCTGCCAGGAGCCTCCAGTGACAGACTGCAAGACACACACGAGCCCTCTGCCCGTGTTTGGGGTGCATGGTCAGAGCCATCCCCAGGACCTGCAGTAGCCAGCATGCACCAGCACTCTCCATCCTTCCCT
>JAOXXN010000252.1:7010038-7029082 GCA_026770055.1 Myrmophylax atrothorax
TCCCTCCCTCCCAGCAGAGCCACAGCAGCCTGGGTTCCTCAGTGATGCAACGTGCACCTCAAAGTCAATTCCAGTCCTATATTTTAAACAAATGAATCCCTCTCCTGCCTTCTTCCCATCACTTCCAATCACTCGCACTGCAAGCGCTGTGAACGCCTCAATTCCTCCTCACTCTTCATTCCTCCAATTTATTTTTTGTCTTCCTTCCAGCCTGGAAAATGGATTTCTGTCCATTTTGTTGTCTCGGAAAGTGTCGGCACCGTGGTGCCAGCAGAGACTTCTTAAATAAAGACAGCTAATTCCATTGGACTGAAGGAGGGTGACACAGACTCAAAACCATGTTTCTGCCTTGCCTCAGGTTTGGGGAAGCTTCACTTTACAAAAAGAAAAGCAGTATTGAGTGAAATTGTCCTTGATAGTCTCCATTAATCCCTGGGAAGAATTAGCAGCAGCTTTATATTACATTCATACATCTTCTGGAAGTAAAGATTTCAGGCTTTCTGTCTTATTCTCAGGTTTTAATAGAGACTTGACATGGTCTCTTTGGACACATCATCAGCACAGGTGGCAGAATTAGTGCCCTGCTTTGTCCAGATGCTCCTCGGGGGATAAATTATAGCCCTGCAGGCAGGAAGGGTTTGGAGTCAGCATTATGGAAATAAATGCTTATATCCAGGAAGACACCAACTGCTCTAAAGAAAATGCAGCTGAAACCAGAGAGCTCGTGTTAAGCAAACCTTGCTGATGAGTTAATTATCCTCAGAGCAGGGCTAAGGTCTATTTCAGCCATGAGCCATTTCCCTTCCATGGTCAGTCCAGTGTCGGTGTATGGATCCTGTCTTGGGGCAGAAGCATCAAAACACCGGTGTGATGTTGAAAGGAGACAGAGGTATTAAAGAAGAAGTCCAGAGCAGGCTGGAGGGTGAGCCACACCAGTCAGGCAGGCAGCTGTCCTGCCCCTGGTGCTGCAGGGTCAGCATCCCAGTTGGCACCCACAACTGGTGCAGAGGACTGTGAGCACCCACCTCCTGTCCCGCACACTGGGGAGGCACCACAGATCTCACACACACTGCCTGGGCTGCCCTGAAGAGCTATTTCCAAGCAAAAAATTGGCGAGGACCTCAGCTCCTGGAGAGGTAAACCAGAGACAAGGAGTGAGAAGCAGCACCGCACCCTCACCTTGTGGTGAGGGGGCCCAGAACCAACCTGTGGCCAGACCTGGAGGATTGTCCCCATGGACTGATGGAATATACCCCTGTACCGCGGAGGGGCACAAGGGAGAGGCCTCTGGGAACACGCAGGGAGCACAACGACCCCACGGACACCCCGCGCGGGACTCGAACCGGGGCCCCGGAGCGGCTCTGCGGGCCGGGCTGGGGCGCCCCCTGCGGGCGCGGGGAGAGAGCGCACGGGGACAGGGACCAGGGACCCACAGCCCCCGTGGGGATGGGATGGGAATGGGGATGTACGGGGGCCGGGCAGGGCAGCAGGAGGATCCTGCTGGAGCACTGGGGGTTTGGAGCTGGAACAGAAAATGCGCTGGTTGGGAAGGGTCCACAGAAAATGATTCCAAAGGCACACAGGGGATGATAACGTTCCTTCAAGTGACTCCCAGGGTGGGCAGATCCATTCCTTTGCAATGAATGCAACATAGACAAAATAGAGAGAGAACATCTAATTCCCCTTTCACTCTGAGGAGGGATTTGACACCAACCTGACACACAGCAAGGAATGAAGTGCCAGCCCAGGGCACAGACTCAGCCCAGCATGACAATTACATGGTCAGAGTGATGGGGACAGACTTCTTAGCAGGGCCTGCCGTATTAGGACAAGGGGTAACAGCTTTAAACTAGAAGAGAGAAGATTCAGACTAGAGATGAGGAGGAAGGTTTTTACAATGAGGTTGGTAAGATGCTGGCTCAGGTTACCTAGAGAAATTGTGGCTGTCCCATCCCTGAAAGTGTTCAAGGCCATGTTGGAGCAAGCTCATTCTAGGCAGAGGTGTCTGTGCCCATGGCTAGGGGCTTGGACTAGACAACTTTGAAAGGTGCCTTCCAAGCCAAATTGTTCTATGAGTCTAAGTTAAAAAACAAAAAAAAAACCAAAAAAAAATTGGTTCAAGGCCAATTTCACTCACTGACACAGTAAAAACAAGACTTTGATAACACAGATTGATCCATTAACAACATCCACTAATGAGCTCCACAGCAGAGCTCCTTCCCTGCACAATGGGATGCACACACCAGCACAGACATGCCAAAGGTCCTGGCCACCTGCAAGTGCTGCAGGAAAACACCACACATCCCTCACCTGCACGGCAGCAAGAAATGTGCCATGGTTAAAAACTCACTGCAATACTAATTAAAACCTAAATAAGGGTCCACATTTGCTTTTGGCATCCCATCATTGAGCAAGAGGGACCCCTCATAAACATTTGGAGGCACAGGTTTTTACAAATGGAATTTGTGTGTGAAATCACCACATGCTCTGATAAGGTGT
Organism: Myrmophylax atrothorax; assembly: GCA_026770055.1. Lineage (NCBI taxonomy): Eukaryota > Metazoa > Chordata > Aves > Passeriformes > Thamnophilidae > Myrmophylax > Myrmophylax atrothorax. Next base: position 7,012,538 of record JAOXXN010000252.1, read on the forward strand.
TTTAGCTGGATCACCCCAACACCCAGACACTGAACCCCAGCATGCAGCCCTCCAAACCATCTCCCAAATGAAGGATGGGATTCTTCAAGGCACCCTCAGGCTCCCGTAATTTCCAACAGCCTCTCCTGCCTGCAGATGCTCAGACCATAAATAATCACTACACATTTTTGCTGTCACTGATATTTTCTTGCCCGAGGCAGCCACTCTCCATCCTTCCTCCAAGATAAGGCTGGGGAGTTTCACAGTGTTTGGGTGCTTTGAGTGGAATCTTCTCAACATCAAAGTCCCAGTAGGGTTTTTAGTGAGGCTTTAGAACCAAGTTGAGGATTTTTAATGTGCCATACAGCACCCAGCATCAAAGCGACAGCATCTGCAGGGACCTGCTGTTAACAAAGTCACCGATAGCACAGAAATACAGCTGAACTAAACAGCTTTATCACCAGTATTTTCAGCAACTTTCATGTACAGGATATGAGCACTCTGGAGTTTTACTCCAAGCAGAGAGTCTGAATAAAAACCTGACTTCCCTATTCGCCATGTAAAATTAGCCAGATGGAAATGAGGACTTCAGAATCTTTGAGCTTGTGCTGCGCAGCTCGGTATAAATATTCTCATTGAATTATGACACTTCACAGCCCTCACACACAGAATCAAGGTCATCACCAGCAGTTGGCAGGAGAGCTCTGCTATTTCAGGATACAATTGGTTTTTCTTTTCCAGCAGAAGTTATTGTGAGCAGGGGCTAGCAGGGCTGTCAGGGGAGAGGCAGTGTTCGACATGGCCATGGGCAACAGCAGCATTGCTGCGTGGAAAACACAGCCTTGCTGCTCAGGAAACAAATCCCTGCTGCTCAGGCTCGGCCCCTGATAACACCAGCAACATGCAAATCCTTCTCTCCCGTGGTTCATTCCTCCCAGGAGCCAGAGCATCCTGTTTCTCACACCAAGTTCTCCACATGCCTCTGACACGGCGCCCTCCAGAACGGGCAGTGAAGAGGCTCGTGGTGGAACCCCAACACCAGGAGTGCTGCTGCTGCCTTGGCTGAGTGACAGCGAGGGCAGAAACTGCTCCTCCACCACAGCAAGGAGCATGGGGATGGCAGCAAGCACAGCTCCCACAGAGGGACCCAGCCCTGCTCCGGCAGTGGGAGCTGCAGCACTCTCCACAACACAAGCTGCTTTTCTGGGAGCTGGAGCAAACATACATTTTCCTCCAGTTTCTCTCTGGTTCTTAGAGAGTAAGACAAGCAAGGGCAAAGCCACGTGATTGTGGCAGAGTGGGATCTATGGGTCACCCCTGCAGCACAGCACACCAACCAAAGGTGAAACACCTGCTGCCTCACCCAGGTGAGTGGGGATTAAGGACATAACACAGCAATTTGGTGACAGCTTCAGAGCCACAGGATTCTCATTCATTTTCGCCAAGCCCTGACGCAAGGAGGAGATAAGACATCCTGAGACTTAATTTTCTAAGGTGAAAAGCAGAATCTTGATCAGATGCTTGTCCTTGTCAATGAAAATGTGTGCCCAGCCCAACACTGCAATGCTCTGTCTTCCTACCCCTTTGCCTGTTTTCTCCATTATTTTTAAAGTAACAGCCTCCAGCATCTTTTCAGACCAGCAGACACCGTCCCTACAGCTGCTGTGGCCCCATTGCTGAATGTCACACTGATTACAGTGGTGCAAAGCAGCAGGTCTGAATTCAAAGGCTTTGGGCAGCCTCTCAGCAGCCATCCTGCTTGGCCGACAGCAGATATCTGCTGTACCCCAGGGCTGGGCAGACACGGGGCTCCCAGCTGCCACACAGCTGAGAAAATCAAACTAATATTATTAACTTAATGCCAGCCCTGGGTGCCTCCACCAGCGATCAAAGCCACCTTCGGCTTCACTGGCATGCAGTGACTTGTAAAAGGCTGAGCTGAAACAGTATTTCATGGCTTGAATTGCTTCAAATCCCCCAGGAACAAGTGTCACATCTTTCAATAGCTATAGTGCTAATAATAAAACAGGGACCTCTTCCAGTATCACAGCACAAACAGTAGTTATTTCTCTCTCAAAGCTTTGATTCCTAAAACCTTTCTTACATTCAGTTTGACATCAAAACACCCATCTCATTCACTCAGGCTGTCACAGGAGAGTTGTGTGCTATTAGAAATAGCCCTGAGGTGAATTAAGAACAGCCTGTAATGATGTTCCACTACAGCAACTTTATTTCTACCAAACCAAATAAATGAGCAATATTTTATCTGATGTGCCTTGGCTCGGCAGAGAGCGGCAGCTGCTCTCCACATGATTTATTGAATGGATATTTTCTAAATAGCCAAAGTCAGGCTCTGGAGCCAGCCACAAAATTTCCCATTCCCTAATAGCTGAGCAGAGATAGGAGAAGGACGTTCAGGTTCTGGAGAGTGGCAAGTTTGGGCATGAACCGTTTTATTTGCAATTTTCTGACCTATAAACAGGATGTGCATGCGAGAAACTGTATGGAAAAAAATAATCTATAAATATGGATGCTCAACAGCTGGCAGTAATGATACAGGGCACAGACAAACCTCACTGCACATCTGCAGAAGCAACACAGTCCAGCACAGTCAGGGGAGCTTTGGGTGTTCAAAGACACAGAGTGCTGCCAGAAGACCAGGATAAAGGGTAAGGGAAGGATGGAGAGGGCAAAGGAAAATGGACCTTGGTATCTCTTTGGGAGTGGAACAGGCAGCACAACCCAACACTGCAGCCACACTGGGGTATGGCACTGTCACCCCAGAGCAGCAGCCCTGGCACCGCAGTGAGGTGAGCAGAGAGAGGAGAAATAAAGAAATCACACAAGCACCAGCAAGCAGGACTGCAACAGACAGAGCTAAAGTGGGATTTGGGGCTTCTGGGGAACTGGCAAGAGGAAATGGATGTTCACATTAGCAATTAAAACATGGGGTATTCTGCCAAAGGACATCACCAAAGCCAAGAAGTTAATGAGATGCAAACCAGGTTGGGACATTCCCAGGGACACCGAGGACACAGGGAGGTGTTGCACTGAGCAGGAACACGTTTCATGGATATCACACTTCATGGATAACACACTTCAGTGCACTCTGACTCCAACACCACAAGAGCAAGGGGAAGCAGGTGGGTGCTTTAACATGTGCTGCAAAGTGCTGGGGCCTCTGAAGGGCCTGACAGCAAGAGCTGCCAGCAAGGAGTGACAGTCCCAATGGATGGAGATGATCCTTTCAGGGTATTCTGATTCTTTTAGTGCCAGAGCCATGGGAAATCTGACAAGGGCAGGGCAAAATCCTGACCACACACAGCAAGTGCCCAGTCTGGGCAGTGCTGGGATTCCTGCTCTGAGAGGCAAAATGCCCCAATATTTATAGCCTGGGGAATGCCAAGCACTCGATTGCACACTCTGGGTGAATGTCTGCTCTGGGAGCAGAACCCATAGCGAGGGTCCCTCGGGATGATGGAGCAGGGGGTCCCCGAGAGCGAGCTGGGGAGGCACCAGTCCCAGGAGTCCCCATCTGTGGAACTGCTGATCAAACACACCCAGGCTGGGGGAAAGCTCCTGAACGCTGCTTTGTTGGTGTTAGTCAGCACTGTCAGCCCTGTCTGCTGAAACGTCAGGGAAGCCTTAAGGGAAAATAGCTTAAAACCTCCACAAAAAGCTCACAAAGGCTTGTCCTGATGCCAGTTCAAGTCCCTGTCAGCAGATTCCCAAACCAAAGCAGCCTTTGATGCCAGCTGGGCACACATTCCCCACAATATTTCACTCCAAAGCTATAAAAACAACAACAAAAAGAATTTCTCTGATACTTTGCCCTTGACTAATGTGCACTTACTGAAATAAATAACCACCTGGTCTTGCCATTGAAGAGCAGCACAAACATTGCCACAAGCAGATTATTGACCAGAACTGCAGAAGCCAAGTTATAAACAGGTTCGTAATTCAATAAACAGAACTGTAAAGCATTTCTAAACAGACCATGCAAACCTCACTCTACCTGCCCTCCAACAAAGGAAGTCAAATACCTATTTATGAGATTCTAACTTCCTATTTTCTATGCCGTTCAACACAAAGAAGAAAAAGAATCAAGATAAAGAGAAGGCATATTTTAGCTGTACAGGATTTATTCATTCAATTTACATTTGAATCAATTATCCAGGCGACGCTCGAACACTGCCAACGTGATTTAGGTGGCTGAACACAAATCATAAATAGTGCAGCATTCAAGTCATATAATCCGTGCCTGCCGTTCCTGGATCACTCCGTGAGCTGGAAGAATATCCCGACTCACAGTGTGCCATTCTCTCTGAGTAACAGTGTGCTTGGCCACAGTTCAGAACAGAAACCTCTCAAACAAAGCCCTGGCTAACATCCAGCCCTGGGGATTAGGGATAAAGCCCTGGAGGGCTCGGCCAAGCCCCCAGCTCGGCCAGCACTGAGCACAAGCTGCAGGGACAGGAGGGCAGGCAGGAACTCACTTGGCTGAGCTGGACATTTGTCTCTCACTCTAAGGAGCCTCGAGGTCATTGGTGGCTCCTGGGGTGGGAGAGCCCCTCGCTCCTGCTGTGCCCAGAGGGCACGGCTGCCTCTTTGGGGTTGTGACAACTCCTCCTGTACCTCAGGATTTTGTTTTTGTGGTGGTAGTTACAGCACACAATGCATCTCTTTGGAAAGAAAAAAAAACACCACCACCAACAACAACAACAAAAAACAGAGGAAAAAACTCAACTAATTTCACAAGCACAGAGTGAATCCTCTCCTCTCCTCAGCTTTCTCTAGTAGAATATATCTATGCTGCAATACAGTTTAGCCTTGTACCCGACACAGGCAGGAGACAAAGAATTATGGAGCCATGTATCCCATTAGCATCCAAATGCAGCTGTGGAGACAAGGGGTTTTTCCAGAGATAAGGTGTCTTTGAAACAGTACCAGGAAGAGGAAAAATTTCTTTTATGAAACACACATTTTTCACCGACCTGGAATCCACAGCGTGTTATAAAACTGAATTTGTTGCTGTTGTTTTTATTTCACAGCATTAATCACTAAAGGCTTGCTTAGGTAGGCAGGAAAAATCCATTTCCCCTCGTATTAACTTCACACCATTTTAGAAGCCTTTCAAGGCCCACATAAATGCAAGTAAACACTCCCAAGTCTGGCTGGTCCTGCACTGGTTGGACAGTCCAGACATGGAGGGGGCTTAAATCCTGGCAGCTCCATCCCCCAATGTTTGATTTAAATGAGCATTCCTAGAACGCTCTTTCCTTTGGGACAAAATGTGAGGAGATTCACCCTCTATCCCAGAGGATTCCCTGTGCAGGGGGCAGGAAAAGCCTGTGTTAGTCCTGGCATCCCAAGCACTGGGATTTTTTCCAGCTTTGAGATTCCATGAATTAACAAGTACAAAGATCTCAGCCCCTTGGCCTGCCCTGTTTCCCCATTAAGGTTTCATGAGAACCAGTACAAGGTGAAAGGAAGGGCCAGAAACGTTCAGTGCAGATATTTAACAAATCTCTTTTGTATTTGCTAAAGCAGATGTGCAGTTACAACACAGGATTGTTACCCCAGTGACAACATGCTGCTTGCAGTCAATTCTTAGTAAAATTATCTTATTACAATGTGAAGGAACAGATGGATTTGGTGCATCATCTGGAGATAAACAGACCCGGGTCAGGTGTAGGCAGAAACACGCCTCAGAGCTTTGGAATTTTACTGCTCAGTCCTCCAGAAAACCAACCACATCTTCATACAATATATATAAATGTTGCTTTGGCACATGAACAGCACAGCCTGAGAGCCAAAATGATGGCTGTGGATACGTGAGGTTCATTGTGCCCTGCTTGCCTTTCAGGAATCAACACAAACACAACGTGCAATTGCTCCAGTAAAGAGCAGACACTTGGACTGCTCCAAAAGTGGGGGGAAAAAAAACACCAAAACAAAACAAAAATTAAAAAAAAAAACAAAAACAAAAACAAAGCTCCACACAAAAACATGACAAAAACCAAAACCACAAAAATCCCTAATAAACAAAACCCCACAACAGTAATAACAACAGAAGAAAATACCAAAAATAATAATAAAAAAAAAACACCACCAAAAAACCAAACCTCTTGGCTTGTGTAATTTGGATTTTGAGTAAGGAGCAATCAGGAAAGAAAACATCCCTGTGGACTTGCAATTGATTTCCAGAACAAAAGCTCCCAAGGGATCTTGAAGGAGGTTCATCTGAAAAACAAAAGATGACCCTCTGGGCCAGTCACAAGAACACGTTGCTGCAATCCCAGCCCCTGCTCGCTGGCAGGAGAGGGATTTCTGCTCCAAAGGCTTTGCACATCATCGTTGCCGCGATAGCAGAGCTGGTGTGAGCCCCGTCCTGGCGCTGCCCCAGCCCCAGCCCCGGGAGCTGCTGCCCGAACTGCGAGAAACTGTTGGGAAACTTCAGCCTCACTGAGCTCACATTTCCCTCCCGAGGCATTTCAGAGGAGTAATTACGGGTGGCTTGGGCACACACATGCTTTTCCCTTTCTCAAATGCAATTACAGCTGCAGAGAAACAGAAGGAGATTTATGGAGGAAACACCAGCAGAATCAATACATCAGCCCAGGTGGAAGACCGTGATTTTGAGCTGCTGCTGAACTACACTAAACCACCTAAATTAACTTAATTAGGTGTCAAAACAAGTTTATTTGATATATCAAAGACATTTGTTTAAAAAAACCCTCAATACAGTTTAAAAAAAGCAGGCTTGGCTCTCAATCAACACAGCTCCCCCAGTGAACTTCCAAAGACTTCATGTACCAGGAGGCACAGGCCACTCCTGCAGACATTTTATAGCTCATCTCAAATTCATATTTAGATAAGGGGGATCATCAATTTACAGAAAAAAACCAAATCAGAAATAACAGCCAACAACTGATTCTAAGGAGACCAGGAAGACACTTCAGCTTGAAAGCAAAGCTTTACATGCCTAAGCCTCAGTGCAGTCACAATTAGCTGTTCACACATCTGCACGGAGACAGCCACATCAGAAGGCATTTTATATAACTTTGGCCATTCCCTCCTTCCTCCTTTCCCTTTCCCACAAGTTTTTCACTTCCCATACATCCAGGGCAGCATTTAAAAACAGAGCAACATCTCTAAATAATTAGTGAATATTTCCACCATGGTATGGTCTGTCCTGAAGCTTTTCACAGACGTGTGTGCAGCTGGAACAGCCTGTAACAAACACCCCAGCAGGTCGGGAAGCACCAGGGCACCTCCCAACCAGCATCATCGGGGGCACAAGGACACTGAGAAGGAGCATCACGCAGAATTTCTATGGAACAGCAGCTCCTGTGCCCAACGGAGCAGCAGCTACAAACATGGGAATGTTGCTGCATTCCAGGCTCAGAGATTGAAGCTTCAGTCAGGGAAAAAGCCAGGCCTAATTGTTTTTCTTTTAGAGGTGGCAGGTTCTCCCCCGTGCTGTCACACATCGTCTCTGAGATGCTGTTACTCATTAGCAGAGCAGGACCGAGCAGAGATCTCCTCTTGCAGAGCAGGAGGGCACAGGGTCCTCGGGAGGGTTCAAGGTGTGATGCACCTGCAGCTCACGATACTGCCACGGGGACCACCCGCTGCAGCCCCGGGGAGGGGACAAGCGGCAGCCCCGGGGAGGGGACAAGCTCAAGGCCAGGGACATAAACCAGGCTCCTGCTCTGTTTCAGCTGCAGGGCTTTGCAAAAGGAGGACGTGCTCCAAGGCGAGTGAGAAAAATCCCTTTTCTCTTCCTCATGGCCCCAGGGAGAGGCATCAGAAATGAGCTATGCCTTGGTTTGTAACTCAAATGGGATATTGCTGCTTAACGTGCTGCCACACTGGCATCAATACCACTGCAGACGAAATGAAACTACTGTGGAACAAACCAAACCATTAGCAGACAAGAACAATTAGAGAAATAAGAGAGCTGATCATCAGGAGAGGATTTGAACTCGGTTTGATGTTTTTAAGCGCTGCCTCAGGAGAGGGCAGCTTCAGTAAGCAGAGGGACTCTACTCCTCTCCCATGAGAGGGGAGCACACAAAACACAACAGGCTCCATTCCAAGGCCCTTCTGTCCAGCCAACATCACCACCAAAAGGATGGTCCAAATCCTTGCTGTCAAACCCAGAGTCCAGACCCCAGGAAATCCCAGCTGCCTCCCCACCAGCACTGCCAGTGCATGTCCCTCCTGAGATCCCTGCACAACAACTGCATCCCAGCTTTTCTCTAGAATAATCCACCCACCATCAGTGATTTCAGGGACTGAAATAGTTTACAAGGCCATTCCAAGCATCTATTTGAAGTACACTTTTAAGTGACACGAGTCTCTATTTTTATTTAACATACTCAGGTCTGTACAAAAACACTCCCTTATGGAGAGGGTGTCAGCCCAAGGTCCTTCCCCCAGACACCCACTGCAAAATCCAGCCCTGGCAGGAGCTGCTCACACGGGTGTGCCTTGTCAAACCAACCCACCACACTCCTCTGGGAGGCTGTTACATCATGTGCTGTTATGAGTTCCCCAAATCATGAGGGAAAGATCATTGGGTACGAAACATTCATAATAAACTTTATAAAACATTATAAAATGCTAAGGCCCTTGCCCTGTTGCTTTACTCTTACCTCTAATGAGGAGAAAATTGTGCTCCATGCTGAGAAGATGAGTGATGAGACCTGTATACAAACAGCCCCACAGCACAAAAGCTGAGGAACACAAAGGGCCAGAAAAATGCCCTAAAATGTTAGGAAAAGTAGAATGCAAGGCTCATGAGTTAATGCACCTTTCCAGACACGTCTTGGGCCTCTCTTCCTCCAGGGAAAGGCATCTGAACCTGCAGATCTCCCCCAATGCACCACCAAGCCAAAGTCCTGCCTTATCCCAGTGAAATGAGCAAATAAAGATGAATTAATAAAATACCAATGCACACCGTGCAGAATTGTTCCAATACTTGTGTTTACCTTTGTGTTCAACACATGCAGTAAAGCTCAGGCTTAGATTAGAAAAAACAGCATCCATGTCTTGTTAAAGGCATTTACAGTCACCCCTTTATTTCCTTACTACCACACAGACGAGTTGGACTCTCAGGGTGACACCTGCCCACTCCAGAGCTGCCCCTCTGTGCCTCCCTGGGGAAGCTGCTGCCCTTTCCCTTGCACTGCCCCTTTCAAGCTGCAATCCAAGCCTTGCTGGTGCTCACAGCGATGATGTAGTGGAGGCTGCCATGTGTTTTAGCTTTCCTAATTGTCCCCTATGGTCTACTAAGTATAATTAGCAAATAACGTCTGTAAACACGACTGTGTCCTTGGCAATTAGGCCCACCAGCCCCCCAGAGTCTCCTCTGTGGGGCCCTGGCCACCCACCCTCATCCCAAAGCCTCAGCATCTCACAGACATGAGCAGAACAGCACCCAACACTCCACCTTCCTCTAACCAGAGCTGCTGACAGGCAGCTGCTCAGGATTTTAGGCAATAAAAATAACAAACTGTTGGTGTTCTAAGGATCAAGTGCTCAGAGGAAGGATGATGAGCCTCTATAAATGGTGTATTTGCACTTCACTCCAGCTGCTCCCCTGTACAAATGCATCTGGCCAGGTCTGTTCCCACTGCCCTGAGTCTCACCTGGGGTCTCATCTCTCAGAGTCTGGGGTCCCACTCCGCATCAGAGCCAGTGCCACAGAGTGGAGTCATGGCAGATGACCACTCTCAACACCTGCAATGCCACAGGATCAAACAAGGGGGACACAAAGCCAGAGATTATAAAGGAGACATTTTAGCCACTTACAAAAATAACAAAGCTCAATATGTCCTTTTTTTGCTCTCACATCCCTGCTCATTCCAGCAATCCTGTACCTGCACCCAACAGATTTTCCTCTTGGACAAGGGGCAGTGACATGTCCACACAGTTGGCAGCTCTGAGCAACTTGCTCAGCCAGTTCTCCACAAGCTCAGTTTTCATCACCACTGTTTTTAAATCACCTGTTTCAAGAAACATCTCTGCTGTCACTGGGAGTCAGGGCACACCCACACCAGGCACCTGAACACCCAGCCAAGACGGGGCAAGGCTGTTGTGGCTCCTGCCCCTTGGTGCTGCCATCCTGCAAGAAGAACAGTTTCTGGGAATGGGCTGCTGGCGATGGGAGCCCCAGAAACCTGCCCCACCTGCACCCTGGGCTCAGGGGCCAGGTCAGAGTATGTTCACCAACAATTATTGCACTTATTGTAAACACAAGGATTGGCTGTAAATATTCCTGGTCAAAAATGACAACATGAGGTGACAAGAATTGCAGCATTTTCACACTGATTTTAATTGCATTTTGGCCACACTGAAATTCATTTTTATTTGCTATAACTCTAAAATTTAAGTGTCTGCTCCTGAAATTTTGCTGAATACAGACCTGGTTTTGCTCAAGAGCACAAATCTTGCAACATCTTAGGAGATCAAAAGCTAGAGGCCAAAATAACTAACTCTATGGGGACACAGCAATTAAAAATAAACAGATAAATATTTATGGGTTTCTTTTCTTTTTAAAACCTACTATAAGATCTGCCGGACCCTTCAGAGCAACGGGCTGCTCTTGCCTCATTTCAGCACCTCCAGTGTCTGCACAAGCCCTGGATCTGCTGGTACCTCACCTGGACTCCAGTTCTGCTCCTGAGCTCCCACAACCGACCAAAGACTACAAGTGTTTAAGAATTAAACCCTTTCCGTAGGAGCCAGCCCTCCTCACACACTTTCAAATAAGAATATAGGAAGGACAAACAAACCACAAGTTAATTATAAACCTGGTCATAGCAGCTAAGAAAACACTGGAAGGTAAATATCTGCTCAGGTGAGATTATTCTGCCACAGAGCCAAGGTCCTACTCCACAAAAGGCCAGATCAGCATTCACAGGTGAGCATTCCATGGGGTTGTACCTGCCCGTCTTCCCCAGAGCTTCCGCTGCCTGACACTGCAGCTGCTGCTGAAGTGATGATAAGCCTGAGGCTTTTTATATACCAAATGTGAGATATGTTCTTCAAATGACCCTCTAAGAGCTCAGGAGCTCTGAAGGGACCAGGGATGAAATCCATCCATTGCCAATCTGCTGAACAGATAAAATTAATTCATGAAGATTTTCACTAAGGACAAGCTCAACAGTTTCTGGGGGTTCTTGTCAGTTTACCCTTTGTAACTTTAAGAAACTGCAAAAAAAGTTATTGTTGGGGGGTGGGGAGGGGCAGGGAATGAAAAAGAAACAAAAGGAGGACTCTCATTGCCTCAGGGATGTGGACAGTGTAACTAACCATTGTAGAGTTCAGAAGTTCACAGCAAATATTAGACCAACTTTTATCACTCAGGCACAGTGTGGATCAGCTGCATGTGGTGTTGTTTAGAGGTTTGCCTGATGTACAGTCAGGACCCTTCTGGACCATATTTCTGATTTCAGTACAGGCAAGTATTGGAGTTCAGTTTGCTCCTGAAGGTGCTCCAATGCTCCTGAATGTCCAGGCAGGAAGATCCAGCCATGAGCACCCATTGCCATGGTCTGGGCTCCTGCACTTCCCTGCCCAGCAGCCCTCCTTCCTCACCCACTGAGGAAGCACAACCACAGCCTTCCTCAGCACTGAGGATGAGGATGGTCATATCAGGATTTTGCTCACATTTCTGTTGTGAAATCACCTACAAGAGAGGACGCAGTGACTCATACTGTCTGCTCCCCTTCCTTTGTGCCCAGCGAGGGGGCTGCAGCACAGGACCAACAATTCCCACCTTTTGTACAGCTGCTGCTTCACTCTACAGATCTTTCTGCCAGTTTTTCTCATTTTGTTTTTGCTAAAACTTGAAGTTTTACCAGCAGCTCTCTGGGTCTTGAGAGAATCAGCTCTTATCTTGACATTTTCACCTTCTGCTGGTGAGGTTGTCTGCAAATGTCAGAAGCATCATCACAGTCCTAAAGCTCCTACACTTCAAATCACACCCCATGGACCATTACAATCCTGCTTTTATCTGAAGTACATTCAACCTGTTTGAAGTCTGACAGCACTTCTTGAGGGGCATTACTTCTTTTCAAGATTAAGCACAAGAGAATGTCATGCAAAGACAGATTCTGCAGCAACTTTACTGAGGTATAAAATAACCAGAATTAGAAAGTTACACTGCTGTCCAAGACAAGGCAGAGAGAGAAGCAAGGACACCAGGAGGTGATGCCTTCTCATTTCTGAAAGAATCTGTTCCTTGGGAGCAGGACTCATGGAGGAGCAGCAACAGTGCTTAGACAGTGTGCAGAGTTTGGATCGAGCCTGACTCCCCTCCAGCTCTTACCCAAAGCCCAGAATGATGCTGTTTGGCTTGGGCAGTGACTTCTTTGGGCTGTTTCATGACAAGGAAAGCAGATGCCAAGTCTCTGCAACAGGAAAACAGGAAATGGGATTCCCTCCAGCACTGGAGCCTAGCTGTAGGAGCCCACCCAGCACATGTTCCTCTCATCAGCAGCACTTGCAGCTCACACTAAAACTTTGTTTCTTTTGCACACTTCTCATGGATTCCTCTGGATTCTCAGTAACTGTCTGACTGTTGGAAATAAGTCATACTACACCATTAAAGTCTCTATTGTTTTTCTTCTACTATCTTTCAGCATGCTGCATTTAGTATCATTCGTTGGCTTCAAGAGCACTAAGAGAAACAGCATCCACCACTGGAAGCACTTGGAAAAGTTGCATCACTTATTTTGGGACACTTCTGGCAGGATGGTGGCCCCATTTCCATTGGAGTCAACTTCTAATGGCTCCACTAGGAACCAGCACAGGATAAGCTCCACATCCAAGCAAGATTCATTGGAATACCAAGAAGATAAAACCTCCTCTACTTCCCTCAAAATCAAGTGCTTTGAGAAACCCATGGCAAAGACCACAATGCATTTGCAAACAACAACCCCACTCAGGTGCTGGCAGTGCCTCTGGAAGCTGGAAGAGATTCTGAGAATCAACATGTAAATCAGAGCATTGAGTCATGAGCAGAGCTTTAATCTAAATTTGTTCTGTTGATGTGGCAGGAGATTTGTTCCACATTGAGCTGTTTATGTTATGAGCAACAGGGAGTAGATTTAGCTCATGTTTCAGCCTGCTAGAACCCAGAGTATATCCTAGAAACATGGTCCATTTAATTCTGCTTGTTTTTTACTGCTGCAACACTATTAATATGCACACTGCCTTTATCTGGATGGCTTCCCATCACTCTCCAACTACTTTGTAGAGGGCACTTCTCCAAAATTGTAATACCTCTACAAATATTCACCATGGTCCCAGCCCAGGGAAGGCCAGAGAGTGCCTGGACTGCAAAACAGGGATAAAGCATAATGTAGCAAAGCTCATCTCCATGTGTTAATTAGCACTGATGAGAAACAATTTTAATTCTTTTTAAATCTCCTAAGTAAGCATAAGTGTAATTTGATGAGCTGGACAGTGCAATTGGAGTGTCTGAATCAACCCAGAATGGTAACATCACACCCAGCAGGTCCCTGTGCACACCCAGCTCTGGGACGTGCCTGTGCCACCACAAATGGCACAATGTCACCACAGACCTGATTCCAACAGGAGATCGACTCATCCAGCGCCAAGAAAGGATGCCTGGGCATCCTTGGCACCTGCTGAGGCTGGGGCTCAGGTGAGCCGTCCCTGGGAGGAGAGAGGCCCATCCAGATCCCACCACTTACACACCAGCTCTTCAGAACTATTTGTAATACAAACCCATAGATGTGGACAAAGAGCAAACCCATTCCTGGCTCTTGCTGGAGACAGGCCACGATAGCCATGAGACAGTGTGGTGGCATGATAACCAGATTAGGAGATCCATAAATACAGCTTGTTGGCATTGGAGGCTGTTACCATTTTAAAGGAGAAAGAAAACAATGCCTTAAGGGCATCTGCAGTGGCCACAGGGAGAGGCCAGTACAGCCAAGCACATTCCAAAATACTGGTCATGCAAAGACTAAACCATTATCTCCTTGCAGGCACACTGAGAAGGATTTCTCCTCTCACTGTGTCCTTCTCACACCAGGAAGGTGGAGCACAGGAAGTTGTTTACTGTACTGGAACCAGCATCAACAACAGGAACACGACCCACCAACAGATTCCTGCCAGGAATTATTTGCAGACAAAAATGATCCGTCAAGTACAGCCCAGTAAAACCACATTAACATGCAACAAACATCACGAGGCCAAAAAGACAGGAGGCAGAAAAACTCTAATTGCATGAGGCTGCTTAATTATTTTTAAGGTTACAAGAGAAGCCCAACAGAATCTAGGCTCAATACAGCAGACTTTGCAGGAATTTCTATCAATCCCATCACAATTCCACCCTCCTGCTACAGCAGTGCAGCCATGAATGCTGACCAGCATCAACTGGCTGATTAAGACACAAATCTCAATATTACTCATAAAACAGCAAGTGTCAGAAATAATAGCTGCTATGAGCCTGTACAGTTTCGCTGCAGAATGGAGAAAAAAGAACTTTTATGGTGTCTGGCCAATAAATTTATCTCTTGGGAACCATCAAAACAGAGGATGCCTTTCTGTAAAGCAATCACTGATGGCCTACAAGAACAGAAATTATCCAGCTCTGCATGACAATGACAGTGGTGTCTGAGCCAGGGAGCAGATCCTCAGCCAAGGCTGTGGGGGACAGGTCTGTGTCTGACTGGCTGCCTGGAGGAGGCAAATTCCAGGGCAATTGAAGGAGCCATGAAAGAGAAAGTTACCAAAAAATCAGAGAATATTAAAGAGGAGAGATTTGAGTTAAAAACAGCAAGACAAAGAAGGGACCAGAGGAGAGACATTTCTAAAAGCACCCAAACTTTGAAAGTGATCCCAGGCAGAAATTCTTGACCTAAACAGATTTGGACAGTGAAGCTCAATCGACTCATTCCATATCCAGGTAAAACATGATTTCAGAAGAGTAAGGAGCCACTGCTGGTCTTCATTCCATGCAAAGCCAGGGCTACATGCAAGTGCTATGCAAATCCTTCAACCTATCCCAGAAGGAAAACCAGAGAAATCCAGCACAGAGCTGGTCCCTTCCCTCCTTTCTGAGGAATAAGGCAGGAAGAGGAAATCTCCTTTTGCAGTGGGAGACAGTAGGATTTTTGAAGGTGTTAAAGACTGCAAGAAGAAATAAAAACCAAAGATGCATGATCTCATGATCCATCTAGAAAAGGCAGCAGAGAAAAAGATGTGGGAAGGGCAGCACAGGAGAGGGATGCACAAGTGCAACAGCTCTTCATACAACCCCTTGGACAGCACAGCAACCAGGACTTGGCTCTGGCAAGTCAATGGTTTACAACCTAAAATCAGAGTCCTAATACAAAAATAAAATCCTGTCAGTGTAAGAGATGGTGCTTGCAGGGACCTGCCAGCCTCCTGGAGCAGCTGCTCACCAGGACCTGCCAAGGAATGGGAATCACCAGGAGAAAACAAGCTGTTCTGCCAGGAGGGATGGGGAATTCCTCTGCTTTACAGGTCCTGGATATCCCCCCAGCAGGGAGGGCAGATACCCAGCAGTGCTCTCCAGGTCAGCAGCACCTGGGACTCTGATGGAAGAAACAAAGTTTCTGCTAAAAACCAGAATATCAGTGAAAGATGAGGTGAATGCTCTGAGCTCAGGGGGAGAAAGAAGCACAGAGAAAACTGATTAAACACCCAGATCAAAATTTGGCAGATCAAATTTCGGCATTAAAAAGGGGCCCAAACAAGAAGCCCACACCTCATCCATGAACAAAAATGTCTGGAAATTAATGTCTCTCTGTATTAGAGAAAACTGCATTCCTAAAAGAAACCTCTTTTGTCCTGACTTCCTCCATTCTCTTGACATGGAGCACACAGGAGGGATGGCTGAGGAACAGCTCTGGCCCTTCAGCACCATCCCTGGTTTGCTCAGTTCCTGAAAAAAATAACACAAACCAATGGTGGTTTGAAAGGATCCAGGCATACAGATTAACAGCAGCAACAGGCCCCCAAAGAAACTGTTTAAACAGCCAAATTCTGAATATTTGTAAGTAGTCAAGACTTTGCAAGCCGCTGATGGGCTGAATTCCCTCCTATGCAAAGCTTCTGTGCAAACAACAAAACAAACCCCCAAAATTCCGCAGAGATGACCCAGGTTAATCCCACCACATAAATCCTTCCCTGCAAGCTGTACACAAACCCCAGGCTGCTCACAGCACAAACCAAAGCCCAACATTACCACCTGGTGGAAATTCTCTTCTGCTACAGCCACAAGCAGTAAACCCACGAATTTCATCCAGCACAGGAAAAGAAGGCGGGTTTAGGCAGCGACAGTGTCAGACCGAGCTCAGCCCTGCACACCAAGGGACCACCAGGAGCTGTGGGCTTAAACACCAAGTTTGGCAGCCCAGAGAAATGACTTTGTGTGGGAGGAAAGCAATGAGCCCACGTGCAGAGCAGCCTCCACTCACCCACACCATTTCCCCCGAGTTCATCTATGGATGTCAGAGAAGATGTGAAGGACCTTTTTTTCTTTTTAGTAAGATAAGA
>JAOXXN010000252.1:7032432-7047214 GCA_026770055.1 Myrmophylax atrothorax
CACAATAACCTTTAGAGGCGAACTAAAAGTTCAAGAAAAACCCCTCAAACCACGTTAGCTTGAAGCTCAGTAATGCCAAACTGGAGAGAAACAGGAGCCAAGGGTCCAATTGTACCTCTCCAGAATTCAACACCAACTCATGACCTGGTGCTCAGTCTGGAACACTTCACTCAGCCAGCAGGAGCCCAAGTTGCTCCTGGAAAATCAATGAAAAATATTCCTTATGTGGAAAACTGTTTGTTCTCCATCTCACACTTCCTAAAAAGCAGCAACACAAAGGAACAGTATTCCTCTCAGACATCTCCAGCCATCAATCCATGCACATTCCCACCACCACACAACACTGCTCTGCCCCTGCTGTCTCAGCACTCAGGTTTGCTAGCCCTGAAGTCACCTGGAAGATTCCACTCTGGATGAAGGAGAGAGGTGCAAGGCAAAGGGTAAAAGCTGGGACTGGGATGAATCAGGGGGGGACATTGTACTTTGATAAAAGGCAAGGATATATATGAAGTTCATCATATTTCACCTCACTGAATGTCTCTATAATCCCTAAAAAATCCAAAATGATTGTTTTTCAAAGGACAGAATCAAGAATGGAAGTAGAGTGACCTCAGAGCAGAAGGGAGATGCAAATCAACACTTGCCTACAGTGGAGTTGGGACCTTTATCCTTCTGCTAAATGTCTGCCAAACTTTTGCTCTTTGTTTAGAAATTCATGCTCTACTTTTGCCCTGCCTTTAGTATTAGAAAGGAAAAAAATTGTCTAATGTGGAATTGAATTCATGAGTTTGTTTCACCATGGGCATGGCCAGACCTCTGTCTGCAGCAGCCCCTTACAGCAACTTCAGTCTCCTCCTCAAGCCTTGGTGCAGTCTCTCTCCAGGCTCAGTTTAAGCTCAGTTCTTTTAATCTTCCTGAATAGGCCATTTTACCTCTGTAAATCCAGACTCCATGAAGGAGAATAGCTGTCATAACTTATATCCTGGTTGCCTTTGTAACAGGCACAATCTGCTGCATTCCTGGGTTTACATACAATAGCCAAACCAGCCTGATTAAACCCAAAAGAGAACACATTTAAAGGAGCCATTTATCACCAGACCTATTACTTTATAGGAGACATTCTTAAGTGAGGAGCTGGTTTATTAAGCCAGTTCTGTCAGGGAGGATGCTCCTGTTTTCTGTTTGATGGGAAGATGAATGCTGAAGGGGCAGACACTTCTCAGGGCAGCACAGGAGAAACAGTTTGTTGGAAGCAGCTCTGAGCACAGGTTTGGCCCTCAGAAATACCCCAGAGTCACATTGCTTTTTTGGGAATTCTGGAGAGCTTTCCAGCATGGGATCACTGAATTTGGGTCACACACAGTCCAGATCCTTCCTGCAGGACAGACAGTCACGTGCACAGTATCAAAGGGGGCAGAATTAATTACTGAGATTGTGTGGTGCTGACAGAGAAGAACTGTGGAAGGTGGCTATGAAAACAAACACTGCCCACCACCAGTAACAAATGGGGTTCCTTTTCTTTCTTCCTTCCTTTTTTGTTCTCAATAAATCAGGAAATTACTTTTGCAACTGCTACTCCTCTGCCCTCATCTTTCATCCCAGAGGACAGTGTCATTCCCCAGGCTGTGAAGCATCACAGGCAGTGTCAGCCTTCAGAATGCAGCTCTGATATCTCTGTTGTTAATATTAGCTATAATTTCTTTCCTTGCATGCAGAACTCACTCAAACCTGTGAAAACAAGCATTGCAAATTCAGGTCTAGACTCAACCAGGTAATTCATAACTGAGAAAAAAGACCATAAACATGGCAGGCTGTAATAGATGTGTCAAAGTTGAAGCCCAAAAGCATCCTGCAGCACACTTCCAGGGTTTCCAAACCAGCAAACACATTTATTGGAAGCCTGAATGGTGCAGTTCATGGCCATTACACACCTGGACAGGTATGGCATACAGTTAGTTTTAAATTGGCTATTTGGACATGCTGTCTTCTAGTTTGCACACATATCTGCAATGATTTTGCACATAGAACAAACCACCTCTTAACTCTGAAGCACTAAAATTGCATTGTCATTATCATTCACTAATCAAAACTTCCCTAAATTGATCAAAAGGGAATCACAGGTTGCAGCTGTTACCTTGCCTTACTATTGGAAACCTCTAGCATGAATGTTACTGCCTTTAAATATTGAATGTTTGAAGGAGGAAGCAAAGGAACATTTTTCATAAGAAGCACATCATGAATTAGGAGGTGAGAGGATTCATTTCATCAAGTATTTCAAGAGATGTTTCCCAGCCTGTTGGTTGTTTACCTTAAGTGAGCAGAAATAGTTTCTTCCACTTGCTGAGCACGGGAGGTGCCAGTGAAAGGCCATCTTTGACACTTGTCTGAGAATTTCCTGTGCTGAAAAGCAGTCTGATTCCCAAATGGACCACGTGGAGCTTGTAAGGCACACAGAGCTCATCAAGGGAGAAAGAGCTGCAGTAAATGCACTGGAAGGAGCCTCCAAGCAGTGCCAGGGGAGGGTTAGGTTGGGTATCAGGGAAATCTTCTGTCCTGAAAGGGTGGTCAAGCACTGGCACGGGCTACCCAGGACAGTGGTGGAATCACCATCCCCGGGGGGATTTAACAAGACATGTGGCACTTGGGGACATGGTTTAGTGGTGGCCTTGGCAGTGCTGGTATTGGACTCAAAAGGCTTTTCCAACCTGAACTATTCTGTGATTTTTACAATGTCACTATTTCTGACTCTCTCTCTAAGAAATGGCCTCTGTTTGGAAAGCATTGGCACTCCTGGTAACCCCCCTAACAGCTCCTGCCAGTGCAAGCACAGCTTTAGAGATGAGCCTTACCTGAGACAGAAAGAAATCAGTTACCACCAGTTCCTCATGCCCCATCCTTCAGCACTGTCAGAGTGGGATGGCTGTCACTTGCTGTGGTGTCACTCACCCCTGCAGCAGCACATGCCACCTGTGCCCACCTCCCTGTGCCTCTGCAGCTCCCAGGGTGGCAGCCCCACCTGCCCCTCCGTGTGGGGCTTCACCGTTACCCCGACAGCCGCTGCCACAACCCTCTCTGGCCATTTCCCTCCTCACTCTCCCAAAAAGCTTTTCCTTCAGAGAAAAGCCAAGATTAAACACAGGTTTATATTCAGGTCTTGAAAACAGACCCACCTCCAACGTCCCTCATTTTAACCTCATCTGCTCAGCAGCCATAAATACCAACCTGCAGAGCACTGGACATGTCCAGGTTTGGATCCACACTGTCCCCTGAGATTTAATGCCTCCTGAATGTCCATTCAGCCCTGTGCTTCCCCGGGGACAAAATCAGAGTCAGAGCTCTATGAGAAGATTGACAGGCAACCATTTTATGAAATATTTTCAAGAGAAAAATGTCTGCAAAATATCTGTTGGACTTTAAAACAAAGAATTGCACCAGTTCATGTGTCCTACAGTTCTGACAGGTCAGACAAAAGAATTCTTAATATATAAATGTATACATTTATATATAAATAATATAAATGTCTGTAACTTAGTTATATATGTATAATATTATTGTATGTTGCCATATTATTTCAATATTTATACATTGCTTAAATAAATATTTAGACATATTTAACGTTGATATATATTATTATATATTATTTAAAGGCCACAGTTCACAAAGCCAGCCAGCTGTGTTGAAAAAGAGAAAAGAACAATTTTTACAGAGAGTGACCTTTGCCTTCTCAGAGCTGGGGCTGCCTCCTAGACACTTCCTTTTTGGTCTTAGAAAGTTTCAGAAGTTTAGTTTAACTTTGTTCCTTATTAAAGAGAAAAGAAACATTTTCTTGGAAGATAAAGATTGTCTTAATGACAGTTTAAATCTGTGTGTCCTCAAAAAGAAGCATTTTCTTCTGGAGAGCCTCATTCTTCAGCATAACAGGTGTTACTCAAAAAACAAACCCCATTTGTTTTCCCTTTCTTTGGCTGGACTTTGGCTGTACCAAATCCAGCTCCTTTCCTGCAGCACAGCTACCTGACCACAGTCCTGCCCAGTACTTGTGCACTCCTCACTCCTCTTTAGCCACAGAAAAGTGCACTTTTCCTTCTCTTCCTGAGGGGTGTTCTCCCATACCAGACACCTTCCCCATTTTCCCTGTCAGTTCCACAGCATGAGTTTGTTCTTATGCATTTATCCTCCATCTCCACAACCTTCTCTAATTTCTACTCCCGTACTCACCTTCCATATTCTCTGGTCACACATTTAACATCATTCCTTCCACTGACTCCAGGCCCAGGAACTCTCCAAATGGGATTTCTGTGAGGAACCAACAGCCACAGACACCTCTCATCCCAGGAGACCTCTTAGCAGTTCCTTCAGGTCTCCTTCCTGCAGATCATGCCTTGGATTTTGCTCCCTGCATTCCGAGCACCACCAGTGACAGGGCTGCACTCACCTCCATCCACTGCAGTCCCACTCCAGTTAACCAGAAGTGATTATTATGAGTCTGAAGCAGCTCTGTCTCTCCTTGCTTTCTCTGCATTAAAAGCTCAGTAATTCCTCAGCTGCTCTGACACAGCACAGGAGCCCTGACACAAATTCTCTGCCAGTATCTCCCAGCTGTGGGATAACAGCCCACATTATTAGCCCCTTTCTCTTGCATCAGTACAGGAATAGAGGCACGGGCTGTGCACCACCAGGCTGTCTGAAATCTATGCTACAGCCCTCTGAGTTCACACATCAACTTGCAAAAAAGTGTCTTTCCCTTGTGAGGGCAGATTCCTGCCTTATCTTTGGCAGGATGCTCCCAACTCCCACTTCTGAGTTCTTCTAGTCCTGTGGAAGGACATCCCACCAGACTACGAGATGACCGAGTGCTCAAGCAGTCACACTAAACAGTGATATGATACAACAGCAACAAAGTTTCTGGCCTTTATTTGAAGGCTTTTACCAGTTACAGTAAGAATTGTCATTGCAAACCAGGAATTTTTTAAAAAACGAATAATAAAAGTTAAAAAAAACATCCACGAGTCCACCTGCAAGTAAGACATGTTGGTACAGAAAGGAGATGTGCACTTTTGCTTCTTCCATTCTGTTTGTTTTTCAAAAAACTGATAAACAAAGATACTAGGAAAGGTTGGATGCTATTGGAATCATTCCAGCAGGTGAGCATTTAAATCTAACAGCATATACTGTACCAGGGTAACAGAGTAGCTACGTTAAGTCTATGGGTTTGAATTGGGCTTATTGTAATTTGCTTCCCCAAAAAGGACATGAAAAACAGATTATGCCAAGATATCCACAGTAGAGCCATAATTTGACTCTATGAGTTTGTTCCCATTCTATTTATAACTCATCTTGGTAGCAAAGAAGTGATGTAAGCAACTGGAAATCTGAGTAGCGTGTAACCAACCAGATTGCCACTGCAATTCAGCTTCATAATGCATGTCCAATATGTCCACATATCCATCAGCCTCCCAAGGCACACCAGCAGGAATTCTGACTCAGCATTCTCATAGCAGAAAAGGCTATTTACTTGCTTTGACCAAAATCAACCCCTGTGATGACCCGGGTGCTTCCCAGTTCCATACATACAATCCTGTTAGAAAGAGATTTGAAGCAACCAGGTCCCAGTGCACAACTTCTGACCTCCCACAAGTCATCTTCACCTTCAGCCACATCCTGCTGCCACCTTTTGCTTTGAGTTGCTGGAATAATGGAGTATTTAGAGTCGAAAAAATATGCTTCCGACTTGAAGGAAGTAATGGTAGAGATTTTATGTGCCTCAGACCCCAGTTCCACACCCGTGCAATCCAGCCCCAGCTGTGCCTGTTCTCCAGAGCCCTCAGGGGCAGGGAGGGGGCTGCCCAGCACAGGATCAGCCCTGCAGGAATCACCTCACATTGCAAGGTCAGAAAACCCCGAGCCCTTCTCTGCAGGTGCTGCACACACAGCTGTGACAGGAAAACTGGAGCTCACCTACGAAACACACTGCAAATCAAAAAGTCAACTCAGTTTATAGTCAGCCAGTCTGCTCACAGAGCCTGTTGACGGAAACAATTCACATCTCATTTGTTTATAACTAATAACCAGCATTTTAGCAGTTTTATAACACATTAAACACACGTATGTGGCAGCATTCCTGTTACAGCCCCATCCCAAACCAGGAGGAGGAAGTCAACACCACACACACTCACATCCCATCCACTTGTGGGAGGGAAAAATAAAGAAAGGGGAAATAAAAACAAAAAGAACTCAAGCAACCATTTCCCCCAGCACATTCCAAAGAAAGTTCCAAGATCTCTGCTACTGAGGTTAGCAATGCCTGGGGCTCGGGAATGGAAGCTGAAATTCCAGGTCCTGCAAACTTCACCACGCAACTACCATGAGCTTCAGCTCTGCCTAATTGTATCTGAAAGCACAAGAGACTCCAGCAGACATGACACTCTTGAAATACAGAACTTTATTTAGAAACTGCTTAAAATAGAAAAACCCTGTCAAGAAAAATCCAAGTCAAATATGGTTTCTCAGTAAAATGGAGTTTTAGGGCAACAAAAGTCTAAAAGGCCACAAGAGAAATAGCACCACTGCAATTTTAAACAATGGCTAGATACTTGCATTTTTGGCATTCACTGAATTTGGGTTTTTCTCTGAACTTCACAAAGATTCATGCACTACACAATTACCATAAAATGCTCTCCTACACACATTTTAGGACAAGCTACCACCAGAAACAAATGAATACAAGCACAACAGACTGATCAATCTCAGTAGTGAAGGGGGGTCAGAAGTCTTGCAGGATCTTGCCAAACACAACAATAATGAGGGGCATGATAGCAAAGAAGGACAGTTAAGGAAAGTACTTTAAATATTAATATTTAAGTTAGTCTCGGTACTGTATTTTCTGCAATAACATTAGCTCTGTTAGCCAGCATCTTTTAGTTTTTACCCCAGAAGACTACTGAACTGGCAAGTATTATTAATATGCCCAGGTTTGAAGGGGAAAAAAAAGAACACAGAAAAATATCATCCTCATATGCTCAATTCACTTTCATTCAAAGCCAGTTGCACAGCACAAGTCCTGTTACAACTATTGGGTGTGATCAGCATTCCTTGGGATGGGATCAGGAAAAGAGACACCAAGGATTCCAACAGAAATGAAAATAAACAGAACAAATAGAAACAAGAGCCAGGAAGAAAAATTACTTCTGAAGGACATTTCAGGCAGTAAGACTGGATGCTTTGTTTTGTTTTTCTTACAGAAAACACAGTACGTTTTGGCAAAGCCACAATGCCACAGAAAAAGGCTTCAGCACTCTTCAAGGTAATTTATGTGTCTCAGCTGTTCATACTCCCTCTAATCTTGTGACAGGCAACGTTAAGGCCCATTTCATCGAGAACTAATCACTTAGTAAGCAGCTTTACATAGGAATGGAGTTTTGTTTTAATAGCCCCTTTTGAGCACTTGCTGACACAGTGAGATTGCCATGCAAGGCCTCTCGGACAGCAGTGAATGGAGTTAAACAAACGTCTACCCCAATATGAAGCACATAAAATCTCCCATCACATTACTTCAATTTGGCATATGGAAGCATATTTTAAATACTCTTAAGGCATTTATTATAATTTCTGTGCTGCAATTTCACATTAACTCAATCTTTCTGTGAGTCAGAGTCTTTAATTTCTCTACTACACACCACCTCGGATACAAAAAGAGTCTTCCCACAAACCAGTGTTTTACCAGCAAACCATTCTGCAACGAGTTCCAAATATTCAGCCTCTTGCTCCCTAAATATACCAGCTCGATGTGAATACTGCTCTGCTACAGCGTGAGAAAGAGCTCCTAACTCAAACCCACTGTACACGTGAGACTTCCGCAAAGTGCACTTTAAGAAGAGGTACTTTTTGCTTATGAAAAGAAACCAGTGAGTCCTCTAAGAATAAAGTGGAGTATTTTACAGTTAAGCACATGATCTGGGGCAAAGAATTCTGATGTTGCTGCTCTGCTGGTACAGTATGTGGTCTGTTAATACTCTTCTTGTTCCTCCTGCGGTGCTCCTTCGTCAGGTATCACAAACCCTTCCTGAAGGGGAAGAAAACAAGCACTTTAATGAAAATCTGGTGTCAAACCAGTTCCGGGTTACAAGGAAAAAAGCTACTAGGCTTTTTTTTCCCCTTTTACTTCAGATAGATACCCTTAAGTCACTATATACAGTGTCAAGATGTATTACCAGTAGTATTTTCCTCTTTGATCTATTTGTTACATACTTCTCATGAAAAGCCAACCTTGTTTGCTGCCTGACTGTAATTGTTATCTGCTCCTTTATTACAGGAAAAAGCTAGGCCATAAACCTTCTGAAAAAAAAGGTCAAACTAGAAGGAGCCCTGGAAAGCAAACCAGCTTCCAATTACAAGGGCAGGGAGGAACTGTGCAACCCAATTTATAACAGATTACTTACATCTGTGGCATAAAGAATTTCCACAATCCTCTGCAACACTGGATCATTCTCCCCTTCATTCTCCTGGCAGATCAATTCAATGTTCCTCAATTTGCCAAAGTAGAAGTCTCTCTCCTTCTCCAGATCTTCAACAGTAAGTTTCAATACATTGATCTGCCAAGGGGCATCAATAACAATTTATCCACCAGAGACAGAACTGAGCAGGATCTATGCAAAAGGCAGGTCCCCAGAAGTTCATGGAGGGTGTTGATATGCAAAGCACTTCAGCAGTAACTGAGATATGGGGGAGGGGGACTGTGAGAAGAGGGAAAGGGCTATTTTTCTAATTGTAATATTATATTATTATTGCCACAAAAAAACATCCAGTCCAACACACACAAAAACACTTGGAAATTCGAAAGGCTGGTTCCATGAAATAGGTAAAGCACTGCCTGCCTGCAGTTCCTTTTGCTCACACATTCTTTCACAACTCTCCTGCTGACAGCAGTTTCAGTTGTGTTACACTCAGGATTTCAGTGAAGGAGCAGCTGCTCATAGCTCCATTGGAATGCTGAGAGCTGCAACACAGCTGTGGAAATACTTACAAATCATGCTATGTGTGACAGGGCACACGCTGGGGTTAAATGTCTGGGCACTCCTGTGCAGAAGGGGTTTTACTGCCATAAGGACAGCAAGACATTGTAACAAAGGGTTCCAATTAAGTGATTTTACATGAGCTGACTGGATTCAGATCGTTTCTTCCATCTGCCCCACCCAGACCTTTCATGCTGCTGGAGGAACAAACCTGCACACAACTGTACCCAGCAGAGGTCAGAGACAGGGCTGTCCTGTACACACCTGCTCGATCAATCCGGCCGATTCATCATCTCCTCCTCCCTTTTTGACCATCCCAGACCCAGCTTTGGGAGCTGCTGCAGTCCTCTGTGCAACAATGGGCCTCTGTGGGGCTGCAAGATCAATCCACCAATTAACTCAAATCGATTCTCCCTCCTACAAAGGTATTATCTCCCCTCCAAACATGCTCAGGCATGCAAGAGTTTGAATACATGCTCCTTCCTTGACTCCATGTGCCATGTGCTTTTTTTTTTGGCACCAATCCTTGTCCTTTTCTCTTTTAGAGGAGACTGTTCTTTCTGTACCCTCCACACCTGGGTGCTACAGCAGCCACAGTGTCTGAGCCCAACATCTCAAACAAGATGCAAAATACTTCAAGCCCATACACTGATTTTACACAGCAACCCAGTCTTCTTTTTCCCCAGAGTTTTTGATGATCTAGATAATCTTTTAACTAGTTTCTCTACCTGCACTGCCAGTACCGAGAGATTTCCTGGGTTTGTTCATGACTGGAGCAACAAGGTTTGGTGCTATTGTGTCTTGGCCTTGTCGAGCAGCAACAGGATCATAGTCCTTCCCGTCATAGTTTGCATCAAAAAATTTTTTGAACCACTGAACAAATTCAAAGTTGTCCTGAAATTTTCCTTTCACTAGCTTGTCCACATGAATTATCTGAAGTGGGGAAAAAGAGAAAAGTCAGACTCATATTAAGGATAAAGAACCTCTGTATTTTTGTGTAATGTTTTAAAATTACTGCACTCAGAAGACATACAAATTCAACTCTTGTCCAGTCTAGAGAAAATGCTCCTTAACCACAACTATGTCAAATAGTAAGATTTTTGCTAATAATTGGAATGAAAAACAAATCAGGCTCACTGTGAGGGTCCACATAATTTTAAATAATTCTGCAGCAAGGTTTCTGCTACACCAAGGCCACACACAAACTGCTTCCTGTCAATGCCAAGCTGGCTCAGACAGTGCTGGGTCTGATGAGTATGAACTGCTGACCAACTTCACAGCCTGCCAACACCAGAAGTGCTGCAAGAGCAAAACATCATCTTATAGCACATTCCAGCTTCTCTGGAAGGAGGTGTGCAACTAAAGATTGTTAAAAAGATGCAGCACAAGGTGAAGTCTTGTCTGTAGATCACAAGCTGAAGTCCATGACCTGGCAGGGACCAGGAGCCACAACTGTTACATGGCCACAGATTCGTGGAATCCCAGAATGGTTTGGGTTGGAAGGGACTTAAAACTCATCTTGTTTGAACTCCCTGCCATGGGCAGGGACATCTTCCACCAGCCCAGGTTGCTCAGACCTCCACCCAGCCTGACCTTTAACACTTCCAGGCATGGGGCAGCCACAGCTCCTCTGGGCAACCTGTGCCAGGGCCTCAGCACCCTTTAAACAGAGAATTTTTTTCAAAATGACCATTTTCCAAAGGACCATTCAGGATTTGGAAGCCATAATGCTTGTCCAGGTGTGGACAGTCAGCACTGTCCCCAAGCAGAGACTGACTCTGTTAGAGCTGCTGCCAGCACACAGTGAGATGTCTTTTTAAAGAAGCAAAAAGCTTTAACACAGCAAAGTTCTGCATCCTACCAAGCACCCTGTCTGTAACTAATACCTGGATAAATCCCTCTTCCATAAGCAGAACTGTCACTCAGCCTGAACAAGCTTTTGCACAAATCTCATTGTCACTCGCTAAAAATCACGTATTTTAATACATGGAGGTATTTGAAAGCTGTGCAGATGTGGCACTTGGGGACATGGTTTAGTAGTGGCCTTGGAGGTGCTGGGGGAACAGCTGGAATCAATGGTCTTAGAGGGCTTTTCCAACTTAAACGATTATATCATTCTGCATACAGTAGGTTATGGGAACACACCTTGCATAAAGAAGGTCCAAAAAGGAAGCTCAAGGACACCTCATCACACAGAAATTTCAGTATCAGTCTGTGCCACATCAGTTGCACAGAATGAAAATAGAACTTTCATCTCATCATTAAGAACTACAAACTTGCCCTTGGCTGGAGTAAAGCAGAGCATGTCCCAAATGAAGTGAGGGCCCCAGGGCAAAGCAAAAGCAAAAGCTTTAAGAGTTACAAACCAAAGCAGAATCTTTTCCCAGATTTAGTCAGCTCTCAATTTGAAAGTACATTGCATCTACACTGACATTAAGAGCACAGAGAAATCAGTTACATCTCAGCTTACTTTGTCAACACCCATTCGTTTAAAACCTGCTTGTAGAACCTTGAAGTTTTGAATGTACTCGTGCTCCAATTTTGCTTGAAACTTCACTTTCTTGAGTGCTACAGAACCTGGGAAGAGCATGTCCATGAACTGACAGTATGCAGCACCTGCCAAAAGGAAAAGAACACAAATCCTGGGATGAATTAAGTCAGCTCAGTTCACTGACCTTCACAAGTTACTTTCCAGTTAGATCAGCAACTGACCTGACTCACTCCTCAGCTACACAAGCCCTTAAAGGCAACAAGGGCAAGAAAACAGGAACCTCCAGTCCCCTTTTTGGTGCAGCATGGCCATAAACAAGCCTGTGGGAGCTGCAGAACCAAACTTTGGGCTCATTACTTCAACTCTTATAAATAAGAGCAATCCTGCCTCCATAATTCAAAGGAAAAAGAAAAATCCAATGAGTAATTATGCTTTCCTCTCTTCATGAATATCACTACAGATCTGAGATGTTCCATGTGTCCAACAGGCATGTAATCTGCTCTTAACAACACTAATAGCACTAAATCAGAAACAGCATTATTCTAAAATTGTATTTCACCATTACTGAAACAGTGATACATTTTCTTCCTACAAATAGATATACACAATCCAAGGTGCCCTCCAAGATAAAAGGCCAATTAAGCTGGATTATATTTAAAACAGGCCTTAATCAAAGAACTGAAATAAGATAGTGGTTTTTCTATTAATTTTAAATCCTTCATGTCCTCTAATTCAGCTCCTGCTCTAATAAGAGCAAGAGAGGGATTCAGTTCAGCCACAAAGAGCAGATAATCACCTCCAAAAATTAGCTTTAGTAGGATATACAAGCACAGTAAAAAAGATGTTTTCAAACTAGATCATGTCTCTGCAGTGATGATACACAACCATGTGCCACTGAGAACACAAGCACAACATTCAGAGCATTATTTCCCCAGCAGCATGAATGAATTAAGGAGTAATGGAATCCCAACCTAAACCATCAAACAGCTACACAACAACAAGCTTTTGGGAGCTATCTGAAAGCCAAGAAGTCATATAGAACAGCATTGCCCTAAACTACTCTGTTCACCTCAACCACATCCTATAATAGTTCACTTTCTAACAGGACATTTTGCAGAGGCTTCCACTTTCACCTGCTACCAGAAGATTGATGTCATCCACAAAAAAAAACACCCCAAAAAACCAAAACCAGCTCTTGCTGTTTGCCCTCCACTGTCTCTCAGTGCACTTGCTGCAGAACTGCAATCCCAACTCAGACACAGAGGCCTTGCCAGAACCCAGGGGGTTGCTCACTCTTGGCAGTCTCAGCGATAACCACGATCAAAAGAGGGATCACACCATAAGTCAAAGGTCATCTTTTGTGCACTTATGCAACCTCAAACTGCTACTGTCACTACTGCCCTTGCCAAAGGCAGCAAAGCAAGCTTGGAAACTCCTGCTTTCACAGGACAGCAAAAGCCAGCACATACCCAGTGAGGCACAAAGCATTTTGCCAACGCAGGAAAGAGACGTTACTCAGCCTGTACACAAACAGCTCTCAGTCTTTTCCTCAAAACAGGTGAGATGAAATTGTGCAGTGCCAGTACTAACTACCCTCACTTCAACACAGAGCTCTTGCAGCATTCAGGACTCACTGCAATGCAAAACCCCCGTGCAAATCAGCCCTGTACAAGGCAGGGGTTTAACCTGCCTATCCCAAAGCAGACACAGCTTATCACATCCCTTCCCTCTGCAGCTGGAGCTCTTTAGTTCCTTCACCCTCAGTGTTTCTCCATCATCACACCAGACAAAAGCCACTATAAATACCTGTTCAGATGTCTACAGTGACTCTCTTGCTTCTCTGTAATCTTTGGGATTGTTTTTTACAGACTGTCTTGACAGTCCCAAACTTACTTTAAATTTATTCCTCACCTCTCATTCCATGAGCAACATCTCATCTCAAAGTCACTGCATGAGCTACACTTCCACTTTTCATGGAGTGCCTGTTGCACTTACCCAAATTATCTCGTGCCCAGACGGCATTTTCAGCCTTGGGGGTTTTTTTCAGCTTATTCCACAGACTATTATCTTTTCTTCATGCCTACAAGCCTCCTCCTCCCACACCCTCCTCCCTCCTGCGACACTTGACTCCATTTCTGGACCACAATAACTTCCCCTTTTCTGCCTGTGGCTGTCTGTGAGACTCAGCTGTGCTGAGTTGGCTCAAGCCCAAGTAGGCTGGGCTGACCCAGGACTTGTAAAGTCCTGCAGGTGACCCCACGAGCCACCAGTTTGCCTTCCTCACACTCCAGTGCTCTTCCATTAGAAATCACAATTGGTTTTGCAAGTTGCACTTGTTAAGACTTACCCTATCCATTGAGACTAAATGCTTAATTCCTCATGGGAAAACACCCTCCTCCTTAGAGCCTTTTCCTCACATTAACCCTCATTCCTCACAGCACCTATGCTGTAGTGAGTCAGGAGAACAAGCCTTTTCATTACACTGCCATTAACAACAACCACTTCAAAAACACTCCAACCATAACTGCATCATAACGCTGACCACGGATCTGTTCACAGCAGGAGCCAAGCCAGGGGCAGGGCTACGGCAGGGCAGCACCGAGGGCTCACTCTGCACCTCCACAGCACCAGCGTGCACATCCCACCGGGCCAGCCCTCGGGGTGAGCCCCTCACCTGAGCACAGCTGTTCGATCTTGGTCAGCGTCAGCTGCAGAGACTCATTGATCCACGCCAGCATGTCATGTCGGCTCAGGTTATCGCTGGTCACTGAAGTAGAATACACATTCACTGCCATTTTCTGAAAGACACAACCAGAGGCGTGAGTGCCGCAGACACCCTTCCCCACGCGGAGGGGCTGCGCAGGAGCCGCCTCCTTTGGAGCCTTCCCGACACAGCAGCGAGCGTATCGCGACAGAACTGGCGGCTGCCGACAGCTGAGAGGACGCTCCCCGCGCTCCCGAAGGGCTCGGCTCCGCGGATTCCGGGGAAAAACGGCACCGAGGCGCTCACGTGGGAACCGCTGAAAGGAATCGCGGCTGAGGCGACCAGTTACTCATCGCTGTGCCCCGCGCACCGGGCACGGCTGGGACACTTCCTGCCCGACCCCGGTACCTCCCCGGGGATCAGCCCCGAGCGGCCTCTCCCCGCCCAGCCCCGCCGGCACAAAGCGGGGCCGCGGGTGCAGCTGCCGCCGGGCGGGGCACGGCCCGAGCTCCCTCCGCACACCCTGAACCATCCTCACCGGCCCCCGCTCCGCCACCGCCGGTCCCGCCGCACCCC